>CM037851.1:301260391-301590726 GCA_021234595.1 Delia radicum | reverse complement strand
TTTTGTTCTTCACAGTTTAGTAACGTAGTGCTGCTTGTTAGGAAAAGGCCCTAAAAACACGTGTTTCATTACTAAAAACACAAGAATGTAGCAAAATTGATGACTTATAGGTTTTTTGTTAAAGCTTTGTCTATTATGGAGGCTCTAGCTTTTCTAAAACTTTGGGTTCTGATAAGATCTTTAGCCAGATCAAAATACTAGTATCAACCTAGCTAATATGTTTGATTTGCTTTATTTTTGTAAATATACGGAGGTTGAAAGCTCGTTGTCAATTGAAAATAAAACAATCGATTGTTTTTACCGATTTTGTCAAAAAAAAAATACAATTGTTTTAAACGAAAAGTAAGTAGTCCTCTTGTTAACTGATTTTCAATTGATTTAATGTGTATATCCAGTAGTCTTTACTGAAAAAGTATTGTGAGTGTATAAATGTTAAAATCATTTTGTAATAAAGGTAATATTTGACAAATAATTTTTCTGTTTGAAATTTTTTTATATATTCTTAAAATTTCATAATAAAATAAATGAAACTAAAAAAAAATTTTTTTTAAAAAAAATCAAATATTTTCTAAATAAATGATTATTTCACCATAAAAATTAAAAAAAAGGAAATAATTGTATAAAAAAACAAAAAAAAATGTTATTGACGGTTCCGGGATTCGAACCCAGAACTCTCTGATTGCTAGGCCACCACGATTTCATGCAACCCCATACAAAGTATTCTCATCTTGTCACCCGTAAAAATGTACACCTGTTTGGCATATTTGTATTGCAGACCACTTCTTATTGGTGTAATGAAGCAAGTGATTCATTTAGAAGTTTTTCCATTTATTTTTGCTGGGTTGTATCTTATCAAAAAAATCTTTACAAACCAAAGTTGTCTTTGTGTAGCTATTTTAAATTTAATTTGTTAAACTATTTAAACAAAATACTTAAATTTGACTTTGCCAAAACTTTCACAATTGGTATCCATTTTCATTTAAGTAATTTTAAAACAGACAGACAGACATTGGCTTTTGTGTAAGTGTGTTAACAAGATTTAATCAATGTTGTAAATTACAGTGATTACATGATAATTACAAGTTTGTCGTACAAAAAATAGGTTTAGAACAACCAGCCAAAAGCCAATACTGGCTGTAACAGTTTGTAGTTTTTTGTGAATGTTTCAATTTGTATGGGTGTGAGGGATGTTTTAAAGAAAAGTTTAAGTGGAAAAAGCCAAACTACTTACTTACAGTTAAGTACAATGTGTCAAATGAAACAAATCATATTAAAATTTACAAACATTATACAGTATCAAGAAACTATTTAAATATAACTAAAGCAATTTGGGGGTACAGTGGGACGAATACACCGATTTTTTAGAAATAATTTAATTCAGCAAAAAAAAAATAGTATAAAATTTACATAGTTACAGAATATTTTACTGAGAAATTAAAGCTGCATTTACACTGCCCTCGAAATCCAGTTTAAACTACACTAATAGAAAATAGTTAGTAGAACAATTAGCAAAGCCATTAGCAATTTAACTTTGCAAGTTTTAGGTAAAAATTTTGCTATTTGGACAAGACGAAATACTAAATTTTAGCTATTTTTTTTTTTGCTGAATTTACTTAAGACTAAAAATATTATTCTGATAATAAAAACCAGCATTTGTGTACCCACCAAAACTTTGGTAATGGGTGCGATAAAGTAATGCATTACCTTGTAATGTGTACTCCTTTACCTGTATAATTATTTTCCAACAAGAAGTAATGAGTTACCGATAATTGAACACTCATGGATTACCTTGTAATGAGACCTCATTACATTTTACATTACTTCAAAACATAAAATAATGACTTACCGATCATCAATTACATAATGCATGAATTATAAACGTAAAGTAATTATTAATATATATTTTTGAAAATCTATTTATAGACACATTACTTTGTGATTTTTTGTAAGCATAATGGTAAGGTGTATATTTTTGATATCACGAACGAAAACACGAAGCACAACAACTCATCTACATTTTAAGCAATAAAATATTGTATGTATCGATAGTTCAGTTGGTAGCGTTCTCGCCTAACTAATTGTTAAATACCAGAGACCCCAGGTTCGAATCCCAGCATGACCATGTTATTTATTTAATAAAAAAAAAGTTATTTATTTAATTAAAAAAAAATAACTGTAAAAAAAATTTTTATGCATTTTTTTTTATGAACATCTATTTATAGACACATTACCTTTTCCCACCATGTAACCATATAAGTAACCAGTTACTTTACCCCCTACCAGGTAATGAGTTACTTTGAGGCTCATCGCCTGTATAATTCATCAGTGAAGTAACGTGTAAAGTAATGCATGAAGCCCTATGGCGATACATTACTTTACCCATGATTTGGTAATGTGTGGTTTTGCTGGGTATTTTATAATTTGGTGTCTATATAAAATAGACAAGTCAAGTAAACTCATTTTATAATAAACTAATAAAAATAAATTTAAAAAAAATATTCAAGAGTATTTTAAAAAAGTAAAGTGAATTAGAGGACCATAATAAGTTTTTTTGTGTTACTAAAATAATTTATAATGTTTAAAGAAATTAACAAAATAACTTAAATAATAGTTTTCACTACATTTGGATTGTGAGGTTTGAGAGCATAACTAAAATGTTACTATTGCAAATAAAAAACACTAATTGTTAATAAATGTAAGAGAATATGAAAAAATCTTTTGAGGATTAGGCTAGAGGGAGTGCCGCACTTTCGAACTAAACGACTAGGTCATCGTCAGCCACATTCTAATCCACTACCCACAAGAAACACAAGATTTTGATCAGGTATATATATCAACCAACCACTGAAAATCGGTAATGTTAATTGATTAACCGAACAACATGAGTTACTTTCGTCTTTAACTAAAAGTTTAGCCAACAGCTTTAAATCTTAAAGCTTTTTATTAGGCAGGGTTGCCAGTCCAACTGCTAATGTTTCCATTACTGGGAACAAATTGGGAATCCGGCATGTATACTAATATTTAAACACAACATATAGTTGCTTGATTTCTTATTAGATTTTACATTCCATGGTACACGCATGTTTGGTTTGAGAATTTTATATGTATTGTTGATCTTTTAAAATTTCATTTCATTTTGAATTGTCAGGTTTGAGATCATAATTAAAATATCACTATTATTACAAATAGAAAACACTAATTGTTAATAAATGTAAAAGAAAGTGAAAAAACTCTTGTTGGGATCAGCGCAAGAGGGACCTAAGCGACTTGGTCATCGTCAGCCTCATTCTAAACCGCTACCCACAATAAATAGATGTTCTCAATGAATAGATGTTGTATGCGTTGGAAAAATCAGTACTTATTTAATAAAACTTTTACTTATTTTTATATTATTTAAAATTTTTTAGATAACGCTTCGGTCTTTGGCATATAAAGGGTGGTTAAATTGTAAGGGCCGATGTTGAATGTGAACCACACCTAAACGCCAAGTTTTTTTCCGAATTTTATTTGACATTTCTCTATTTCAGACTTACTCAATTTGAACCATGGAGAGATACACAATCTAACAACGTGTTAAAGTTATCCAGACTTATTATGAAAATGGGCGTTCAAATCAAAATGCATATCGTGCACTTTCGTGATTTTTTGGTCAATTTGATCGTCCAAATGTGCTTACAATCGCAAAAATCGTGGAAAAATTCGAGCAAACCGGGTCTGTAAAAGATGTGAGAACACCAGTACATGCTCGTACAGCTCGTACTGCAGAAAATATTGCTGCTGTTCGCGATAGTGTGGCTGAAGAGCCGTCCACCTCAACTCGTCGTCGTGATCAACAATTGCACCTCTCACGCTCGTCGTTGATGAACATTATGCATAAAGACTTGCATTTACACGCTTACAAGGTGCAATTGGCTCAAGAACTAAAAGCATCTTGACCATTCCAAACGTCGTGAATGGGCAGAATGGTGGCAAGAAATGGCAACAGTGGATGATCAATTTTCGAAGAAAATCATCTTCAGTGATGAGGCACATTTTCACCTCAGTGGATTCGTCAATAAACAGAATTGCCGCATTTGGGCGAATGAGAATCCAAGAGTGATTGTCGAAAAACCTATGCACCCATCAAAGAGTGACTGTTTGGTGCGGTTTATGGGCTGGCGGCATCATCGGGCCGTATTTTTTCCAAAATGAGGCCGGTCAGGCAGTTACTGTGAATGGTGTTCGCTATCGTGAGATGATAACGAACTTTTTATGGCCCGAATTGGAAGATATGGATGTGGACGATATGTGGTTTCAGCAGGACGGTGCCACTTGCCACATAGCTAACGAAACAATGGCTCTTTTGCGCAACAAATTCAATGGCCGTGTTATCTCACGTAATGGCGATGTCAATTGGCCGCCAAGATCATGTGATTTGACACCGTTGGACTTTTTTCTTTGGGGTTATTTGAAAGAAAGGGTGTACGTCGATAAGCCAGCAACAATTCAAGAGCTGAAGGATGAGATAATTCGGCACATTAACGGCATAGAACCTCCATTATGCCTCAGCGTCATCGAAAATTTGGACCATCGGATGGAGGTGTGGTCGCGGCGCCCATTTGGCCGATATTTTGTTCCATACATAATTGAGTAATACCAATATATCATAATAAAATAAAATTACAATAATTTCCTAAATAGTTTGTGTTTTATTCAAAATCAACATCGGCCCTTGAATTTAACCACCCTTTATCATTCCGATGTACATACAAGATGAACAAAGGAAATAATAAAAACAAATAAAAGACAGATACAGCTCTATATTTTATTTATCTGATAAATACAGAGTTGTATTTTAGTTTTCTTATTATTTATAACAAACATTTTCACAAATAGATGACGCTAAGTTTTCATTCAAACAACTAAAAGTTTAAATGCAATTTAGTAGATTATTCTGCTTTTTGTTGCAATTTTTATTTTACTAATATTTAGCAAAAAGATTTTGCTAATTGTGACTGATTCTTTCTGCAACGTAATTTTAACTAAATTTTAGTAACTTTTTCTGCTATTTCAGCAGACTTATTTGTATGAGTGTAGCTTTCGAAATCTTGTACGTATATCATTTTCTATAGATATGATCTAAGATGGTAAATGTAAATGCTCATATTCCACAGTGGTGTGTCTCACAAATATTTCGGATATAGTTCAGAAATTGCTTGCTGGCTGATCGGATTGCCATAAAACTTCACTCAGCCATTATCAATGTAATTTTGAGCTTAAGTTTCAAAAATACATCAAGAATTTAAAACTAATGTGATTAAATGTTAACCGATTTTCTTGAAATTTGGTGCATCTTCATAGAATAGGATATAAATATTATGTGCCATGTTTCATCCAAATCGGAAAATATTTTGGAATACCGGCAAAAGGTGTTTGTTAAAAGTTTTATTTTGCAATAGTATATTTGTTAATGTTAATATTGTAATGATATTTAATACTCACATGAAAACTAAACAGTGGACAGCAGATTTTACACAGAAAAAATATTTCCCTACTAACTTTTCAATTCAATCGGATTGTTGAAAATTTAAATAGCTTTCAATTAAAAATTAATTGAATCAATTAAATATTTGATCAGCTTTGGAACTGGCTTGACATTTTTTTATAACGACAAAAGGGGCAGTAAGCAAGACCGTACTTTGTCTTTTTACAAGTTTGATATAATTTTTATTAAAAATAAAAATTATGTTTTTTCGACCTTTAATTGTGCAACGACCTCATATATTAGTTCTCGTTTAGTGGGAAAACTAGGTTATATGAATGCTTGATGTTTGCATGGGATTGTCACTTCTTTCAAAACGTGTTCTGATGAAGGGAACCTAGAAAATTTCCGAAATAGATCTATCAACACATTCCTGAAAGTGGTCAATTAATAAATTTAAAAACAAAAACTCTATAAATTATTTGTTAGCACAATATTCTAATAAAGAAATATAGAGTATGACCTGGAACTTGCACAATTAAAGGTAATTTTTATTTTTAATATAAATTATACCAAACTTGAAAATAAACTACTTTTGTACCATTTGTTGTTTTATTTCATAATCATTAAACAAAGTTGGTAGAAAATATTTTTTGGACATCATTAACAGACTTATTTATTTCAATTTAAAATAAACGTCAAAGATTTGCGTACTAGTATTGAATTTTAAGAACAGTGATTTGAAATACGATGACATAATGTATAAAGGTGAAGTGCTAAAAATGTTAGCCAAACTGAGCAACTTTAACCCCTGCAGTGCCGCATTGAGCTTAAAGGAGATAACTTTAATTTTATACCAAATTTGGTTTTGTGAAATCGTATTTGTTGAACTGATGCTGTTTATACTGACATTTCAAAAGCATTTGATAAAATGTCACATGAAATTTTATTGAAGAAATTAAACAAAAATTTGTTTCATAACCTCGTTTTTCCACAAAATCTCCTCAAAAATTCTCAAAAATCTTTTGGGTCGCTTCAAGAGTTGCGAAAGTACATAAAAGTGGAAATGCTAAAAAGCCCTACTGTCCATTCTTAGTGTCAAAATTACCCTTAGTTTTTTTTTTTTTTTTTTTTTTATAAAGAGAGGCAACACTCAGGAAATACTTCCTATATTTAGTGTGTTGCTTTCTTTGGAAAGGGATAGTATAGAGATGAAAGGTGTGAAGGGCTTCAGACATGGCAACACTGTAATTGCGCGAGATGATAAGTCTTAGAACAGTTGTTGCTCGCCACCTGATGGAGAGTTGGCGAACTTATTGAAGCTTTTTGGTTCATAGCCCTGATTCATTATTTTACTTCGGTGGGGTTAATTGCTATGGGAACACCGAAGGTGGACATTGCGATACGTATGAGGGATAGAAAAAACTCATACATATTATTTTGATGTTGCCGGCACCGGGGATCGAACCCGGGACCTTCTGTGTAAAAGTCCAACGCGCTAATCATTACACCAGTTTTTAGTTTAGTTAGTTTTAGTGGATTAAATGATTGGCTTTAAATATTTTTTGGTTACATATTGCTCATTTACTTCAATAACGTCATAACTCAAAAATTTTGATTTTGTAGAAAACGAGTTTAAAGATTTCAATATACTCCCACCTTGAAGAAAAAAATAACGACATAATTTCTCTCAAGAGAAATACGACTTTTTTACTCAATATGATACGTGATATAACGAATATTTCTGAGGCATTAACTCAAAAATCATGGTATTTGAGTTGTGACGGTCTTGAAGTAAATGAGCGATATGTATATATCAAATCCCTCAATACCTCAGCAATATCTAATTTCAATTTGGCCAACATTTTTAGCACATCAGCTTTGCACATTGTATCATGATAGTATTTCTAATCACATTTCTTTTAACTCAATACGAAAGCTTTGTAGTGTTTTGTTTATTGAAATAACTAATAATGGTGTAATTTTGGACCTCATGGGTCCACATGGACTTATGATGTCCAAGCTTGAGTAATGATGATAAAAAAAAAAACAACAAACGCTACAAAAGTAGCTAATTTTTCGATTTAAAATATTTTACGCCAAATCTCTGCCCTACCCAAGTGTACCGGGGGATATTTTTAATTTTTTTTTTTGTTCTCTTAAATGTATTTATTTACCAGCTCCAAGAAGTTCAAATCTCAATTTTTTTTTCGAATTTGTTGAAGAAAATTTGTTTAAAGTTTGAAATAGCTAATTCTTAACCGATGTTGGATTTGTATACCTTTGTGGAAAAGTAATTTTATATTAATATCGATAGTTTTTCATTTAGAACTAAAAATTATTACTACATTAAAAAAAGCCTGCAAACACTGAAAATTTAGTCTTTAAAAAGTTTAAAATCGCAATTTTTCCTAATTTTAACCTCAATGAGGAACGTGTTAATATTATCGGAATTGGTCTAAAACTTAGCCAACCACATTTTTTACACTTTTGGTACATTTTAGGGATGGTTCCCCGAAATATTATAATATTATAATATTATTATATTTATATAGAAATGGAGTAAATCCTAGTTTCATTGCTGTCGATTCACTGCAGATTGTAGGGATGTTTCATTTCTTTTTAAGACGGTCGATAAAAACTGGTAAGTTCTCAAAATTTTTGAATACTCGAGAAGTCCTACTTTGGAGTCTAATTAATCAGTTCTAGTACGAAATTCATAGAAACTTAAGCTTCAAATTACGTTGGTCATGGCTGTATGAAGTTTCATGGCATTCCGATCAGCCAGTACGAAATTGGTGAAATCTTTCCAAACTATTTCTAAAACACCCCACTGTGCATTTCACATTAAACACATAGTAAACTCAGCCTAAATATTAACCCCCGTATTCATAAAAAATGTCAAACACATTTTAGTTAAAACATAAATTTTAGCCTTAATACTCTATTCATAAATGAAAATTAAGCTTTTACAGAAGGTCTAAATAGTTATTTTTTGTTGCTAATATTAGTTTATGAATACAGTTTTAAGACTTAAAATGTGTTTTAACTAAAATGTATTTGAAATCTGAATTAAGATTTTTTATGAATACGGGAGTAAAAATGTATGAAAAATCAGCTCTTGGTTTTTCTTTTAAACAATTTAAATTTTTTAACAAACTATCATCAGCAGCTTAAGTCTGAATGCAAACAGGTAAAATTTAAAAGTACCAAAAAAAGAAAATCTTACACACAAAAAAATCCATTGCCAAGTAATTAGGAGCATTTCAACAAATAAAGTTTATTCCCCAAAATTATGTTAAAACTAGTAGCATTTTACCAAGTTTTGTCTTGTTTCTACTTAATGTTTAAATAATTTAAGTGAAAAAAAGCTTTATTAGTTGAAATGCTCATAATTACTTGGCAACGATTTTTTTTCGTGTATAATGTTTCAGTAGTTTTCTACCATTTAATGGTAGGTAATCAATTAATGCGGTAACATGGAAAACATATTTAAGCTGCTGCCAGTCATTTTGGTTGTGCAAAGCAGAAAAAAACCAACAAAGCGTCTTCTTGTCAAGCTCAGCTAGTCAGTTACAATGAAACTTTATACTTTCGAACATAGGAAGTACCTACGACTGATAACTATTACATGTAACTTATGCTTTAATAATCTTCTTGATTTTTCTTTAGTCATTACATGGTATTACCCAAGCATTGTTTGATATGTTTGTATATGCCACTATATGTATGTATGCGTGAATGTATGTGTGAGGAGTAAATGTACACTCAAAGAAAAAGCTTCAATCATATTTATAAAATTTTTTATATTTATGAAGTTCTTCGTCATATTTATGAAGTTTTTGATATGATTCAAAATGAATGATGATTTTCGTCCAATGTAACACTTCCTCAATATGACGAAGCTATTTAATAAAAGTTCAAATTGAAGACAAGCTTCTGCATATTTATGAAATGTTTCATAACAGCATTTCATGTAATGTACCTTAAATGTTAAAAGCCGCTTTATAAATGTGAAGAAACAAATTCATAAATTTTTATGAAATTAATAGTTTTCTTTAGAAGCGTACAAACACTATAAAGACTACAATCAATGACGAAAACCTACGTTTAATACATTATTTTAAAAACCAAAAATTTTGGCAACTGCAATTCAAAATATATCAATTGAAACTCAAAATTTCAAATGGAAATTCCGAAAATATCAATTGATTTTAACTTTTATTAAAATTCAGAAGGAAATAGTTTTATGTTAAGAATTTTCATTTGGAATTTAAAGACATTGGGTAAAATTAAGAATTTCCGTTTAAACTGAAATTTAGAAAAACTAAATTTATATTCACAAAATTATATGCAAAATTTAGAAAACATCAACTTATTAGAATTTCTGACTTTCAATTGACTTTAAGCTAGTTTTTAAATTTTAAATAGAAAATTTAAATTACAAGTTACTTTTTTGAAAATGAAAATTATTCAAGTTCGAGGCCATACTCTATATTTCTTTATTAGGATATTGTGCCAACCAAGAATCTATAGAGTTTTTGTTTTAAAATTTATTAATTGACCACTTTCGGGAATGTATTTATAGATCTATTATGGGAATTTTCTAGGTGCCCTATCATCAGAACACGTTTTGAAAGAAGTGACAATCCCATGCAAACATCAAACATTCATATAAACTAGTTATCCCACTAAATGAGAACTAATATATGAGTTCGAAGTTAAAGATTATCACCATTGATCAAATATAAATTGAAAACTTGTTCGTTATATGTAAGCTCTACCTTTGTTAGATATACAATACACGCTTTTTGTTTTTATTCACCTTTTTATTTTTACACTTGTTTTGTTTTTATTTAAAAAGAATATGTAAAGGGGAAGTAAACTAAGACCATACTTTGTCTTTTTTACAAGTTTAATATATTTTTTTTTTTTTAATTTCAAATGCAAATTTTGAATTTCTATTGATGATATCTAAATTACAAATGGAAATTCTAAATTTTAATTGGTAGTTAAACAAACAAAAATATGTACACACGGTTTATGAAACTTTTTTATGAAATGATGAAGATTTATGAAAAATTTCTTATAAACTTTTTATTATCTTCGTCATATCAATGAAAAAATCATAAATATGATGAATTATTGATGACAAATGATTTATTTAAAAGTTTCATTCATATAATGAAACTTTTTTCCCTGAGTGTGGGTGGGTTGAAAGTTGTCTGCTTGTTTTTCATCCATCATTTTCAATACAATTACATAGACGGTAAATTTAATTTTTGCTTTTCTTAACGATTTTCGTGGTTTGAAACTCTGTTGTCTTTTTGTTTGTTAAATTAAGATTTAATGACGTGTAAAAAAATCCTACAGAAAATTTACGTAAAATTTTCCAAGTTTATGTGAGTTTAAGTGTGTGGGTGTAATTGTGTGATCTAATCATGGCTGGTGTTGATTACACTTTATGCAAACTTTTTCTAATGTTTGTTATATATGAGTAATTTATTTCATAAGGAATATAAAATTGCGTTCACAGGGTAAACATTTAAGTAATAAGGATAATTATAATTGAAATTTTATGTGATTTAGATTTTGCTATATTTACCATTTACATACAATTCATTATTCAAATATACCCAGTCAGAAACGGACAGTGGTACAAAAAATTAACCATTGTTGTACCAGAAAACTTGTTTACTACACTTAGAATACTATGTAGGTAAAGACCAATGCAAATGTAGTTAAAAACAAATGAAATTTCACTTAAAGAAAAAACGACTTACATTTCATTAAATTCAACTAACATTGTCATTTGTTTTTTAATGTTCAAAAAATGTTCAACAGACATTTATTGTTATTTAGCGAAATCGATAAAATCGTTAAGAAAGTTAGAGAATCGCACTACTGACAACACAAAATGATATGCAATTTATGAAACATTCATAAAAATGTGAGAAACTGCTTCATCCTATTTATGAAATATTTAATAACATTTATGAATCATTTCATAAAAAGTTATGAAACTTCTTCATCATATTTATGAAACATTTCATAAATATGAAGAATTCAGTCATCAATTTGCCTTTTTATGAAACAGTTTCATCATATTTATAAAGTATTACATTGGACGAAAATCAATGAAGTTTTTAATCATATTTATGAAGATTTTCTCAAATATGATGAAACTTTGTCCCTGAAAGTAAATTCCAAAAAAAAAACAAATTGGTAAAAAATTTAGTATTTTGTTAATTTTTAACTTAAATCTCAATTTGAAATAAAAATATATAAAAACAAACGACTTCTTAATCGCAAATTAGTTTCGTAGTGAACTGCGACGACATGAGGTAAGCTGAGGTAGAAATCTATTTTCAATAGAATTTGTTACGTCAAATCTACTTTCAAACTAAACCGTTCGATTAATAACACGGCGCTACAGTCAAAATGCACTTTTAAAGATACCTAGTATAGATTGTAGGCCTTGTTGAGTAGATCACTTTTCCAATTTTATTATCCTATATAGTTGAAAAAGCTCACCAAAAAACTGGAAGTTTGAAATATTTGGGGTATTATTTTCAATCGGCCCATAACTGAAAAAGTTAAAAATATTTAAATCCATAAAGTCCTGAAAAAAAAGCTTTTTGGCCATAACTTAAGATTTTGAGGGTGTCTTCAAAATTCTAAAAATGGACAAATGATCTACTCAACAAGGCCTACAACCTACACTAGGTCTCTTCGAAAGTGCATGCAATTTTTCTATTTTGTGACATAGTGTAATCAAAAGTAAGAAGCTGACACAATACTTTACGATACAGACAAACTAATGGAGACTTTAGTCATAATTACTTAAAAGTAGTAATTTATTGTAAAACAACAAGACACAATAGGTAGAATATCTGTATGTATGAATATTGAAAAAAAAAAAAAATACAATTTACTACCTCACCCCATTTATCAAACTACCCCCAAAACCCCGTAATATTACGATAAAACAGAAATATGATAAAAAGTGTTCTATGTTTGATTAATTACTTTATAGTTTTTATGAAGTATTTAATCAATATAATGTAGATTTTCCTATCAGTGTATCTATAAGGGAATGTTTCGTACTGTGACCTCTTCATTAAAGTGGACATTTTCTTTTTTCGTGTTCCTGCATGAATTTGTCAAAACTGTTACCTGTCACCGAGTTTAAGTTCCGCTATTACTATTTTAACTCTTCGGTCCTGTTTAGGTCAAAATGATCCAATTTCAAAATACCAAGTTAAAATTAAATACTTCAAACTATTCGCTTAGATTAAATGTCAGTTTTATAAAGGGTCCGCCATCTAACGTTTTTTTTTCCAACTAGTTCTTATTTCGCGAATGGTAACACTTAGCTCATGTCTGATTTGACAGATAATTAGTTTTATCCTTCCGTTGAACGAATATGGTCCGTATGTTCGTTATCTTGTGAAAAAAGTGAAAGAAACTGGCATCCTCATCGATAAACCAAAGCGTGAAAAGCCAAAAATAGTGCATACACCCCAGAAAATTGCTGCTATGGCAGAAAGTGTGCGTGAAGCGCCATCAACCGTCGTTCTCAACAATTGAACATTTCGGAGACATCATTGAGACGAATTTTGCATAAAGACCTTGGTATGACGCCATACAAAGTCCAATTGGTTCAGGAGTTCAAAAAAAAAAAAAAAGTTATTTAGCGGACCCTTTATTATAAATTTAATGAAATATATTCTAATTAAGCAACAAAAAACTTTTAATAATATATAAAATATTTTTTCAGTCAACAATTTATTTTTTACATACACCTGTATTGCGATTCAGTAATTTTTAACGATTCGACAATCGCAAAATAAAGGGTTTCCCAATAGGTACTTGACAACTTTGAATTTAATTTGTGAATGCACTATTTCACTGATCATCTAACTGTTACTTTCCTTTTTTTCAGTAAACTCAACATTTTCATCATGATAAAGTATACGAACGAACAACGTATGCAAATTATAAAAATATACTACAGAAATTCGGAGTCAGTGAGCGTAACTTTAAACGCGAATTTCATCACAAAATCATCTTCAGTGACGAAGCTCATTTTTAGCTCAATGGGTTCGTCAATAAGCAAAATATGCGTTACTGGTTTGGTGAAAATCCACATGTGCTTCATGAATCACCAGTTCAAACAGTTTGGTACGGTTTGCATGCCGGTGGCGTCATTGGGCCATATTTTTTCGTCGACAATAACGATCGTCACGTTACTGTGAATGGCGATCGTTATAATTAAAGATTATTTTTGACCCGAATTGGAAAACATGTACTTAGACGATATGTGGTTTCAACAGGACGGAGCCACAAGCCACACAGCACACGTTACAATCGATTTATTGAAGAGTAAGTTTGGTGAGCGTGTTATCTCAAGAAATGGAGCAGTCAATTGAACGCCTCGTTCGTGCGATTTAACGCCTCTAGATTTTTTTTTTGGAGCTACGTCAAATCATTTGTCTATGCCAACAAGCCGAAGACGTTGGAAGAACTCACAGCCAACATTGAAAGCAAAATACCGGCCGTTACGGCGGAAATGTGCGACCGAGTCATCGACAATTGGGTCCAACGAATCGACCGCTGCGACGTTCCCGCGGTGGCCATATGAACGAAGTCGAGTTCCATTCATAAATGTTTTGATTGTATTTCAAGTCGATAATAAAGTTTTGGAAATATCTGAAATGGTTTGCGTTTTATTTAAAAAAAAAGTTGTCAAGTCCTTATTGAAAAACCATTTATATTGACAACTTTTGTTGTTTGCACTAACGATTAAGTGATTAACTATGTACACCTTAACGATAATCGACAACTCTATTTTTTTATTTAAAAATTTAACTTTTTCTCGATTGAAGAAACAACACTAAAATAGTTGTCGAATAGTAGCGAATATCGTTTAAGAATGTTAATGTTAAACAAGTTACTGAATCCCACAACTGATGTATTTGGGCCATTTTGACCCAGTATTATATTTTCATATTTTTTCAACTAAGTTAAAATATTTGGACCAGGATCTGTAAATTGTAGTCTTTTTTTTTTTAAATGTATGTCATAGTAATCATATTAAAATTTTGTACCTGTAGAAAAATCACATTTTTTGTTAAGTGTAATACCACAAAATTAAATATGGTCATCTCAATTGCGAAATATTCAACAAAATTAGCCGCTTATAAAATGACGAACAAATATTTCTTTTTCAATTTCTTCTATTTCTTCTACAACTGTAACGTAATTTTATAAGCGGCTAATTTTGTTGAATATTTTGCAATTGAGATGACCATATTTAAATTTGTGGTATTCCGTGGGGGCCAATAATTAGAAAATAAGTTCTAGCTTTTTAAAAGTTATAAAGTTTTCTTTAGTTAAAAATACAACAAACATTTTGACTCAAGTTTTTAAAATCCTGAGTATCGATATATGATTTCTTTTTAAATTTATTACAAACCAGTTATATTATGATTTTAAAATTGGTTCATTTTGACCCAACAAACATAACAAATGGGGTATAATTTTAATCAAGACCGAGGTGTTAAAAAAGTTTCGATGTTACCAAAATAGCGCAATATAAAGTTAACTTTTTCGTAAAAAAAAAAGAATTTTCGAAGTTGGAGTTTTGTAAACAGTTAGAATTTTATTCACAATTTTAATAAATTTATTGATTCAATAAAAAAATATAATAAATAAAACAAAAATGCAAAAAATATATTTCATAATGTTCATTAAAGCGGATCTTTGATATATTTTTCTATTTAAAAAAAAAAATATTTTTTCAAGTTTTATTTATTTTGAAATGGTTTACGCGTCACTTTAAATACTCTTGGCTATTCTGGACAAAAAAAAAATGTTTTGTTTGTTTAACAGCTGTTCAAAACATACATCCTTGTGGATTTTTTTAAAAATGAAAAAAAGTGAATTTCGAGTGCTAATTAAACATTATTTTTTGCGAAAAAAAACCGTTAATCAAACCAAGGAAAAGCTTCAAAAATACAATGGGGACTCTGCATCATACATTTCAATGGTAAAACAGTGGTTTACTGACTTTCGTTGTGGTTGCACAAATACAAATAACGCTAAACGTTGTGGACTGCCAATTGAGGTCAATACACCCGAAAACGTCGAAAAAATCCACGATATGGTGTTGGCCGATCGAAGAGTAAAAGTGTGTGAGATTGTTGATGCCATAGGCATTTCTTACGGCAGTGTGGTTTCGATTTTAAATGATCAGTTGGGATTAAGAAAGCTGTCTGCAAGATGGGTGCCGCGTTCGACCATAAACGTAATCGTGGCCAATAAGGTGATGGCAACAGTTTTTTTTGGGATGCACGCAGGATAATCCACATCGATTACCTTCAAAAGGGAAAACTAATAAACGGCGAATATTGTGCCAACTTATTGGACCGATTTAACGAGGATTAAAAAAAAACGACCCCATATGGCCTCGAAAAAAGATCTTTTTCATCCAGATAATGCATGGGTGCACACTATTGATACAACTCTTTTACAATTTTTGAAAATATCAAAATGGCCCTATCCATACCATGTAGTGCATAAAAAAACAATAAGAACTGCATCTTTAGATTTTCGATATGGTTAAAAAAGGTTCCGCGTCAAATGCAATTAAATTTGGGATCAGTAAGTTCTAAAAAAATAAAAATATTTTCTTTATAATTTCATTAAATGATAAATTATAAGTTTTTCCATTAAATATTGAATAATATTCTGTATAAATTCAATTAATCGTGATAAAATATTGCGACTTACCTACGCTGTCTTATGCAGATTTGCGAAATATTATAATTTTTTGCTAAAAGTATAAAAATATATAAAATTTTTTTTTTTAATTAACTTTTATTTATTTTTGACTTCGAAGCCTTAAACAAATCATTATCGGGCTTTACTAATGCTCAGAAATGCTTTCTAAGACATTGGGTGAAAGATGAATCAAGAATTCCAAAAACACAACGCAGCAACATTTGTGCGGAACGCGCCATAAAAGTCGTACAAGATATTTTCCCCCAATGCAAATCAACACGAACTCTTAATCTTAAGTTAATTTCACTTAACAAAGATAGTTTTTAGATTGTGATTTTGATTATAATCATATAATTGCATTAAGAAATGTAAATAGTTAAATAATTATAAAATAAAAAAATTTTGGAAAAATAAAAAAAAAAATCTTAAAGGACTTTCAGAAATCGGCTTCGACGCGGAATTTTTTTGTTCCGAAATGACCTGAGGAAACATTTTTCGGTTTTTCGGAAAATTTCATGAATTGGGCTACGAATTGGTACCTCATCCCCCATTTTCTCCGGATTTAGCCCCCAGTGACTATTTCCAAACCTAAAGAAATGGCTCGGTGAAAAGAGATTTAGCTGCAACGATGAAATTATTGATCAAACAAATGCCTATTTTATGGACCTCGAAAAATCCTATTTTTTGGGATACAAAAATTGGAGAAACGTTGGACTATGTGTATTGAGCTAAAAGGAGATTATGTTGTAAAAAAAAACTGTGTTTCATTCAAAAAGTCACGGACTTATTGATCCGCCCTTGTATAAGAGTTTAGAGAGTTTCTTTAATTCAGGGCAAATGTTTCATAATATGGACCCTTTGAGCTGATTTGAAAATTGTTGTATAACTGAGTTTAAATAATGATCAAGCTCGAGACCTCGAGCTTGATCATTATTTAAACTCAATTACAACAAAAAGGTCGACAAATTAAAACTATTTAATTAATAATTGTTGTATAACTTTTTTAAATTAGTTACCACAAGAAAATGATTTATATCCTTAAAAAGCTCAAGGAGTTGGCCTATAAATTGAGGTATTTGGATTTGAAATATTGTACTTAGTTTTTGCTTTTATACCTCAAGTACCAGGTGTATGACTACATTAGGGAACATTTCCTTACATTTTTTAAAGCATCATTAAATTTTTTTTATTGATTTTAAACACATAAAAAATAAATAAAATAAAGGTTGACAAAGGCTGTCATATGAAAAGAGAATAACTTATAGTCTATATTATTTTTTTTTTAAGAATCCTGTTTTTTTTTTTACAACATCTATTGAATTTAAATGATTTATGTCCTAGTCTGTGGTTAAAAAAAAAAAACTTATGGGAAATTCTTTGAAATAAATATTATATACATATATCTTACTTTAAAAAAAATATATATATTTTTGTCCTTCATTTACTTTGATGTTATTAATACATTTATGAATAAAACATGTTGGCATGGTTTGGTTTTTTTTTATGTTTTTGTTGTGTAAACAATAAAATTCATACATAAAATATTGTTTTTTCTCTTCAATTCACTTTATTTCACTTCTGACCAGTGTACCGACATACATACCAACATCCATATAAACATACAGTGGGGAGCACTCGTGAGTACATGTAAGTTCTTTTTACACCTCACCTAAACATTCAGGCCTACAAATATATGCCAATGCAACTTAACTATACTTTTCTAAATGTATAAGGTACGCTGAATCCAAATCTGGTCTCACAATCACTCCACGGCATCAGGCGAGAAAATTGTTGTTTTTTTAGATCAAAAGGCTCTGAATTTTCACTTTCCTGGAAATAATTTCTTTATAATACTTGTAACGGCATCTGAACACACTACTCTTACCCTTTTCTTCAGTTTTTGAATTTTTAAGATAACTTATTTCCGTACTAAAATATTGTAAATTGAAATAGAGGTTGTAACTGCAATTTTAATGTCCCGCAGTGTAAAATTAAAAAAAAAAATAGAATTTATTATCAATTCAACCGACGCTAATTTCAAAAGTGAAAAAAAGAGTAAAAGTGAAAAAAAGTAAAAGTTAAAAGTATTATAAAAAATATATTTTCAGGTGCTGACTTATCAGTGCGGGGGTTGTGGGTTCGATTCCCACCAGAGGCACTGGTCTGCTTTAGGGTAATAGTATATAATTTGTAATTATATGATTATTAATTAATAAAATAAAAAAAACTAAAAAAAATATTTTCAGTATGGTGAAAAATCGGAGCATTTTGATTAAAAACGAAACTTTTACCGTTAATATAGCTCAAACGCCTGCTGTCAAAGATTGATTCAGAGGCCAAATTTGGATTCAGCGTACCTTATACATTTAGAAAAGTATACTTTAGTTCCTAGTGTCAAATGTTTTTCGGCCTGAAATCTTTAAATGTAAGAAGTACTTACATGTACTCACGATTGCTCCCCACTGTACTTCATGCAAGCCATCCATGTAATTTGAAACATTTTTTAACAACCATTTTCAATAGCAATTTAAACGATAGGCCTGCTTTTAAAGTGTGTTTTATGTGAGCTGTAACGTGTATGTGTGCGTATTGTATGTGATTTATATTGTATCAAAGTGAATTGTGTTTATATGCATGTGTAACACAGTGTGTGTGTGGACATGTGTGCAAGCTTATTGAAATCAAAAATAACAAAACAAAAACTTACATGTTTTGATCGGTATCATAATAAAAAAAATTAAAAATATAAATAAAATATATATTTTAAAAAATATCATACGATAAAAGCCGACAAATTTTAACATTTATCGGTTAAATTGAATTAAACCGGAACCGTTCAACATACCTCTTAGAAAGTCGAGAACAAAATTGCTAAAAATAGTAGTTTAAATGAGAGTTTTTTTTTATATTAATCGAAATATTACTATTTCAAGCAATTTTTAAGTATGAGTAATATTGAGTAATAAAAAATATTAATCATACGCTCCCTAAATACTATCAATCATTAAAAACACGTAATAGATCCAAAGGACATTTTTTAACCAAACTTTGCAAATACATAAATAGAACAATGGTTCATTAATAAATTTTTGTGTTTTTTTTCTCCTTAAGGCACACAGTGGGATATCTCAAAAATAATAATTCTTAGTAGTCCGATTGCAGTTAAATTTGGAGCAGGCATAATTGACGTAATATCGAGCTTAAGTTTTCATGTTCAACCTCTCAGGCCCCCCCGGCGACAACAATCAAAAAATGGAACACTTTTTGCATAACAAATTTTGTGTGCTCGCCATTTTTGTTAGTTTTCTATCCGATTTTTAAAAAATTAACACATTTGGAATCTGCTAGTGGAGACTAACGAAAAATTTGCTTACTAGTGTGGGTTATTTCGTATAATTCACGAGATATTCCCATTTGAAGATTTGAAATTCCAAGTTTAGGCCAACTCATATATAGTTTTTTGCGAATAGCGGAACGAAGTAGAAGCCAATTTCTTTTATCAGTTACTTGATCAAACCAAAAATTAATGTAGTATCTTGTTCCACTCAAAAACTACATTCGCTTAAAGTAATAATTTAAAGAAAAAAAAAAAAATTTTTACGATTTTTTCCCAAAAGAGCACCAACAGTCGTTTGCCCCAGATAAATATTTACTCTCAGAAAATATATACAAGGTGGCGCAAAAGTAATCCTCCTATCAGAAAATGCTATAAATTTTGCGATTGGCCCCTAATGTCAGTTCTGTTTTGACATTTGTGTAGTAAACACATGCGAAATACACGTTAATAAACAATGTTACGCTACACTGCTCCAGAACGCGGATTATTTGTGACTATTTATTTGACCAATAATCGGTCGGTGACTTTGGCACAACGTGAATTTCGTCGCAGATTTCCTGACCGTCGAACGCCTACTGGTGAAACACTGCGACGGTTAGCCGCTCGCCTCGAAGAGACTGGCACAACACGAGATGCTGCCAGGCGTGGCAGACCCCGGAGTAGCCGTTCTGCAGAGAATATTGCTGCTGTAGCCGAGGATGTCATGGAAGCGCCGTCGACATCGACCAGACGACGTGCCACGCAAATGGGTATCAGTCGCGTGTAACATACTTAATCACCACCAAGAGGAAGATGATTTTTCATCAAAAGTCAAAGTCACTGTATGGTGTGTTGTTTTCGCTGGAGGAGTCATCGGACCTTTTTTCTTCGAAGACGTCGCGGGCCAAACGGTTACTGTGAATGGTGAGCGCTACAGAGCAATGATCAACGAGTTCTTTTTGCCGCAACTTGATGAATTGGGATTGGAAAACATGTGGCTCCAACAGGACGGTGCAACGGCACACACTGCACGTGCCACAACCGATATGATGTAGGATGCATTTCCCGGGCGCCTAATCTCCCGTTTTAGCGATTTGCACTGGCCAGCAAGATCGCCTGATTTGACCGCTCCAGACTTCTTTTTGTGGGGCTTTTTGAAGTCGCGGGTTTATGTCAACAAGCCTCAGACTCTTGCAGCTCTTAAAGACAATATCCGTCAAGAATGTGAGGACCTATCGCCGGAAGTTTTGGCCAAAGTGATGGAAAATGCCATAAAAAGGACTCAAATGACAATCAACTGTGGCGGCGGCCATTTACATGACATCATATTCTCGACTTGATGTAAAAAAAATTAAAATACCAAATAAAAATAATCCACAAGAAGAATCAAAGTTTTTCATTTTTTTTTAAATTACAGCCAAAAAACATCGGAAGGTTATTTTTGCGCCACCTGTTAGTATGCATACTATTCTGAAAGTTTTTTTCAGGCAAAAGCTACACTAAAAAAAGGCCCTAACGTTAGCAAAAAAGTTAGTTTAGTCAGCAAAATTTTTGCTGGGAGGATCCTTGCAGAAAAATATCAGCAAAAATGTTTTGCTGAAAATCAGCTAGCTGATTTTTAGTTAAAAATTTGTAAATTCAGCAAAAGTTTTGTTGACACGTAGTTAAATTCAAATGATAATCGGTTTGTTGAAATCAACAAAATTTTTTGGTGAAGCTTAGTAGATTAAAAGAAAAAACTTAGTACAACATTTGTACTTTTGATTGGTTTAATTATATCTAAAAAATCTGGAAGTGAAAAAAAATGTAGTATTTCAATTGATAATTCTAAAATACAAAAAAAAACTAATCATATTAAAGAAGCAAAAGGGAATATGTACATTTCCATTAGTTTTTTGTTTTTATATACATCGAGATTATTTCTATGTTCATTTCAATTTCAAACTCAGAATATTTACAAAAATAAAGCAAATCAAACATATTAGCTAGGTTGATACTAGTATTTCGATCTAGCTAAAGATCTCGTCCGAACCCGAACCTATTAATCATCAATTTTGCTCCATTGGTTTGGTTTGGGAAGATGCACATGGTTTGCGGTTGCATTTTTTTGTTAAGTCTTATAATGTGTGTATTTGTTTGTAGCTTTTCTTTTCTCTCTACTTCGTATAGACAAGCTGCGACATCTACATCTCGTCGTTTTATTTGTTCTTATCACCACAATTTTGGCAACATCAAAAACTAGTTAAACATTAGTTCAAAATTAGTTTTTTAGTAAAACCGTTGCACTAATATTTTGCTAAAAACTCAACTTCAGCAACAAAAAAAAAAAAACTGCTGTAAATTAGTTAAATATTTTAAATAGACGTTTAACAAAATTCGGAAAAAAAAATTTTTAGTGTAGTTGTGTTTTAAAAATCATTGATTTGTATATAATTTTCCCGCAGCTGCTTTCAAAATTACCACATTTTTTAAGGCAAATATCAGCTTTAAGATATAAATATAATGTGCCAAGTTTTAACCAAATCGGTTACACTTTTCGGATATCCCACAAAACATATTTGTTTTAAATTTTTGTAAAAATGTTAAACTTTTATATTGCAATAGGAATACTGGTACATGAACGTATTGTAATACAATTTAACACTAAACTGTGCCTTACTATTTTTTTAATTAAAGCAGAAAAAATGTATATTGGAGCAAAGTAAATCCCACGATTTCCAAAAAACTCTACAAATTTCCTAAAATAGTATTTTTGCTGTCTTCTGCTCATTTGAAGCGATGTTAAAAAAGGATAAAATGATATCATATTTGGACTAACTTGGAGGACCTGCAAACGTTTTTAATTTTCCAATGAAGGTGCACTCCGAGAAAAAATTGTTTAAAGTTAAAATTTGAGGGAGAATAATAACCAACTGGGGAATATAATTTTCATAAGATACAACTGTATGTAGTACTCTTTCAGAAAAATTTAAACAATATATGTGTTCCTAAAAGACTTTTAATCTGGAGGCAAAAGAGTCTTGCTACATTTTTGACCAAAAAATTACTAAAATCACATTTCTTTGTAATTTGCAACTTTTAAGGCATTTTATTTTAAGCGTGAAGAAGATATTGAATTTAAGTGTTTTTGTTTCATTAAATAACTTGTTGTAAAAAAAAAACCGAACCAGGTTATTGTAAAAAATGCTAAATTTTGAGTTTCAAATGCGGATAATTTTTGCAACAAAAAATGCAAAAAAAAATGCATTAAAATATGCAATTATATCAAAATATGGAAAAATGTGCATTTATAACAAAATATGCAAATACAAATCGTGCGATTTTCATTCAGAAAACTATTTGTTCAAAATCGCGTTTGGGTCACTGCCTACAGACATGCATTTGCATGAAAGTCGCTACCCTGATCATTACTATGATTATAAAAATATGTTCAAGTCTTTAAATTAAAATTATTATATATTTTAGCAAAAAATTTAATATAAAGTTTAAGGCTGGGTTCAGCGGCCTTGAAAACATAATTTGTACCTTGTTTAAAAGACTATTTTTTATTTTATTAATTACTAATCATATAATTAGAAATTAGATCTGGGGCGAACGAGGGCGCTATTGTCGCTTTCCAGGGGGGGGGGGGGTAATCTCTGACATGGTGGCGGTGATAACCGGCAACTGTCTTATTGGCTGCGGGACGAGGAGGAGGAGGAGGAGGAGGAGGAGGAGAGTATTGAGTATTGAGTATTTCTCTGTTCATGTCCTGCGCTGGCGCTACGTAGGAGGGCCTCACTTGGATCGGCGTTCTTTCACGATCTTGGGGATCTGTCAGGTGCTGGTATTCCGCACCTCCTTAGCTTCGTAAGGAGCTCTAACTGGTTCAACGGTGGAGTCTGATCGGTAATCCGTCAGTCTCGTGGCATCACAACGGACCTCAGAGTCTAAGTGTGCTGGTGATCACGGAGCCGGCTACCACTCCGACCTAACCTAGAAATTGTATACTATTACCCTAACCGAGCACTAGCTACTATGGCCTTCGGCGCGTTGTAGCGAAAACAGACCAGTGCCTATGGTGGGAATCAAACCCACGACCCCCGCACTGATAAGTCAGCACGCTACCAACTAGCATACCGGGGCGCACAAGACTATTTATTAGTTTACTTTTACTCATATATTATTTTCAGATCTGATCAAAATTTTGAAATATGTAAATGAATTTCGAAAAATCTTAAATATTAATGGTTTTTACTTTAAATGCCTTGCCCTTTGAGAAAAAGGCACTGAGTACTAAAAGGCTTAAAATTTTTAACTTTTTTCCAACGTTTTTTAAGATTTGCACTTCATTTTGTCCGATAGTGTTTGTTCCAGTTATGCCCGATTCTACGAATCGTTTTACAAAAACTTACTTTAATTAAATCTTTTTCATAGAATCGATAAAAAGATTCAATGGATCAAGATTCTAGTGACAATTTTTCATTAAAACTATGATGAATTTCATTACTAAAGTGAAAAAAATTCTCTCAATGCTGGAAAAAAAAGCCGTTTAAAAGTTTTGTAGTGAAAACGGAACAGAAAATTATTTAGATAGTTCTGATGTAAATTATAATTATATTATGACTTCTGGCACTGATGAGTATGAGTAATATGAAATTATTTCAAATATTAATCATACGCACTAGGAAACTTTTTATAATGAAAACTTACTCATTTTAAGTAAGTAGGGTGTTTGATTGCAAGTATAAAAAAAATTCTTAAAATATTATATAAATTTTTTCCATCATCATAAATGTGTGTAAAATACACATATTTACGCACATACGCACTTAGGTGTTCATATAATAACATTAATACAAATTTGTTTCCTCCATGTCCAAAAGTGTGTTTGCTATTGACCACAAAGTGTTGCCACTTGAATAAGTTTTTAAACAACAACAGAAAATTTATTAAAAAAAAATAATAAAAGTTAAGTATTCTTACCACGTTTTGCTAAAGAAATATTTTGTTTAAATACAAATTTTTCATAAAAATGCAACAATTATGAATTTCAGAAAACAGGTCAAGTGAGAAGAAAACATGTTTAAAAGATTCTTTTAAATTAAATATTTAGTTTAATATTAAACATTTTCTTGAATTCTTTTGATACAAAAAAAGGAAAATTTATTAATAAAATATTGTAAAAGCAAAAACATTTTAAACTATTTAAACTGTGCTATTGAATTATTTCCGTTTCCGTTTGAAATAACTTAAATACACATAGGATTTCTTACACACACACATACTACACACATACCACACACATACACACACCACATAAGAAAACCTTATAATAGTCTGACATACAATTTTCTTTGTCAGTTTGTTGTCATTTTTATTCTAAAGGGTTAAGGTGCTAGATTTGAGGTTGCAAGTTAAAGGGTGAATAAGTTTTGTTTTTATTTCTACTTTGTATAGTTAAATTAATCAAAAAAAACCCACAATTCTTAGGGGAAATCAAAAGGTCTAAAACTAAAAACCTAATAAACCATAAAAGTAGTCAAAACATGACAGAACAACAAATTTTAAATCAAAATAGTTTTTTTTTCTATAACTTAAGCCCCGTTCGCATAATCACACAAGTGTGTTATACATGTCAGAAATGTGTTGTATAAAACAGATGTATAATGTCACATACATCCACATATAATGTCACATAGATACATACATGTATAAGGTGGCGCAAAAGTAATCCTCCTATCAGAAAATGCTATACATAATAAATACATAATAAAAAAAAAAACATTGGAAGGTTATTTTTGCGCCACCTTATATAATGTCACATACATACTAGTACATATAACAGCGATGACAAATATGCTATTCTTGCCATTTTTATTCATATTAGCTTTTTGCTATTTTTTTATTTTTGGGCTTACAACTGCTTTTCCTTAAGTTTTTTGAGCTTTAAAAGTGCCGTTTTCAAACATTCTTCGCGTTAAATGTTTTTTACCACAATTTTTGTTTATCTTTCAAAAATTATTTAATTATTCTACCTTTTCTGTTGTCTTGCCATTTTTTGCATTTTTTACAATATAAACACCTCGAATTTTGCCATTTTTTGTCATCCCTGGTGAACACAATTCGTTAACACACATAAGCATGAAAAATAAAATTTGCTTGATTCTAGCAAATCGAATATGAGTTTATTACAATTTTACTAAATTACTTATCAGTGACTTTTACTAATGTTTTTACTATTTTTACTTTGCTAAGAAATTACAGTTACGTTTTGCTAAAATTAGCAAAACGATCTGCCGGCCTAATATTAGCAAAATTTTCTGTAACAAATACGAATTTTACTGTAATTTTACAGTCTTTTTTATTTGAGTGTACAAACTTAGACCAATTAGGTATTTTCTGAAAACTTTAACACAAATTTTTGATATTGCTTTTCTGATATTTTTCAATTTTGGCATGCTGAATACGAATATTTTAAAAGTTTCGAAATCGGACTAACGGGTTTTCTCTTTATACAAATTTTGACTTTGTCCGCTTAAAGCACCACTGTAAGTCATACTTTGTCCAAAACTGTGTATGAAGAAAATCTTTGTCTTCTTACTCTGCATAAAAACAATTTAAATTATTTCTTTGGAAAAAGTCGCGATCATATATGAAAAGCTATGGAGAGGATCGATAACCTCCTTACTTAAGTAAATTCAATACAAAATGAGGTCTAAAAACCAAAAAATTTAAACACTCCTTCATTTGCACGGACTACTTACTATACGAGGTTTATCCTGATCTAAAAGTTAGCCCTCACGAAGGTTGGTTTAAAGTACTTTACGCCAAAATTTGTATCAATCTTATTGTTAGATTATGGCTTAAAATGCAAGAAAATTGATGTACTCTAGACCACCCAAATTTGCAAAAGTCTTTTTTCTTTGCTCCACCTGCAGTTTCCGGTAGAGTGGACTAAAAAAATAATATGTGTTCAAAAAGTGGGTCATTTGGTTACAAACACGTAAGTTGTTTTAAAAGTAATAGCGCAGAAAAGTTTTGAAGTGCTTTTACGCCATTTTTACAAAGTGTTTTACTCCATTTTATTTCACGCCATCCTAAAAATGGAGTAAAAAGCACTTCTGCCGGTGGAGCGAAGAAAAAAACACTTTTGCAAATTTGGCTGGTCTAGAGTACATAAATTTTCTTGCATTTTAAGCCATAATCTAACAATAATATTGATACAAATTTTGGCGTAAAGTACTTTAACCAACCTTCGTGAGGGTTAACTTTTAGGTCAGGATAAACCTCGTATAGTAGTCCGTGCCTATGAAAGAGTGTTTAAATTTATTGGTTTTTAGACCTCATTTTGTATTGAATTTACTTAAATAAGGAGGTTAAAAATCCTCTCCATAGCTTTTCATATGATCGCGACTTCTATGAATGTTTTAGATATGGTAGTGACATAAGTGCGTAAATGCTCACGCTTAGATAGCGTGGCTACGCTAATTCGATATTTGTTTCAAATGAAAATAATATATTTTTTTTTTTGTTTTTGTGCTTAGAATTATAAAAATGTGTGTTTGTTAACAGAACAATCCAGAAATTATTGGATTAGGCTAAATCTTTTTATTATGACCGTACTGAAATTAATTTCCAAAACCAAAAAAGGACGTTGTTGCACATAAATGTTACAACTTTTACACATTGTCGGTATTCAATACTGATTAAAGACACCTAAAATATTTACTAGGGAACATCATTTGGTTAAATTATTAACGTACATTTTTATAAAGTACATTTATTGTCCTTAATTTAGCTTAAATATGTTTTTCCAGTAAATTGACCAGATTTTAATATTTAGAGCTTCGGAAAAAGCTAAAATCAATTCTATTTTCATATTTTTGTTTTACTCAAATCCCTCTGACCACAAAAATATCAAAAAGAATTCCATTATGTCATTTAATTTACAATTTTGCATTATTTAAGCCAAGTGTGTGCAAACGAATGTCCCAACCAATTTTAAGATTTTTCCATATAAAAAACTAAAAAAAAGTAATTTTAATAAAATTATTGTTATTTTACTAGGTAATTATAAGGTAAATAAATAATTGTATAAAATGAAAATTATTTTCAGAATTTTAGCTTCTTTTAAAAATAGTAAAAACATAGTGCGTGCAAACTTACGTGTTAAAAAACAAGCTAAAAAATAAATTGAAATCAATATACCAAATTATTTAACCCTATTTTGAGTCTTCTTTTAAGATTCTATTACCGTGCGCTATAATTTTGAAACACTTCATTTATAGGTAAGGTCACTTAATTGCAATTCTTTATCTTCAAGGTTAAGGAAATAAAAAGTGTTAATAAGTCCTTAACTAGTTATTCGATAAAGAAAATACGAATGAGTAAATGCGCTGTAATTTTGAGCTGTGCTTTATATACAGTAGTGGTCAAACCATTTGCAACTGAGATCGCATTTGTTGTTTTCATTAATTTATTTTCTTCAAATCAAACTTAGTTACTAAAATTTATTTTTCAAATATTGTTCATACATTGTTTTATTTTAAACAAATAAAAAAATGAATTCCGTTAAATTAAAACAACAACAAAATTAATAATAATAGATGTATTCAAAATGCAGGTGTTTAAAACATTTGCAACTCTCATTATTCTTACTCTTAACGAAACAATTTATACTAACAAATGCTAGGATATAACGGTTATCGCATTCCTTTTTAATATGAGATTCAGGCCGTTACATTTTTTAAACAAATTTATTATAATTATTGTTTGTTAAAAGATGTTGGAAGCATAACTATCGTAAGAATAATTTTTGTAAAAAATGGCCGGAAATAAATACAATTCTCATTTTAAATCAAAAGTTTTAAATGATTTTCAAAATGGACTTTCTCAAAAAGACATTTCTATAAAGTACTCCGTTCCAAAATCAACGAGTTGCCGCATTTTTAATAGTGGTAACATCCACACAACTCATAAAGTTGGAAGACCCCGTATTACAACTGTAAGAGCAGATCGGAAAATCAAGAATTTTTTTACGAAATATCCCAAAGCAGTTCCAGTGCCAGTCTTCCCACCATTAAAATAAGAACCCGAGAATATGGTCTTAGAAGTTATAGATGTACAAAAAAACCGTTTGTGTCTGAAAACAACCGAAAAGCTCGGCTTGACTTTGCACGCACCCATTTGAACTGGACTCAACAGCAATGGAAAAATTTATTGTGGTCAGATGAGCCAATGTTCGAAGACCCCGAGGCGAAAAGTTTAATCCCAGATACACAACCGCCACAGTGAAGCACGGAGGCTGAAGCATTATGGTGTGGGGGTGTTTTTTATTAAATGGGATTGGCCCAATTCACCGCATTACAAGCACAATGACGGCCACAATCTATAGAGATCTTTTGAGTTCAGTTATGCTTCCGTATGCTGAATGGGAAATGCCACTCTCATGGTCCTTAAGGCATGACAACGACCCAAAATACACGGCGGGGGTTGTAACAGTTTGGCTGCAGGAAAATTAAATCAATATCATGTCGTGGCCGGCTCAATCTCCCGATCTCAACCCGATTGAAAACATGTGGATGATTGTAAAACGGAATATCGACAATAAAGTGTTCCGAAATGGTGATGAACTTTTCTTCGAGTTGGAGAAGCAGTTATAAAAAATAATGGCTACGCTACAAAATACTGAGCGTTAAAACCATTGTTTGTATTTCCTGTTAATTACTTTAAGAGTTGCAAATGTTTTGAACACTGCACTATCGACTTATTTTGTTAAAATTATTTATTTTTATTTTTGAGAAGTTATGAATATTTTTTTTGTATTTATAAAATAATATGCTATAACTAAATTTAATAAAAAAAAAGCAAAAACCTTTGCCACAAATCTTTTTGATCAAAAAAATTATAATTACCTACACTCAAAAAAATAAGTTAGTAAAAAAGTTAGTAAAACGTCTTGTAAATCAGGTATACCATTTTTTAGCAAAATTTTTTTGCTAAAATCGTGTGTTCAGCTAAAATTTTTGTTATACTTATTCAGCACTTAACTGTTTTATACTAATGCTTTACTAATATTATACTGTTTTACTAATTAATTTTGCTTAAAATTGTGCTAATAATAGTGTGGACGACAACCAGATTGAAAGATAAAGCAGATGTCGCGGCATGTCAAGATGTAGTAGAGAAGAGGAAAAAGATACTAAAAAGTAAAACTCTAATAAGACATATAAAAAAATCAACCATGGAAGATTTTTGTATCTGTTTTTCATACATTAAACACAATTGAGGATTAAAACAACTTAAATTTTGCGTTGTCACCGGCTTGTGAAAATAATTGTCTATTAATTAAATAAAAGAAAAAATAAAATATTTAAATTTAGTATGTATTTCTAAACTAAATGTTTATAGATTAATAATCTAGTGTGGTCAAATTGCAAATCAAACAAACATATACACCATGTAGACAGAGTAAAGCGGAAGACAAAGACACACATCTTAGGTAGACTTTTATGTTTCCTTTTTCGTATTGCAACAAAAGGGTTGTTTTTTTTCGTTTCGTTTGTTTTTGTTATTTTTTCGTTTCGTTTCTATAATTATCTTCGGCAGTTGCGTCCTTTAAAAGATAGAATTATTTAGACAACCATTGATGTAGGTAGTTGAAAGAAAATTTTTGTTATGTTATATGTATTGATTTCTATATATTTTCAGGTATTAAATTAATTCATGTCGTCAAAGTGGGAAAATGAAAATTTTTATATTTCGTAATTATTGTAAGTTATTTTTAAAAGAATCACAAAAATATGTTTTATGATTTTCAGCAAATAAATTAACTAAATTACAATTTTTCTACAAATTTTATGCGTTTTTTTTCAGTCTACTAAAATTCAGCAAAAAATTTATTAATTTTTAGCAAGGCTTTTGTATTTCTAATCTACTAAATGTTAGCAAACTTTTGCTGAATCTACTAATTTTGTTGCTGAAAATCAGATCTCTGATTTTCAGCAAAAGAGTTTGCTGACATTAGCAATTTTTTTGTAAGCACCCTCCTGACTAAATTTTTGCTGACTCAGCAAAGTTTTTTGCTAACTTTACAAATTTTTTTTTTAAGTTAAACTATGATTTCAGTTGCAAATGTTTTGAACACCACTGTATTGGGAAAATTGTAAAATTAACTTTTTATCAGTAAGTCATTATTATTTGTATTAAAGTAATGCTGAGAGTAAGCTATACCAAAAAGAATGACATTTCATTACCGTTTCTATACTGGGTACATTTGTTTGAAATTTTTAATTAAATAATATTCAACCGCCAATACGTATACGTAATATTTATTTAAATATTCATAAAGTATACGCCACCCTCTCTATTCATTGTTTCCCATACAATTAAATATTATATTATACAAAAAAAGTAAACAATAATTTAAATCGAACTATAAAAGATTTATTGATCCTAAAAATTTTACAAATATTTAAATAATAAACCGCCCTTTGACAATCAACAAAGCAACAAATTTACCTCCCCTTTTATTATAATTGTTAATAATTCCATTTGGTTTTTGGTGTGCGACCGATAACTTTTACTAACTTTTAATAATATTTTGTAAATACATTTTTTGGATATAAAATATTTATTACTCGGAAGTATTTTCAACCAGTTGACTATAATAATGAAAACCATGTGTTAGCACGTTAATAATTAATTGAATTTAAAAGGCAACATCCTCTTTTTAATAACTACCAAACAATTGGGTGTGCGTTGTTTCAATGTATGCGTAAATAAATTTATAAATATTTGTGTGTATGTGCGTTAATATGTTTGTTGCGTTGTGTGTGTGTGTGCATCTAGATTGGAATTTAATGCAGGTCCTGTGGTTAGGTTTAATGGCATTTTTAATTAATGTTTACTACCAGTAATTGAAGGTTTACGCTTATACGGCCACATTTTAATCATCGTGGTAGGGTGTTTCTATTTTGTTAATTTTTATGAAGAAATATTAAATTGGTATTTTAAGGTGGGTGGTAATTAAAAGTTAAATATAAAGATTTCTTTATTTTGTATAGGATTTAATTAAGAAATTATTTAAACTTCTAAAAATTACACGGTTTTAAATTCTAAAATCAGTCTAACATATTCACGCCAGAAAAAGGATTGGGGGGAATTCAGTAGAAAAAATTAAAATTTATTAATAGGATGTTATTTTATTTGGAACTACCAATAATTGATTAATAAAGCAAAAGTACTGTACTAGAATTTAAAAAGAGGGAACAGGAACTAACAACAAGATAAGTTGGCAGGACTAAGATTTATAATAGTTTGTCCCTATAATCTTTATACATTTTTCCTGTAATATATCAAGTGAATGTTAAAGAATCATTATTTCGATTCTAATACAATAATTTAAATCCGTTTTAAATTTACAAAAGAAAGATATTACATTTTGAATTACAGAAAATACCATTTACTGAAAGTAAATTATGCATTCATTTGCAATTATAATAACACAGTTTAGCACTAAGACCCGTATTCATAAAAATATTAAACAACATTTCAAATGAATTTTAGTTAAAACAAAAATGTTAGCCTTAAAACTGTATTGATAAACGAATATTAATCTTCTACACAAGGTTTAAACTAGGTATTTAAAGCTAATAGTCGTTTATTAATACAGTTTTAAGGTTATAAAATGTGTTTTAGCTAAATGTATTTGAAATCTGAATTAATATGTTTTATGAATACGGACGTAAAAATGCATTGCATATGTGAGTTATCTAATTCTGATAGATTTTAGGGCGTAGCTTACGAATATGAACACCAAATTTTAATATAACCTATGCCAATTTAGTAAATGGACAATTTTAAAGCGCTTGTAATTAAAAAAGTAATTATTTTTTTTTTTTAGAAAAAGTATTTTTTCTTGTGAACAAAAATCAAAGTTTTGTAAGTTAACTAACTCAAAAATCTCAACTCCGGAATTATAGAGTTATATCTAAAATCACTTTGTTCATATGGCACTACATATAATTGAATATGACTTTGTAAAGGCCCATATATAATCATATCTGAATTAAATTAAAAAATAATCAAAGCATAGCCCCGCATATATTTTTTTTTTATAATTTTGTTTGTGACAATATATGACTTTGCAAAAACTTATAAAATAAATATTTTTAATATTTGTTCACATTAAGTTTTGTATAATTTATTGTACATTTATCATACGAACGCATATTGTATATAATACAATACAAAATAATATATTGCTATATATACCCTAGAGCGGGTCGATTTAAAAATTGCTCAACGTTCAAGGAAAATCGTATTCTAGGGATCAAAATAAGAAACTTTGCCGAAGGAACCATACTTCTTAAACGAATTCTGATGTCCCGACTTTTGACCCGTAGGGTGAAATTTTGAAAAATCCCACTTTGACCCATTTAGAGTGCCAAAATCGAATCCAACCTAATCGAATATATATATACTCTATTTCTTCCGGAGAAGAAATAGAGACCCTAATCTTGGAAAGACTCCTCCTACTTTCTGAAACATCAAAATGGGCTTTTTCAAAATTTGAACCTACGGGTCAAAAGTCGGGACATCAGAATTCGTTTTAGAGGTATGGTTCCTTCGGCAAAGTTTCTTATTTTGATCCCTAGAATACGATTTTCCTTGAACGTTGAGCGATTTTTTTGCCTCCATATAAATCGACCCGGCCTAATATACCCCCATATAAAAATTTTTGAAACAACACAAAGTACTATACAATTAGATACAAATATATATGCTCTAACATATATATTTATATGACTATATAAATTTATGCATTGAAACTTATATATATATAACATTATTTCTGAATATATACAAACTTTTTTACTTGGGTGGGGATATTAACACATCTTTTCACAAGTGTGATATCGCACACCTAGTTCAAAAGTGACTCAACTCAAAATTTTTAATATTTCAGAAATCGAAAAAAAATATTCGCAACTTTATACTAATTGAAACGTAAGGAAATGCATAACTGTGTTTTAGCAACAGTTAACAACAACAAAATACACTGATATTTTTTTTTTAGATAAACAAGTGTATTGTGCATAGTTTAAGCATATAAACCCGAAGAATTAAAATTTTGAGTTAGTCACTTTTGAACTAGGTGTGCGATATATCAGATTAAAATGCATAGTTCATACCTTTACAATACAATTTTGTATTTTTTTGCAAAAAGTTTATAAAAAATTTTGATTTTTAACAAAAAGCCTTTTGCAAATATTTCTTTAACTTTACACACATGGAAAATTTTTTGTCAATTTTCCACTTAAATTTAGTTACTTCAACGAAAATCGGTTGCTTCAACAGAGTATTGGTTTTTGCAACAAAAATCGGTTTACACAACTGAATTTTGGTTGCAATACACAAAATATTCATAATCCACATTTGAATATGAATGTACTAATCGAATTTTTTAATTCAGTTGACACTTTATTTTTCTGTGTGTAGCTGACTTTGAAATTATAATGCTATATTCGTGAACTGCGTTCTAAAGTCATTTAGAAATGATAAGTCACAACTACGATGCATATAATTTTGCAGATTTTGTTGAACGGTGTAATTATAGCATTATTATCATTTATATTCACTACTGATTGAAAATAAGTAAATTATTTTACAGAATTAAATATTAGTTACTGTTTTACAAAGCAACTGCAAATTAAAATACTGGAAAATATACAATTAACACAATGTTGTCATATTTTACGAATATCCCATCAAAATTTGTTTGAGCATTAAAAACCAAATGTAGAACAATTTGTTCTGATCCACAATTTATTCTACTTCAATTCCATTATGGAAACAATTTGTTTTGAAGATCTAAAAAAAACAACTGCTGTTTTAATTTTTTTTAATACTAGAGAATTTTGCTTTACGAAATATAATGAAAGTTTCAAGTAAATCTAGTAAGCAATTCCTGATTGCTTTCTTAAATGAATGAAAAGTTTCATGCTTTTTATAAAATCAGTTTTTGGTTAAATTTTTTGTAGGTGTATTAAACTTTTAATTAATCTTTTCGCTATGAAACCTTGCTGGGTTATATTTCATCAGGCGCGGAACCTGCTTTTGCATTTGGGAAGGGTAAACTTTTTTGCTTAAAAATATTTTTGTGTTTTCATACACCCAGAAAAAAGTATAAGTTGAGCCAACCGAATTTGTTGTCAATCGAATTCTGGAGGATACTGCAACTTTCGTAAGGTGAAGTTATATTTTTAGTCGTGAAAGCTAATATTCAGTTGATTAACCCACTAAGTACACTGCACATAAATATTATTACGTTCCACAAGATTTTATTGAAATTAAAAAACTTTTTTGATTTTTCTGGTATTGAACCGTGACTTTCAATAATCTTCTGTTAATAGTCTTCTATCTTACTGATTGTACCACAATCACTTTAAATATTCGTAGTCTTATTTGCTATTTAACATTTGAATATTTGATTCAAATTAAGAAAAAAATTGTTTGTCTTTTCCGAGATTTGAACTCGAAAGTTCGGAGTACAAGGCATATAATTTGCCCACTACACCGCAAACACTTATAAAGGTTAATTGCTAAATTCGAATTTAAATATTTTGTTAGGAAAGCATAGTCTGAAATTCGTTTGCCAATACCAATCATTAGTTGAGTCTACAATCAATGCCGTCCACAATTCGGTTGGTACTACTCAAACCCTAAGTGGCATATTTGACTGGAAAACCCATATTTTCAGTAATTTATTTTAAATTTGATAGATGGTATCAAATTTCTTGTATTGGCACTAAATAAATGGTTGCTTCTACCGTACACAATTACTAACCGAATTTTATTCGTAAATTTGATTGCAGACTTTGGCGACATCAATTACATTTGACAATCAGGGACCGTAAATAATGATTATTGCTCGTTTTTTTGAATCAAAAAATCAATCACTTAGAAGAGACATAAACAAAAATTTATTGCACCATTATTATTATTTTTTGACAATCTTTGCATATCCGTCATGATTTTTAAATTTTTGAGTTTTAAAGTTTTCTTCAATGGTAATGATTATTTTTGAGTAATAATAAAAAAAAATCAGCAATAATCATTATTTTTGAGCAAAAAAAATAAAACTCAAAAATAATCATTATTTATGATTTTTATTTTTTTCGCTCAAAATAAAACTCAATTTCAATGTGTGGTATTGACATATCTCAGGAAGTAGGAGGAGCTTATCGAAGATTATGGTATCAATCTCATCTTTGGAAGATTCTCTAGCAGATTAATGCATCAATCATATTTGTGGGTGAGGTTTAAGGGGTTAATTTTTAATTTCAAAATAGGGCTTTTTTATGCCGTATTTTGTGAAAGTAACAATGTGTGGGATGGACATATCTCAGGAAGAAGGAGGAGCTTATCCAAGATTATGGTATCAATCTCTTCTTTGGAAGATACTCTAGCACATTAATGCACCAATCATATTTGGGGTTTAAGGGGTTAATTATTAATTTCAAAATAGGGCTTTTTTGCCGTAAAGTCAAAATTTGGAAGCTCGATTTTCACCGTAGACGTATGTTTTAGTGGACTTTTTTGCTCAGTACAATCCCAAGAATCAGAAACGCGAAGCGCCCATTAAGATATTTTTTCCTTCCATACTAATCGCCCCAACCTAATATGTATATATATTTACACCTACATGAAAGTGAGTTTTATTTTGAGCGAAAAAAATAAAAATCATAAATAATGATTATTTTTGAGTTTTATTTTTTTTTTGCTCAAAAATAATGATTATTGCTGATTTTTTTTATTATTACTCAAAAATAATCATTACCATTGAGGAAAATCATTAAAACTCATAATATAATCATTATTGTGTAATTTTTATTATAAAACTCATAATGATTACGGTCCCTGTTGACAATCATTAATTTGTGCAAATTTTATCTATCATTAATAATTTCAGAGCTACGCTCGCACTTATGGACTTAAACGCTTCCTTGTAAAATTTTCAATTTTTTCAATTCCACCATGGGACACAATACCAATATTTATGTATTTTATTAAAGGTCAATTACTTTTTAACATTTAATAACATGTAATTTGGTGTAATTGATTAATTTCACTGTAATTAAATATCCAGATGTTGTCAATAATCCCCAAGTTTGGTATTAAAATTATTTACAAATTTTTCAAGGAAGCTTTTAAACTTTCAAGTGTGAGCATAGGTACTGAAATTATTACTGATATAGAAAATTTTCAGAATTGAATGATTGTGAAATGTAAATGACGTCGCCCATGTCTGGTTGTTTGCAAATACCAATAAATGGATAAATTAATGGTTTTTTAGTTCCTTTGCTCTCTTTTTAATTTCCAGTACAGTATATTTTTTTGTTAATCGATTATTGGTAGTTCCAAATAAAATAACGTCCTATCAAATATATGTTAGTGCTTTAAACTGCATTCCAACCAATCCTTTTTCTGGGTGTACGTCAAGAATATATGGTCTTTATTCGGTATTCTGCTTCTTCTACTTCTACAGGGTGGCCCAAATGAGACCTAGCGATGTTAAACACGTGTAACTCTTGTAATAACGTTTTTTTTTAATGATTTATTTTTATATGTTAAATACATTTTATGGAAATTTAACGTGACTATGTGTGAAATATGACTTCAGAGAAATGACCACCATTTTGCTCGATACAGGCATTTGCTCTTTTTAGCTCATTTTGCATTACACGGCGTAATGCTTCTGGTTGCATGCGCCGTATTTCGTCTCGAATATTCTGCTTGAGCTGTCCAAGTGTCTGTGGTTTGTTAACATACACTTTGTCTTTTAAATATCCCCATAAAAAAAAAATCGGGCGCAGTTAAATCTGGTGAACGAGGAGGCCAAGGGAAATCTGAAGTTCTTGAAATTATGCGTTTACCAAAAATTTCACGCAGCATGTCCATAGTTTGCCTAGCAGTATGCGAAGTGGATCCATCTTGTTAAATTCACAATTAGGATGTTGCTCCACCATTGGCCGCAAAAAGTTGTCGATCATTGTTCTGTAAGAAGCCGCGGAGAGATCATTTGCAACACTCTGCTGCACAGCTTAAACGTTGTCTTCAGTACGAATATTTCGATGAGCACCTCTTCCTGGACGGTCGGCAACTGAGCCCAGTTCCTGAAAACGGCGAACTAAACTTGTAATCATGGAAGATGTGGACGCTGATCTTACGTTAAAAAAACGGCGATAATTTCGCTGCGTCAGAACAATTGATCGTTGAAGAATAATAAAAATCGATAATTTTAATGGGTTATGGTGGACTATACGTATTCATTTAAAATTTCCAAGAGTTCAGTTGTAATCTGCAAAAAGAAAAAAAAAATTATGTTAAAAAATAAAAAAGTTATTTGTGTTTCACATCAGCTGGTCTTATTTGGGCCACCCTATACTTCTATACTTCTACTATTAAATAAGCCTAATACCTATTAAAAGCATTATTTGTCCAAATTAATTAGTAAAAATCTGTGTTTTTACCAAAAAAAAATCGAGAAAATTAATTTTACATTGAAATGCTTTGCAGAATAATTTCGGCGGTTTATGATAGCACATCAACCTAAAAAGATACTTGAAAGAAAATTATTACTTTTAACGAAACTAGTTTTTCAATTAAACTTTTTCATTATTAATTCAAGAGTATATTTTTCATAATTTTTTTTTAACTTCGATTAGGATGAATTCCAGTTTCTTACATTTAAAAATTCATTAATTTCATGCAGGGAATTTTCTTTTCTTTTATATTTTTCATAAATTTTTATGAAATTTCGATTAGGATGAATTCCAGTTTCTTACATTTAAAAATTCATTAATTTCATGCAGGGAATTTTCTTAGTGTATTATCCGACCTAACAGTTTGGTAAAAAAATACATTTTTATCGTTTTTTTTTTTTTTTTGGCATTTTGATGCATTATTGTCGATAGTTTCGATATTACACTGACAAGGGGAGTCTCCCGATGGATTTTTTACGATCTTTATGAAATTTGGATATGTGATGCAGAAAAAAAAATAAGGGCCAAGTATAGTTTTTAGCGGCCCAATCTCTTGCTTAGGGGTTAAAACGTTGGGTAAAAAATTAACCCATTTTATCGATTTTCCGCTTTTTTCCTTTTTTTCCTTATTTCGCTTTTATCGAATTGGTTTATAGAAATTTAGGCAAAATGGGTTACCAAATGAAAGAGCTTATGGATACGTATTAACTGGTATACGAAACATGTGCGATAACTTCCTAGTATTTCGGTTGTTTAAAAAAATTTGGCTTAAGTCATATTAAAACTGGCGTTTTTGTTAAAGAGTTATAGTTGGATTAAGCTAACAAATATATATTAATGTCAAATAAATTTTATTGATGGGTTGTCTGAGCTTTTTCCAACATTCCTAATTATTCGGCTTTTAAGCGACTTTTTCCGAAGAGGTTTTTAACCTATATTTTAAATATTTCGAATAAATTGCAATCACATATGCAATAATGGTATCAACATTTCTCTTTTCTCGAGTACATCAAAACTGCGTTCAAATAAATCGGAACTTCATTAGTTTAAGACATGTTCCATACAAAAACTTTTTAACTTTGGCTTCACCTTTTAACAATTAAACGTGAGATTTGGCCGTTAAAAAAATACGTGGCCCTTATATTTTATCGTATTTTCGAATTAAATAAATGAAAACGCACTGGATTTCGTCTACTGAAACCTTTTATTTAGTTAATGCAAATTTTCTTCAAATTGTATGATGAAGTATAATTTAATTTATGATAATTTTCTTTCCCTTTATTAAAAGTTTGTTTAAAAAACTGGTTTCATAAAAAAAATGTAGCTTTTCATAAATTTTGTTAAATTTTTCGTTGTTTTTGTTAAGAAATGTTTTATATATTTACTAAAAAACTTCATTATTTTTCGCCCAAAGTAATTTTCTCAGTGAGATTATGAATGTCAAATTTTAGGAATAACACGAAAGCTATGAAGCAAGCTGTATTCCAAACTTTTGCCGAAAGTTCGACAGCAAAAAGTTGAATTGCTCAACTTTGGACTTTTAGTTGAATATGAATTTTAAAAATGTCTAAAAAATGTAATATCCTATCCCTCTCCCTTGATTCGCGCCAGATTTTATATACACAGAAAGAATTCCTTGGTCGTGTAATGCATTTTTTTTTTCAAAACTAATGATGTTTTTTTCATATTGTGCATGAAAACTACTTTTAATAAAACTTTTTCATTAGTCGTATGAAATTTGTAATAGATAATATGAAATTTTTCATTAAACTTTATGAAAAACTGCATTAAATTAATGAAAAGTTTTAGTGGACGAGTTCCAGTGACAATTCATAGATCGAATGCAAAAATGTATTGATATCATGGAGATAATTCTCTCAGTGTAGCACACACTCTCACAAGTATGAATAAGTATTTTTTGTGAACTTTATATGTAAGTAGGCATGTATAATATTATGACTAAAGTGGTCATTGTTTGGTCAAATATAATTAATGTTCATTTAAATAAAGCTTTACAGCATCATCGACATACAAACATCTGTGACAGGAGCAGGAGCAACAGCAGCAATATGTTTCGATAATTGTTAAATTATATAAACATAAAATAATATTCATGTTCATCAGTATATGCGTAAAATTTACTACATGATGTTTAAATTTTATCACTATTAACAATGCATGGGCAATCTATATTCGACATATAAATGAGGATAAGGCAAAAATAGGGAGGCTCGAAAAATATTGCAGAAATACAACTTTTAATGGGTTAAAATGTTAGATCATGAATAACGCCATTTGGAAATCAAACAAAAGGCTTGAAATTCCATCAAACATGCATTTTATGGGACAGATAAGCCAAAAAAAAATTATTTTTTTTTTATAAAAAAATGTGTTATGAATTTTAAACAGTCTAGAAATTTGTTAAAAATATACAAATTATACAAAAAACTAAATTGTTCGTATGGAAATAATAAAAAAGAATTGTAATAAAAATTATATCTAGAAAATTAGATGACATTCGCGTCACGTTTTTTATTTAAATTTAAATATCAAAAAGTTTTGATTTGTTTTTGCTGCATGTTTAAAGCAATTTAAAGGAGGAACAATTTGCAAAAATCAGCGAAAAATTAACTTCCCGTTAAAAAAAAACAATTGCTATGGAGCTTTATGTAGTCATATCAATTTCTACGCGACGCTATATATAATCTTATTAAATTTCATCAGATATATGGGCCCATTTAATTGTATCTGTTTGTATCGGTTAAGATCTATTCTAATGCAATTAGTACAATTTTATCCGAATTATGGTCCGATAGAGTTGTATTCGCTTGCGTCAGTTTTGTATTTAATTGCATCTGTTTAAATCCAAACTTATACAAATATATATAATTATATAAAAAATAGATATTATTGTATCCGGATTTTGACCTTATATAATTGTATATGATTTAATGTAAACTGATACATCTAAATATTATTAGATCCGAGTTTAAGTCTGGCAAAATTGCACTAAATGTTATATTTTCTATAAGATTGTATGAAAATATACACAATTTAATCATCCTATCATATCCATATGTCAAGTACATAACAAATTATTAAGAAAAATTTTACTTTTTTGCGGGTTTCAAAAAATTTCATAGCTCTAATTTATGAAATCGAATGAATGTGTTTTTATGAAACTATGAAATTTTATTATAAAACAGTTTATGAAAAATTTCTTAATATTAATAAAATTTCTTAGATATAATGAAATACTTCATTGGATCTACGAAAAAAAAATTATAAGAAATCTCTTCATTAATATCATGAAGGATAATTCTCTCAGTGTATTAATTTGTTTTTACCGACAAAATATTGTGAGTGTAGTAATAAGACATTTTTAATAAGTCGATAACCTTAATGTGGTTGATAGAGTTTAATACATTCATAAATAAATGTTGTGGTTGATAGAGAAATGACAAATATTTAATAAAGGACTAAAACAGATTTTTTCTCGCTGAAATTTTTGTCAGAGATGTAGTTGTCATCAGTGAACAGTTTTCAGAAGTTGTTTCATAGAGGATCTCAAGACATTTTCTTACTTTTTTATAAAAATAGAAAAAAAACTTAATATTTATTTCTTTAATTGACATGTTAAGGACAATGTATGAAGGTTTATTCCTCAACACAGAAAAAAATATTTCCTTACTTTTTTCAATTAAATCGATTTGTTGAAAATTTTAAAAGTTGTCAATTAAAAATTAATTGAATCAATTAAAAATTAATTAAATCAATTAAAAATGAATTGAATCAATTAAATATTTGCTCAAATTCGAAACTTGTTTGAGATTTTGTTTTATATTATCGCTCAAAAGCAAACATCAACACATTGTTGTTGTTTTGTAATATTTATGTAGTTGTTTTTTTTAAATGTTTATGTTTAGTGGTATTAGTAATAAATATTTTAAATTCATTTCAATTAGATTAGATATTAATTCTTATTAGGTTTATTACTTATTAAGTTGAATAATTTAGTTTCAGTTGTTTAAATCTGAATATGTATTTATTCTAAAACATTATCATAAAATTGATAAAGTTATTTTTAAAGCTTAATTTCGTTTAATAAAAATTTGACAAAAAATTTTTAACAGAAAGAAAATGCAAAAACTAAATTAAAAATTATATTAACGGCTTGTTTTACAATACATGTATAATTTCAGACGAACGTGTGGCACCCGAACGAATACGTAAGAAAATGAGTTTTTATAATTCGTTCCTCTGACTTACGTTGGAGTACGTAAAGCTTTATGTCAAACAGTAGAGATTGCCATGATATTGTTTTTCGGTTTTTGTTAGCTTTTTTCATAACTCATTTTTCGTTGGTAGATGGCAACCCAACACTGTAAATGAAATATAAACAAAAAACAGCTGATTTTTGCTTGAAAAAAAAATTTATTTATTTTGTTTAGAAAACAATAAAAGTGGTGATAAAAATATAATTTGTATAAAAAAAATCAAAAACATTTACAACTAAAAATGAAAATAAATATAAATGAATATCAACCTAGCAAATATGTTTGATTTGCTTTATTTTTGTAAATATACGGAGGTTGAAAGCTCGTTATAAATTGAAAATAACATAAAAATAATCTCGATGTATATAAATACAAAAAACTAATATAACTGTAAAAAATATTCCTTGAGCCAGAGTACAAACTAAAATTTTTTTATATAAATAGAACATTTTTGGTCTTCAAAGTTTAGTAACGTCATGATGCTTGTTAGGAAAAGACCTAACCACGTGCTTGATTACTAAGAAGACAAGAATGGAGCAAAATTGATTATTAATAGGTTTTTTGTTAAAGTTCTGCCTATTATGGAGGCTCTAACTTTTCTAAAACTTCGGGTTCTGATAAGATCTTTAGCCAGATTGAAATACTAGTATCAACCTAGCTAATATGTTTGATTTGCTTAATTTTTGTAAATATACGGAGGTTGAAAGCTCGTTATAAATTGAAAATAACATAAAAATAATCTCGATGTATATAAATACAAAAAGCTAATATAACTGTAAAAAATATTACTTGAGCCAGAGTACAAACTAAAATTTTTTTATATAAATAGAACATTTTCGGTCTTCAAAGTTTAGTAACGTCATGATGCTTGTTAGGAAAAGACCTAACCACGTGCTTGATTACTAAGAAGACAAGAATGGAGCAAAATTGATTATTAATAGATTTTTTGTTAAAGTTCTGCCTATTATGGAGGCTCTAACTTTTCTAAAACTTCGGGTTCTGATGAGATCTTTAGCCAGATCGAAATACTAGTATCAACCTAGCTAATATGTTTGATTTGCTTTATTTTTCTAAATATACGGAGGTTGCAAGCTCGTTATAAATTGAAAATAAAAATCATTATTCTTTTTTTATTACAATTTTTTGTTAAAAAGTATATTTTTTTTAGTATTAAATTGTGTTGCCTTTTTTCTTTGACGAATACTTTTTTGTGAACGTCAGTTTTTGACGTTTGTGACGTTTCAAATCGCAATGTGGAAACCAAAAAAAGAGACGAAAACGACAACTCTTACGTTTTCACACAATTCAAAGTGACATTTGCGATACAGAACCTCAAAATGCATTTCTTCTCTCATTAACACGAATTTTTTGAGTGACACGTCTTACAAAAACAAAAAAATTTGCGCTTCAATAGAAAGAAAAAACTACTTTCTGTGTGAATTGTGAACAAAATCTGCTAACTAAATGAGAATTTCATTCCGGTTTCATTTCAATGTTTTAAATTCAAGCATTTACAAAACATTTGTTATGGCAACAACACTTCTATAAGAAAACATTTGCTATGGCAAGAGTATACAATATTGATCACTTTTTAACCAAATGAGTTATTATTTAATATTTAATATCAATTTCTAATTGAATTAGCAATTTTCGTTGTTGGTGGAATTTCAGAAATTAAAGTTATTCAATCGGTGGTTTTCGTAATTGCGAGGCAGGGTTTTTTTTGTGTGTACATAAGCTAAGTTTGTCAATTGTCTACAGTTTAGAAAAGTTTGACCGATGGACCATAAAGTTTCAGAATAAACAAAGTCGAAAATTGGCAGAATTTATTTTGGTTTCTTTCAAACCATAAATATTCTGGAGAGTCACAGAAAATAAATCGTACAACAATTTCTCGTTTTCGTAACGATTGCTGTGTGGTTGTTGTCGAAAAACTTTTCTGTGACACGTCTCATATTGTTTAAAATACTGTATATGAAATAATTTCCCAATTTTTTTCTAAAAATCTGAACAATTCCGTTATTTTGCACAATTAAAGTTTATAATATTTTTGAATAAATATTTATGTACGAAAATCGACACAATACATTTTTTTTTAATATTTTCAGACGTTTCTTATTCTGTCAAATTTTCAACTTTGGTTGCTAATATTTCCACTAGACGGCGCTTTGAAGCAAAAGCAAAAGCAAAAACAAATAATATAAAAAATAACACATTTTTAAATACGATGGCGTATACGTGATGTATATCTCAATATATACAACTGAATTTGGTTGGTGCAACCGAATAGGGGGTTGTCTCAGTCGCAACGGAATTCCGTTGTGACAACTGACAACATAATTTGTTATGTGAGTGTATATTATACAAATTTTTCATATTTTTGTAGGTTACAAATTATTATTATTTTATTTTATTATTTTATTTTATTATTTTTACAGGAAGAAAAAAAATGCTGATCTTTTTGTACTTGTACACATTTAAATAAACAAAAACACTGAATATGATACAAACAAACTGTAATTATGTTTACTTTTATAATGTTTAAATACAATTAAAATTTTTTGCTTACTCCAATAGCAGCATATAATCAACAGCCATTAAAACCGACATCATCATCATCATCAGGCTCATCAGCAGAAACAACAATAACATCATTTATCATAATGCACACAAACAAACAACCATACCTATTATTATACAGTGGGACACATCCCAGAATTTTGGATGCAAATCTGATTTTTCCTACTAACAAGGTGAGTTCCCGGATGGGTTCTCTCAGATCTTAATGAAATTTGGATACTCGATAAAGGAAAAAAATAAGTGTCACGTATTATAAAGGGTGATTTGTTAGCAACTTTTTTTTGGGCAACGCTGTTTTTGGCAGCTCAGCTGTTTTCGTGTAATTTAACCATAAATCGACTTACAAACGAAGAACGTTTGCAGATTATTGAATTTTATTATCAAAATTCATGTTCTTTTAAGAAAGTGCATCGCGCACTTATTCCAATTTATGATCAGTTTGGCCGACCTTCTGAGGCGGCTATTCGGAATGTTGTGACCAAATTTCGCATCAAATTTACATTATTGGACCTTAAACCACCAACACGCATACGTAGAGTGCGGACAGAGGAAAATACCGCAGCTATATCGTCCAGTGTTGTTGATGACCGTAAATTATCGATTCGGCGCCGTTCGCAGCAATTGAGAATTTGTTACTGCACTACGTGGAAAATTTTGCGGAAGGATTTGGGTGTAGAACCTTTTACAATACAGATGATGCCAGAGTTGAAGCCATACGACCTACAATAAAGGCTAACTTTTGGTGAATGGGTGCTTGCAAAGTTGGATGAATATCAACTTTTTTATCGGAAAATTGTGTTCAGCGACGAATCTCATTTCTGGTTGAAAAAATTGCCGTATTTGGTGTGAAGAGCAGACAGAAGCATAGCAAGAACTGCCAATGTATCCAGAAAAATGCACTGTTTGGTGTGGTTTATGGCCCGGTGGCATCATTGGACCGTACTTTTTCAAAGACGACGAAGGCAGGAACGTTACTGTGTGATGATTACAAATGAAAGAGCTGATCTTGGGGGACATGTGGTTTCCAAAAGACGGTGACACATGCCACACAGCAAGCGAAACAATGGCCCTATTGAGAGGCGAGTTCGGTGAACAGTTTATTTCACGTTTGGGCCGGTCAATTGTCCGCCTATGTTAAGGCTCATGTCTATAGGGACAAACCTTTAACGGTTGACGCACTGGAAGCCAATATTAAAGAGTTTATTCGTGAGATACCGGCCGATATATTGTAGAGAGTATGCCAAAATCGGAACCAGCGTACGAACCATTTGAGGCGTAGCTGCGATCAACATTTACATGAATTCATCTTTAAATATTGAATTATATAGATCGTTCTATCGACTCAAATAAAGATTTCATACATTTCTCTAAATTTTATGTGATTTTTTTTTTGTAAATCACGATTTACTCAAGCAGAAAAATACAATCGAAAAATACAATACAAGCGTCGGCGACGGTCGGTTATGCTTTGGCAGAACATGGGATACACAATCTTAAGAGTATTGTGCTGTTAGCCGATTGATAACAGTGGCCAACCGTTGGTTTAAGCGAACTTGCCACCCTTGGCATAAAGTTGGTTATTCAATACAGTTCGGTCTTAGCCTTATACATCATATTTAGATTTCATACACATAATAAAATATTTATAAAAAAATGATTCTAAATAATTGGTAGTAATATTGGTAAAAACAATATTATCAAATAAATACCTGGCAAAATACCTGTTTTGCAAACAAAATAGTGTTTTTCTAATGCAATATTAGTTGACGGCGGGTTTTGCAAAAATATCAGTGGTTTGCCGGTACTATTTTTGTGGTACGGTTGTCAATTGCTACCTGAGTAAGTATGACATCAAGCATAGTAAGATACAATTTTACTTGCGACTGTAATTTTTCGTAAAACGGCATATTTGATTGTATCTTACAATATGTTATACCAGACGTTATTAGACGTGCAATCAGCACGACAAAAAAAAAAAACAAGAAGAAAAAATTATTGCCTGTGGGTGGAAACTAGAGTTGGGATTAATCGTTCATTTTGGTGACTCGGTCAGTATCGTTCAATTCGAGTCAGTGAACTAGTTCGTTCAAATCGTTCAATCGTTCTTTTTTCCTTTGACTTGTGACTGATCTGCAAGTTGTGAACTGTGTCGTTCGTTTGAAAATTTTTACGCACTATTCATGTTTTACGAGTTTTTTTTCACAAATTTTACTGTACATAGACAAAAAGTGTTAAAAAATTGCAACTTTTCCAACAAAAATTTATTTATTTTGTGTAAAAAAACATTTTATTTGTATGACTATAATTGCATTTCCTAATTTGAAACAATATTACTACTATTTCATAAAAAAAAAATAATTGCTCTTACAAGCAGTTTTAATAGAATAGTAAATAAAAAGAACGAAATGAACGATTGACCGACAAGATCGAATATTGGCGAACGAGTCATATCGTTCAATTGAGTGAGTCGTTCAATTGAACTAGTTCGTTCATGAACGACACAACTCTAGTGGAAATTATATAATTGGATTGACAGAATTAAATTAATATATGTGTTTACGAGCATAGTGTAAACGACCCCTGCTACAGTTCAGTGGGACATTTTCTATGTTCTTGTAGTCTTTTTTTTGGCGTTTGGCTAGCTTTTTGTGTGATATATATGAGTAACTTACTCTGTAAACCCAAAGCGCGTGGCAGGTAGCTACAACCCAAAATAAAACCCATAATAATTTCAATAATTTTTAGAGAAAAACGTTTATACTTTTTCTTAACCTCAACATTTCTAAAATTAAAATTGTTAAATGCATATTTATTAAAAATTAATTGCGACTGTCTATATGACGTTAATATAACACTTTTCTAAAATACATTATAAAATTTGCCCTGTGGCGAAGTCTCAACTTAAAACGCAAAAGTTGTCAACCCTGAACGTAAAAACCATACGTCAATCTGGTAACATTGTGAAATTTTTTGTGGGGAGATTACAAAAATAAACAAAAATCTAAAAATAGAATATTTGTGTTGTTAGTGTTGTCACTTCTGAGGAGAGAAAAACTGCAATTTAGCTGCATTAGATTCGAGGCCATACTTGGGTGTGATCGCTAAACGGTCAAGACTTGGTATTGTTACGTTTGTAATGTAAAATGAGCGCATGTTTGATTCTTACAGCAGCAGGTTGTTGAAAAATGTATCATATAGAGACAATCTGACAATTATAAGACACAAATAATAATACAATTTAAATGGAAAATTACTGATGAGCCTGTCCATAAAAAGGCAGTAACTAGTCTAGTCTGATTTAAAAATTAATAGTGCTTATAATTTTTGGAGAAAAACGTTTATTTTTCTTCTTAACCTCAACATTTCTATAAAAAAAAAACAAATTTTGTTTTAATTTTTTCTTAAATTTTCTGAGGAAATTTTTCAAGGAAACAATATGGGAACAAATAAAACAAGATTTGAAAAAAATCATTGAAATTGAAAAAGTTTAAAAAATATTTAAAATTTCAATTCAATATAAAAAAATTCGCTAATACGAAAAAACTATATATTTACAAACCCCAGGTAATTTCCTTATAAATACAGTTTGAAATTCACAATCGGTTAAAAACTGGCTTAACTACAAATGCTTAAGTGCGCCATTAGCAAAACAAAAATACTCTTTTACCATTATCTCGAAAATTTGTAGGTTTATTGGAACTTCTCAAAATGGGTTTGTAATACAATCAGCTAGACTTATACACTGCCCTAGGACACGTGCAAAATGATTTTGCAATTTAGCAGAGTGCTATAATATTTTTCAATAAAGACTTAATTTGGCCCCGATTTTCGCAAAACCTAGATCAGAGTCAGACTAAATTCGTAAGCATGTTTATTTGTAGGCCTTTACTAGTGCATTACAACTGTTATTTTTTGACAATCGGATAAGAAATAAAAAAATGGCTAAAAAATGGCTAGCATATGGAATATGTTTTTACTTTGTGGGATCATCTTGCCGGCATCAGGGGTCTGTAAGATTTGACTTCAAAGCTTGAGCTTTATATTACGTCACATTTGTTCCAAATTTCTTTGCAATCGGACTACTAAGTAAGAAATTAACGAATTATTTCCAAAAATTCTACTGTGCAGCCACACACACAGACTTATATTACCTATAATGATAACTCATAATATGCTGACTTTTTTGTAAACATTTTAAATTCTTTTTTTCACAAATATGTATTTTTTCCATCTCTTTACTTAATTGTAGGCCATAAAAATTTTTAATTATAAAACAGTAGAAAATAAACAAAAATATAATAAAGGATTCTTTTGTATGTGTGTGTATATTGGTAATTATAGCCTGCAAAAGAAATGGCAAATAGTAAATTAAAAGAATTTATACACTGACACACACACACACACACACACTTGTTTATTGTAAATTCTTTTTTCATAAATTTCAAAGAAAATCAATATCCTTAAATTAATGTTTAATCTTTGCAGTTACTAACTGTGCTGTACCCAGTGATGTACCCATGGGGAGCCCTGAATAAGTAGCTAAATAAATCTTGTTTTCAAGCCTCAAAACCGATAAAAATAAGTCGGTTTTTAATAAAGACTTTATTATTTTTCCGGAGTTTTTTAACACAAATTTTGTTTCGAGCCCTTTATTTATTTTTTTTTGTTTTTTCCCAAGTTTAACGTGTTTCATATTAAATACAAACCAATTATTCCGAAAAACCAACAAATGCATATGAAAATGCGTACTAGTGAATCGTGAATTTCGAAAAGAGCTATTCGCCAATTGTTTTGGTGTTGGTGAAAATAATCATTTCCAGTATACGACATTGGTTTAGGCCGGTGTTTAATAAATAATACGTGGAAAGTATTGTATTTAAGTACAGACCGTTTAAATATATTTAATAAAAAGGGTGTTAAAATGGATTTAATGCCATTATTTTATTTATTTAAATTTCAAGAAATATCGTTAAAAATTTATATTTTAAAAATTTTTAATTATTTTTAGACATTCTTTTAAAATTACCAAAATTTCAAAAATAACCAAAAGCGCTTTTCTTTAATTTAAAAAGTTTTTAATTAGCAAAAATTGCTGTTGCTTTTAGCAAAACAAACTGTTATTTGCATTCTACTAAATTTTGATGTAAATATAGCAACAATAGTTTTAATATTGCAGTTTTTGTTAGCTATTTTGAGTCTACAAATATTCTTTGCTAATTTTACAGAGTAAAACGATATTCTCAATTACCCGATGATAAAAGTTTTTTTATATTCATATATAACTTGATATCATTATAAAGGCATATATGTGAGGCAATATATTACGATATATGTTCATATCGTATACTTAGTTTATGAAAGTTTTTTAATATGGCGTAATAATATCATCATATATCATTGTATCGTATGTTATATATTAGCATATCTTTTATATTCGCGTATATGAAATATATATAGATATGTAAGTGTATATGGTAAACGTAAACACAAATAAATATATCGCTTTTATATATAATTTACATATTGCAAAACGTATCATTATATATAAATATATATAGGTAAATTTAATGAAAAAACTTTATTAATTTTATATATTTTTTAGCATCGTTTAAGTTAGAATATAAATGAGTTTCAAAAATTACTGCAAAAAACATGAAAACCTACGGTTTTATGGTTTGTAATGATTATTAATATTTGTTTATTAAATTACTAAAAAACTACGTTATAATTATTAGGTTTTAAACCAACGACCATATAGACTAAAGAAGAACCAAGGTACTCAACATCTGTTTAATTTTATATGCCAACTGGTTTTAAAAGAAACAGTTTTAAGCAAAATTTTGTGTTAATTATACAGAACGTATACAGACAATAAAATAAACAACACAAATTAACAAGTTTGATATAATTTTTATTAAAAATAAAAATTATGTTTTTTCGGCCTTTAATTGTGCAATGAAAATGAAAATTATTCAAGTTCGAGGCCATACTCTATATTTCTTTATTAGGATATTGTCCTAACAAATAATCTATAGAGTTTTTTGTTTTCAAATTTATTATTTCACCCTTTCAGGAACGTGTTGATAGATCTGCTTCGGGAATTTTCTAGGTTCCCATCATCAAAACACGTTTGAAAGCGTTAACAATCCCATGCCAAACATCAAACATTCATATAAACTAGTTTACTCACTACATGAGAACTAATTAATATCTGAGCTTGAAATTAAAGATTATAACCATTGATCAAAAAATAAATTGAAAACTTGTTTGTTATGTGCAAGGTCCACCTCTCCACACAAATTAACTTTAAAATTTAATTAAAATTGCTACCAGTGTTAACACATTTTTTTCGAAACTCTTTTGAAATCAGTTCAGGGTTTTAGAAGAGAGCGTTGGAAACGGCTTGTTTAAACAAATGAAACATCCATACACTTATAATATGCGTAATGGCTTATATATGTTTAATTTTAAAAATTAAATAGTTGCTTAGTTAAACTACACAGTACAGCACATGATTTTGGGACTCAATTCTGAGAACTGCATGTGAAAGTAGCCCCAAATAAGAACTTCTGCATCATTCGTTTTGTCAAGTTGGCTGCAGTAATAATTAAATGGACATGTGAATTTTTTTGCTCAAGGCGGATTTTTAACACTTTTTCTATATTTTAACACGGTTATATCTCGGTATACCGTACGGAATATCTCTTTTGTGTCTGAAGCAAAGTTGTAGATATTGAATAGGAGAAATGAGGAATAATATTAAACTAAAATGTACATCCGGTGCCTTGAAATTGCAAAAATGCCCATTTTCTCCACTTTTCACATTTTTTACTCAATAACTGGATTACAAATCCACAAAAATGCTGTTTTTTTCTTTCCTTATAAACTTTATTTTGCATGAAAATAAAAATTCCGACTGTTCTTGCACAGAAAATATGAGATTTTTTATGTTATCTATGCATGGAAACAAAATTTTGCTATTACTGTAGCCAACTTGACAAAACGAATGATACAGAAGTTCTTATTTTTGGTGATACTTCCACGTGCAATTCCCAAAATTGAGTCCCAAAATCATCTGTTGAAAAATGTTGTACAGTGCTATAGTTCCACTTTCTACTACTGAATCTGTTTTTGGTTAACAAAATGGTTGTTTGGAACAATCTGAAATTATTGAAGTACTTAATATGGAGATCATAAACAAAATATCGTATAGATCCATAATCCAACTTTACCTTCATAAAAAGCATAAATTTTTAGATTTAACATTATTTTTTAAAATTATTATTTATATGTTTTATAAATGTATTCTAAGTAGTACTGAATTGATTTAATATAAAAAGTACTAATCTCTAAACATTTTCAGTTTTTTATTATAAAACTTATTATTAAAATAGTATCAAATTACATATAATTGGATCATATTTGATAGATATAGATAGTGGGCGTTGTGGTGTAATGGTTAGCGCGTTGGACTGTTACACAGATGGTCCCAGGTTCGATTCCCGGTGACGACAACATCAATTCAGAAAAATAATATGTATGAGTTTTCTAACACTTATATGTATCGCTGCGCCCACCTTCGGTGTTCCCATAGCACTTAACCCCACCGAAGTAAAATAATGAATCAGGGCTATGAAACAAAAAGCTTCAATAAATCCGCCAACTCTACATCAGGTGGCGAGCAACAACTGTTCTAAGACTTATCTACTCGCGCAATTAAAGTGTTGCCATGTTTGAAGCCCTTCATCTTTCACCACCTTTCATCTCTCCACTATCCCCTTTCCAAAGAAAGCAACACATTAATTAATAGGAAGAATTTCCTGAGTGTTGCTTCTCTTTAAAAAAAAAAAAAAAAAATATTAAATTATATCCCATGGGATGTCATGAGATAAGGTTATGTATACACATTTTACGGATCACCTGGTATATGATGTGATATTTAATTATATATATGGCTATATATACCTATATCGGAACTTTTTGCTATCGGGTAACTAAAATTCACATTGAATATAACTAAAATTATGTAAAGGTAACAGATTTAATAGTGAATTTTTATTGTTGATCTATAAATTGTATGTGAGTTGTTGGTTAGTTCGGTTAAAGATCATGAATATTTTTCTATATTAACAGAAAAATTATAATTTTATTTGTGATAATTTACTTTAATTAACAGAAAAAACAATTAGAAAAAAGTTATTTGACACCTGCATGAATGGAGTTAACTTTCCAGCCCGCAACGGCCTTCATCAACATTCTTCGTGCCTTAAAGTGTTAAATTGTAAACATCATCTATTTAACTCAACTAGTTAGGTTAAAAATAGGCCGTAACTTAGTTTGAGTATGACGAAATTTACTGCGAACTTATTTTCTATAAAGCTATGTTTAGTTGTTAATTATTACCACAGTTGCCAGTTCAACTAATTAAGTTGAAATTTGACTGGCAGTTATTTTCAAATGTCATCATATTCTATCCTTTACATTGTAAGTGAAGGAATATCAAACATTGAAGATTTTATTCGTTTTTCAACATATGTCGAGCATATATATTAAGCGAATTTTTGCACTGTACCTTGTGAGTGGTTAATAGTGAATTTTTATTGTTGATCTATAAATTGTATGTGAGTTGTTGGTTAGTTCGGTTAAAGATCATGAATATTTTTCTATATTAACAGAAAAATTATAATTTTATTTGTGATAATTTACTTTAATTAACAGAAAAAACAATTAGAAAAAAGTTATTTGACACCTGCAACTAAACATAGCTTTATAGAAAATAAGTTCGCAGTAAATTTCGTCATACTCAAACTAAGTTACGGCCTATTTTTAACCTAACTAGTTGAGTTAAATAGATGATGTTTACAATTTAACACTTTAAGGCACGAAGAATGTTGATGAAGGCCGTTGCGGGCTGGAAAGTTAACTCCATTCATGCAGGTGTCAAATAACTTTTTTCTAATTGTTTTTTCTGTTAATTAAAGTAAATTATCACAAATAAAATTATAATTTTTCTGTTAATATAGAAAAATATTCATGATCTTTAACCGAACTAACCAACAACTCACATACAATTTATAGATCAACAATAAAAATTCACTATTAACCACTCACAAGGTACAGTGCAAAAATTCGCTTAATATATATGCTCGACATATGTTGAAAAACGAATAAAATCTTCAATGTTTGATATTCCTTCACTTACAATGTAAAGGATAGAATATGATGACATTTGAAAATAACTGCCAGTCAAATTTCAACTTAATTAGTTGAACTGGCAACTGTGGTAATAATTAACAACTAAACATAGCTTTATAGAAAATAAGTTCGCAGTAAATTTCGTCATACTCAAACTAAGTTACGGCCTATTTTTAACCTAACTAGTTGAGTTAAATAGATGATGTTTACAATTTAACACTTTAAGGCACGAAGAATGTTGATGAAGGCCGTTGCGGGCTGGAAAGTTAACTCCATTCATGCAGGTGTCAAATAACTTTTTTCTAATTGTTTTTTCTGTTAATTAAAGTAAATTATCACACATAAAATTATAATTTTTCTGTTAATATAGAAAAATATTCATGATCTTTAACCGAACTAACCAACAACTCACGGTAACAGATTTATTTTAGCTGTTCTTATTTTATTAATATTTAGCAAAAACATCTGTTAAATTTAGCAGTTTTTTCTGCAAGGTAATTTTTTAACTCATTCTTACTAGCTTTTTCTGCAGTTTTTACAGGTTTTTTTTCTATGAGTGTTAGATAGAAACAGAAAAAATAAAAATGTTAAATTTTGTGAATTTTAGTTATCTTTGAGTAGGATTTTAGTTAATTGAAAATAGCAATATACTCTGCTATAATTAGCAAAATTTCCGAATATTTGTTGACAAAAAATAGCAAACAAAAACTGTAATATCTACAAAATTTTTGCTATACTTAACTAAAGTTTGACTTAATACAGAGAGTATTAAAACAGGAATATTTACTTAAAAATTTGTAGACTCCTGATTTCAGAAGGGTAACATTTTATTAGCATAATAAACTTAATACAAAATTGAAAATTTTACTAGGGATTTTTTGAATTTTATTCATCGTCTTCTTAGACAGTGTGCAATTAATACTATAATTAATATGCACATATTTTTCAATTGTTTGAGATAGGCGTGGTAGAGAAGATTAAGCATACTTTTCTAAAAATCATAACTACATTGTAAATTTTTTATTGAATTAGACTGCGCAGTTTCTGGTAACACAACCTTCATCAGTAATCCTTTTGACAATACTGTAATTATTTGTTATGGTTTTTTTTATTGTTTGATTGCATCTATATGAAATGTTTATTTATTAAATGCAATCCTGACCGTGGCTTGAACCTGCTTTCTTTGCCACATGCACTTCGCACTACACTTTAGACAGGCGCTTTAACCACTTGATCTAAAGTCAGGTCGATTTTTGTTGTGGCTTAAAACCAGTTTCAGTTATACGGGGTCGATTTTACATTTAATTGTAATTGCAGAAGATAGCTAAGACATTTTTGTGTATTTTTTTTTTCGAGCAAATTTAGAAAATGTTTGCCGATTTTAGCAGATAAATTTGTAACTTTCGAAATAATGTTCAATATTTAGTTAAAAAATCTGTTAATTTTAGCAGTTTTTTCTGCAACGTCATTTTGAATTAATAATAGTAATAGTAGTTTTAGTTAAAACATTTTTACTAACTTTTTATAATTAGTGAAAGTACTAAAAAGCTACTTTTTAAGTTGTACCAAAGTTGACACATAAAAAAAACAAATTCAAGTTAGCTTTTTTCGAAAAAAATATATATTGTGCCTCCTCCGAAACAAAAACCCTAAGACCGCCACTGGGTACTAATATGTTTTCATCTATTTTGTCTGTGTTGCTTCAATTCCTAGTATCAATTTATTTTATTTCAAAATTCATTTTGCTATGTGATAATATCTATCTCTATCACTCTTCTATTGATTTGTAACAAATCAAATGACAATTGAAAAATTATGCAAAATGAAATCCTGAAACAAGTTAATATTTCTTTAAATTTTATTCTTCATTTTTTTTTTCTATTTATCTTAACAAGAAAATGGTAACACTAACGAATAAATGGTAGAACTAAACTAGTAAATTGTTATTAAGGGTATTCATAAAGTTTTAAAAATAATTTTACAACTGCCTAACATAGTTTTTGAAAATTTACAAAAATATTGAGCCATACTGGAAAGCGTTGATGATGAAAACAAATATGGACGGAGTCTATTTTTCGGAAATTTAATATGATTTTGATTCAAGGGCTTACAGTAGTTCTGAAGAGTATACCAGCAAAAATATCGAGGAAACGGAAGTTTCCAGACATCTTTTCATACAAAACATATTAGTTTTTCACCCGAAGATTTAACCCTTAAACGTGAGATTGGACTGCTAAAAAATACGTGTCTCTTTTTTGTTTCCTCTACAAAATATCTAAAGTTCATTGAAATCTGCTGATTCGGGTAGGGATACCTTTCTTGCCAGCTAAACTTAGCATGCGAGTATCCTTTGAGGCTTTGAAAAAATTCGTTTAGGTCTTGCTAGTATCACCTGTTGTCCTGCGAACAACCATTGAATTCTTCCGAGTATCTTTGGATGTCCTATAAGTATCCTTTGAGATCTTGTGAGTAAAACAAAATATTACTCTAAAAAAAAATATTAGCTGAGCCAGAGTCTCAAGTCATGATGCTTGTTAGGAACAGACTCTAGCCACGTGTTTGATTACTAAGAAGACAAAAATGGAACAAAATTGATAATTATAAGTTTTTTGTTAAAGCTCTGCATATTATGGAGGCTCTAGCTTTTCTAAAACTTCGGGTTCTGATGAGATCTTTAGCCATATCCAAATTTTAGTATCAACCTAGCTAAAATGTTTGATTTCCTTGTTTTATTTTTGTAAATACAAGGAGGATAAAAGAGCTTTATAAGTTAAAAATAACATAAACATAATTCCGATGTATATAAAAACAAAAAACTAATAAAACTGTAAAAAAATATTACTTCAGCCAGAGTACAATCTAAAATGTTTTTATATATATAGAACATTTTTGGTCTACATAGTTCAGTAACGTCATGATGCTTGTTAAGAACGTATTTGATTACTAGGAAGACAAGAATGGATCAAAATTGATTATTAAAAGGTTATTTTGTTAAAGCTCTGCCTATTGTGGAAGCTCTACCTTTTGTAAAACTTCTGGTTCTGATGAGATCTTTATCCAGATCGAAATACTAGTATCAACCTAGCTAATATGTTTAATTAGCTTTATTATTGTAAATATACGGAGGTTGAAAGCTCGTTATAAATTGAAAATAACATCAAAATAACCTCAATGTATATAAAAACAAAAAACTAATAAATCTGTAAAAAAAAATATTACTTGAGCCGGAATAAAAATTCAATTTTTATATAAACTGATTTGGCCTTCAAAGCTAAATAACGTCATGGTAAAAACAAAAACTAATGACACTGTAAAAAGGATTATTTTTAGTGGGCGTTGTGGTGTAATGGTTAGCGCGTTGGACTGTTATACTGATGGTGCAGTGTTCGATTACCGGTGACGACAACATCAATTTAGAAAAATAATATGTATGATTTTTCTATCACTTATATGTATCGCTGCGCCCACCTTCGGTGTTCCGAAGTAAAATAATGAATCGGGGCTATGAAATAAAAAGCTTCAATAAATTCGCCAACTCTACATCAGGTGGCGAGCAACAACTTATCTACTCGCGCAATTACAGTGTTGCCATGTTTGAAGCCCTTCATCATTCACCACCTTTCATCTCTCCGAAGAAAGCAACATATTAATTAATAGGAAGAATTTCCTGAGTGTGGCTTCTCTTAAAAAAAAAAAAAATGTATGTAGTTCACATAAAAAAAAATCTAAAAATTAGACTAAACAATTTTTTTTTGCATATTACAAGTTAAAAATTTTATTGAAAAAAAATAAAAAAGTTTTCATTAATTTAATGCATTTTTTTTATGAAGTTAAGAAAAAATTAAGTTTGTTATAATTTTTATTAAAAATAAAAATTATGTTTTTTTCGACCTTTAATTGTGCAATGAAAATGAAAATTATTCAAGTTCGAGGCCATACTCTATATTTCTTCATTAGGATATTGTCCTAACAAATAATCTATAGAGTTTTTGTTTTCAAATTTATTATTTGACCCTTTCAGGAATGTGTTGATAGATCTATTTCGGGAATTTTCTAGGTTCCCATCATCAGAACACGTTTTGAAAGCGGGTAACAATCCCATGCCAAACATCAAATATTCATATGAACTAGTTTACTCAGTACATGAGAACTAATATACATATGGGTTTGAAGTTAAAGATTATAACCATTGATCAAAAAATAAATTGAAAACTTGTTTGATGTGCAAGATCCACCTCTGGTGAATATTCAATACACTTTTTTTTGTTTTGCTCTCCTTTTTATATTTTGTTTAGTTTGTAAACAAAACAGGGGAAGTAAACTAGGCGGTACTTTGCCTTTTTTACAAGTTTGTTATAATTTTTATTAAAAATAAAAATTACGTTTTTTCGACCTTTAATTGTGCAATGAAAATGAAAATTATTCAAGTTCGAGGCCATACTCTATATTTCTTCATTAGGATATTGTCCTAACAAATAATCTATAGAGTTTTTTGTTTTCAAATTTATTATATGACCCTTTCAGGAATGTGTTGATAGATCTATTTCGGGAATTTTCTAGGTTCCCATCATCAGAACACGTTTTGAAAGCGGTAACAATCCCATGCCAAACATCAAACATTCATATGAACTAGTTTACTCACTACATGAGAACTAATATACATATGGGTTTGAAGTTTAAGCTGTTTTGTTTACAAACTAAACAAAATATAAAAAGGAGAGCAAAACAAAAAAACGTGTATTGAATATTCACCAGAGGTGGATCTTGCACATCAAACAAGTTTTCAATTTATTTTTTGATCTATGGTTATAATCTTTAACTTCAAACCCATATGTATATTAGTTCTCATGTAGTGAGTAAACTAGTTCATATGAATGTTTGATGTTTGGCATGGGATTGTTACCGCTTTCAAAACGTGTTCTGATGATGGGAACCTAGAAAATTCCCGAAATAGATCTATCAACACATTCCTGAAAGGGTCAAATAATAAATTTGAAAACAAAAAACTCTATAGATTATTTGTTAGGACAATATCCTAATGAAGAAATATAGAGTATGGCCTCGAACTTGAATAATTTTCATTTTCATTGCGTTCAGAAAAAATCATAAACAAATTTAATGAAAAAAACATAACAAAATTAATGAATTGTGATTCAGTTAATGACATTTTTCATTCAATCAGTGAATGCATTTTAATGAAATCGATTCATTAATGCTATGCAGGAAAATTCTATCAGTGAAAGCTCTTTTTATTTGTTAAGGTTAATTGCAGGTTTAGCAATACAATTCGCTAATGCCCAAAAATTTGGAAAAGTGTGAAACAAAATATGTACCTGAAATAAGACGACAGGGGAAACATTTACATATAATAAATTCTAACTGAAAGGATTCAGATTGATTACATTTAAACTGCATTTGCATGCGGCAAACTTTTCCATTGAAACTTTTCATTCAATAAATGCAGTTGTTCATAAAATTTAATGCAAATGAAAAAATTATTCATGTTACTTACAACTTTTAATGAAACAATTAATTTTATTTATTTAAAATTGTATGCGACTAATGAAAAAATTTCATTAAAAACTATTTCATTAAATCTATGAAGCTTTTTTTTATAAAGTTTAAGAAATTTTTCATTCTCATTGTGAAGAAAACTTTATCAGTTTAATGAAAAAGTTTCATTAAAATTCGTTCAAGAAATTCTCTCGATGTACATAAAAAAAGTATGAAATTAAAATCAGAGTGCCTAAAATGTATAGAACTATTGATCAGAAGTTTAAGATTTTGGAAAACTTAGAAAAACATCTGAACTTTTTTTTAATTTACTTTTATATAATATGAATACCCTTAGTACTCATAGTTTTTAATCTTAACTCTTAATCTATGTATATACGAAGTATTTTCCAATTGCAACAAACATTTATAGAGAAATTGTAAGGACATCATTATTGCTTCATTTCCTTTATGGAAAACTAACTTCAATGCAATTGCTCTTTGAATGAATAAGTATTGGTTTGGTAATGTTGTTTGTGTACATTGTATCAACCTATGCATGTATGTGTGTGAGTTAGGGTGTCTCTTAAATATAGATTTGCGATTACACACCCCAGTTTTATTATAAATTATTCCAAATGGAAGAAATAATTTTTTTTTTTTTGGGAATATGTTAACTCTGGCCCGCTTTTAAAAAAAGGTGTATTATTATTAAAAATTCCCAATATTTTAAATCGCGAAAAAATTTGCTTTTTATTCCATTTGTTCATTTAATATACTCTAAATTATTCAGATATGTAATTTTGACTTCATCACATATCACTAACCCACTTTAGCCAGGAATCGAAATGACCTACGAATTTAATAAAAATGCAAAACCATATTTTTTTTTTTTTTAATTAATATTACAGATTTTTTAATATGCCTAATTTACAGATGTCGATTGCTATTTTTATGATATAATAGTATTTCTTAAAGAAAACGAAAATAAATTGGAAAATTGATAATTCGAGTTTGTATTTGGAGCTACTTCTCTCCAGGCCATTTTATGAAAATAGCTTATTTTTATCAAAAATTTAACAAAATTTTAATGTTTTCATCAAAGTTTGCATAATTTTCGGAAAAATATCACTTAAATTTATTAAGACTATAATTATTTGTACTCTTATTTAAAAATTATTTAACCCTTAGTGGCATGGGGACAAAAAATACCCATCAAACTTAATTTTAATTATGACTACGAGATTGTTAAGCTGATAAAAAAAAACCTGAACTTAATAAAAATAATTATTTTATGTAACTTGATCCATATAGGGTTAAGTTATAAACTTTTGGCCAAAACAGACCCACTAGAAAATTTACAAAAAAACATCTTTCATAATTTTCGGAAAAATATCACTTGAATTATATATGACTATAATTATATTTACTTTTATTCAAAAAATATTTTACCCTTAGTGGCCGGGAAACATAAAAGACCCATGGAACTAAATTTAAATTATGACAACAAGAAATGAATATGAAGCCTTTAAATGGATCAAAAAAAATTCCACTTGTTAAAAATTATTAGTTTGTGTAACTTGATCCATATATGGCTAATGTTTACACTTTTCATCATAAAAGACCCACTACGAAATTTACAAAATATAAGGGGTGAAAAGGTGGAATCAGAAATAGCACTTAAAAATATGATTGGGACTATAAAGGATCGCGCATGCTCGTTAGTTTTGTACCCTCTATCGTATATCTGAATTTAATAAAAATCTGAAAGATGTTGTTCTGGAAATTTCCTAGTAGGTTTTTTTTTTGGTGAAAAGTGAAAGCTTTTACCCTATATGGATCAAGTTACACAAAATATTTGAATTTTTTGTATCCATTTAATAGCTTTATAATCTTGAAGTCATAATTTAAATTAAGTTTCATGGGTCTTTTTTATACCCCGGCCACCAAGGGTTAAATATTTTTAGAATAAAAGTAAATATAATTATAATCTTTTAAAACTTAACTGATATTTTTCCGAAAATTATGAAAGGTGTTATTCTGTAAATTTTCTAGTGGGTCTTTTTTGGCCAAAAGTGTAAAAATGTATATGGTATATGGATCAAGTTACATAAAATAATTATGTTTATCAAGTTAAGATATTTTTTTATTAATTTAAAAACTTTACAATCCCTAGGCAACTAAGGGTCAAAGATTTTTTAAATAACAGTAAATACTAGCTATAGTCCTAATAATTTGATGAAAACATTAAAACTCTATGAAATTTTGTACAAAAGAAGCTATTTTCAAAAAATGTTCTGGAAAGGAGTCGCTCCAAATACAATCTCGAATTATCAGTTTTCCAATTTATTCTCTTTCTTGGCGGTATGAAACAAGACCCCAATGAAATAAGGCCCCAAACCGAAAATGAATTAAGGCCCCAAAAATTTCGATAAAAAAATTGGGGTGTTATTTCATTTTTTGGGACTTTATTTCATTTTTTTTTTTGGGACTTTATTTCATAATGAAATAAGGCCCCAATATGAGAAATGAAATAAGTCCCCAAATAATATTTTTGGGGTGTTATTTCATTTTCTTAAAAGCACAATTTTTAAGTAATATAAGCAAATAACCGTTATAATTACTGCGTGAGTTATCAAGTTATTAATGTAAATAGTTATTTGCTATTAGTAAGTGAGATTATACCGTGTAGTAATTTTGAAGTTTCTTTTATGTCGCACGCAGAAAAAAACTTTATTTCGCGAAGCCGCCTGCCGCGTTCTACGGAGGAAAAAAACCCCTAAGACCGGCCGAAGGCCGCCACCCGGAAGAACTTGTTTTTCAAATCAGATGTCGAATCCGTTGAAATCTTATATTTTTAAGACATCAAGTAATTTGTAAAAACAAGTTTTTCTGTGTGGCGGCCTTCGGCCGCTCTTAGGGGTTTTTTACTCCGTAGAACGCGGCAGGCGGCTTCGCGAAATAAAGTTTTTTCTGCGTGCGATTATACGATTTATAAATTTAGTTTTATTTTGTGATATACTACTAAAAAATATTAAAAAAAACTGTATTGATATACTAAATATTATTAATCTTTTTATTTTAAAAGGGCTGAAAAAAAAATCGCGCAATTTTTACTATGTATTAATTAGGAATAAAGAAATATTTCAAAGTAATATATAATTTTGTTTTTTTTTTATTGGGGCCTTATTCATTTTCAAAATGGGGCTTTACTGCATTACGAAATAAAGCCTCAAAAATTGGGGCGTTACTTCATTTTGTTTTGGGGTGTCGTTTCATTTGGTTGGGGGTTTATTTCATTTTTGTTTTGGGGTATTGTTTCATAATGAAATAAAGCCCCAAAAAAATGGGGCGTTATTTCATTTTTGGTTTGGGGCCTTATTTCATTGGGGTGTTGTTTCATACCGCCCTCTTTCTTTAACAACAACTATTATATTATAAAATAGCATTCGACGTCTTCAAATTGGGCATTTTAAAAAATCTTTAAAATTATTTAAAAAACACGTTTTTGCATATTTATCAAGTTCGTGGGTCATTTTGGATTCCAGGCTAAAGTGGGTTAATAATATGCGATGACGTGGGAATTCCATATCTGAATAAATTTGAGTATATTAAATAAATAAATGTAAATAAAAATATTTTTTTTTTTTAAATTTCGAAGTTTGGGAATTTTAATAATAATACACTTCTCTTCCAAAATGGGGCATTTTTGACCGTCTTGTTTCACGGGTTAACGTTTCGCCAAAAAAAAAATCGATTTCTTCTATTTTGAACCATTTGCAATAAATCTGGGGGTGTAATGAACGAAAATCGACAAATCGTTATGTTAAGGGACATGCTAGTGTGTGTATGTATGTGTAGTAGTAGTTTAGTATGCCTTCTGGTTAGAAATGTGTAAAAATGCAGAAAATTCCTAAATAGTTCATGACAAAAATGATGAAAAGATTATTTTTTTATGTTTTTTTATGCACAAAACATACAGAATAAAACATATACGCACTATGACATTCATATGTGTGTAAAGTAGTATAGGTAAGTAAGTGTAAGTGTATGTATTAAGAGGACACCAATTCATATTTGCCATGTTATCGTAGTACCAAATGGAAAAATACAACATGTACAATTGAATGCAAAATAAAATATAGCAGAATAGGAAAGTGCATAGGAAGAGAGTAGTCATACAATTATATTGAAACAACAAAGGAGTGACTGTATGGCTGAATGCTACAAAATGGACGAATATACGAATGTACCCAGCAAAAAATTTCCAAAAAGGTAAGCGGGTTTGTAATCAAGCATTTTGGGCAGAACGCATTCCTTACTAGATTACCTACTCGATTCTTTTAACAGGGCGTGAGACTAAAATAATTGATTCCTTAGAATTGATTATTTTTTTTACCGAAGAACCATTTACTTTATATTTTTAAGAACTACATACATTTTTTAATAAAGAAATAGTTCCATTCTAAAACTACGAAGCACTTACACAAAAAAAAAAAATAAATAGTTCCCTAGAAAAAATAAGAAGTACTTACATTTAAAAAAAAGAAATAGGTCCATAAGTAAATTCAACTTTTACTCACACGTTATTCTCCTAAGTCACTCAAATATAACGATCAAAACTCATACGGAAATAAAATCCTAAAAAGTGAAACATCGAAGTGTTATTATAACATGGGTTTGTCATAATTTTGGAGCTATAAACCACGAAAATATAAATTTTTCAAAGAAAAGAACGATTCAAAATTGAAAAACAAAAATATGACTCACGCACAATCACCCTCGAAAATTTTTTTTACACTCACTCACGGTAACGTCAGTAATTTCAACTTCCACTCACAATATTCTGCTCACGTGCGCTTCCCTAATTTATACCTAACCACAGTTTAACAAAATTGAGGCAACATGCAATTTCTGTTTTTAGTATTATTTTCCTGCAAATAAAAATTTGTTTGAAAAAATATATAAGATAAATTCTTTAAAATTGTATAACTTCTTTTTTCAAAATGAGGAACTACTTTCAATGACGTCCTTTTATTCAGAAAAAGTATATGATTAATCTTGATTACAAAAAGTTAAACATATAAGTTAATAACATTGTTATTTTCTTTTAAGTAATAAATTACTTTGTTATTGATTTCATGCTTTCTAGTTTAAATTTAAAGAATTGATTACAATACTACTTGCTTTTTTGACTCTATCGTTGGAATGAGTTGGTATTGCAGTTACTAAATTTGGCAATGAGATATGTAAGCAAGTGTGGGCATCACCTTCTTTTTGGAATGTGTAATTTTTTCCTGGGTATTTATAAATAACGGAGTTTTTAGTGAATGTTGAATATTGATGGGATTTTCCACTTATGTCTTTAGGGAAATACGTATTCAACATACATCTCATGCATCATACATTATTCATGAGAATTATTCTTATGTTTCTGGTCAGAGGAAAGAAATGAAATGTAAAACAACATTATCATACTAGGGGCAATTGAAAGGAAATTTCCACGTTTTTTTTCCATGGAAGCAAGAACGGTATGTAAAGTTTTGTATACGATATGTAACATCTGGCAATAATTTTCCTTAAATATACCTAAATATCAAAAGAAAAATTTTGTTAAATTAATCTAAAACAGACAAAACTACCCCAAGTGGTAAATTGACAGAAAAAAATATTATCAATAAAATTTCAATAAAACTTTTGTTGGTTTTCAAACTTACTTTTAATTAAGAGTTTAATAATATCAATTAAATGTAGATATAATTGAAAATGATAACAAATTGAAAAAATTTCAAGATTGAAAAAAAATCACCAAAATTAATAAAAACAATCGACGAAATAATAAACAAATGGTAAAAAAAAAAAAATATTGTCGTTTTAAATTTTGTTTAGATGATTTTCTTAATTTTAACGAGGGTTTTAAATTTTAGCGACTTTTCTAAGTTTTGACGTTTTTTAAATTTTGGTCACTTTAATTGTATATGAAATTGTTTTCAATACGATTTATATACAATAGAAATAAGTTTGAAATACTCACGAAAACTGAAGTAAAAACGTTTTTAATAATATTTATTTACTTACATTAGCTTTACCGATCTCGCGTGACTGATTAAAAAGATGTTTCACCAACACACGCAGAGAAGAAATACGATTGAACATGATTGGGGACAGAAAATTATCATATTATGATCTTACTTATCATATGCATGATTCTGGCTAATCATATTATGATTACCGAGATCGATTTTATCGTAATTTATAATTATAATGTGTTTGCTACGACCATACTATAATTGTTACGCAATGCAATAAAGACATTATGCTCTTAAACTATCTCAATAAGGTGCTCTTTTTTCTGCGTGTAGTTGTTGATAATGTATACCCAACAATCAACAATGTTATTATTATTGAGGTTAAATATGATTGCAACGGCAAAATATATAGGTCCACCTTGATATGCTGTTTCCTTTTGCACTATTCGAGATTAGAAATAGCAAAAAAAGTAAAAATACGTTAACGCAAATAAATGTGACAAACATTATTTTGCAAAAAAGTACCCACTTTTTGGCACTTTGTGCTGCATCATGTATTTCCGTACTTTGACCATGAGGACATATTTGAGAAAGCCGCGATCCTTGTCAGTAATCTCCTTCTCAGTTATTTATTAAGATCGAACCGGTAGTTTAGGCGTAACACATTTTTTTGTGCTAGATTGGCATTTTGCCCACTGTGCGGCCACATCACATAACTTTGATATAAAAGGGTTATTTTAGCATAGGGTTGTCATAGAAGGGGTAAATTGTATTATGTGACGTATCACAGAACTGGCACAAAATAACATGTTACAGAATTGGTACAGTAAATACACCTGATTTAGGTGGTTTAAGTTTTTCACTCAACTACTAAAAAAAATTAGAAATTAGAAAATTAGAATTATCGCAATGAAAAAGCTAAATTGTTAACAAAAATTTATAAATTTTTTATACAAAAAATATTTAAAGCTGAATATCTGGCAATAAATGTTTTTGTTTTCAATTCTGCAAAAATTTCTATTGAAACCCAAAAAATTTTAATGCGCAAAATTTTTTAATTGAATCACCCAGTTGAAAATAATAATATATGGTAATATAGGAGCATGCATGATCCCATGTATGAGCATATAGAGCAATTCCATATGAAAGCGATCACCTTTTGGACGACCCCTCTCCGATTTTAAAATAAATAGTCTCAATCGATTGCCCAGCAAAAATAATGTACCTACATATTTTTTTTTTTTTTTATAGTGACTGGTTTAGTGGTGGTGTGCACCACTGTCATGTGACAAAATTGAAGAATTCTTCATAAGGGACCTCATTGAAAGTTGTTTTAAAAAAAAACTACGATTATTCAAGATCATTTGTTTTTTGTTAAACAAAAAACCGTGCAATGTTTATTTATAATTAAAACATTTTCTTCATCCACTAATTAAAAGCAGACTTTATCTACTGACAAGTCCTTACATGTTTTTTTTCGCGTCACCGAAAATCTTCAGAGGAGCCATGTAGGAGGGATAGATAATTTACCCAAATTTTAAAGGAAAAATATCAACGCTTTAGGCAAATTCCATGTCAAACCGCACAGAAAACTGTCATTTTCGGAGTTGTCATCTCCGATTTTAATGAAATTCGCCACAAATATTGTAAATATGTATTGTTTATCAAATCATTAACCTTTCGACCCCAAACCCTTTCGGTTTTCGAAATATGACGTCATGAAAATTCACAAAAACGTTAAAATTTTAATAAAGTGCCCATACAAAGTAGCTCATAACTATTCTCTTGGTACCATTTTATAGGTGAGAGTATTACCTTCAAAATGGTGTGCAAAATATTTTTTTGTATTAAAAGGTCAAAGGTAGTTTTTTTAAGTTTAATGTTCAAATATCTCAAAATCCAATTTTTTTTAAATTCTGAAAAAAATATAGGTTAAAAACTAAGGCCTCTCTACATTTGTGGCAGGAAAACGTGGTCGTAAGCAAATTTTCGTCGACGAGTTCATATGCAAAAGCTTACACACTCATAGCATACACATTCACAATATACACTCATAGCATGTAAAAGATTTTGCATATGAACTCGAATATTCATTCTACAGTGGCACTCGATTTTGCCTTTAAAAAAGGTGTATATAATGAAATGGCCTCTAGGATTTTATATTGTGGTTTTCTATCCCAAAAATAATTTTTTTAGTGAACCATTTCTGCATTTTTTTATAATTGTTCAAATACTGCTGTTAATATTGATTTCAAGAGAGAGTGAACTATTTAAGTTTTTCTAAATACACAAAAAAGAATAAACCAAGTATATTATTTCTCAGCATATTTTTTGCTGAAATTGTGTTTTCAGCTATAATTTTAGTTATACTTACTCAGCACTTAAATGATTTGAACTAATGTTTTACTAATGTTTTACTAATTTTTGCTGCAACAAAAATAGTTCTGATAAGCACATTAGTAGTGTGGACGACAATCAGATTAAAAGATATACGCAGAATGAAGTAGATGTCGCGGCATGTCAAGAGGAAGTAGAGACGAGGAAAATTATACTAAAAAGTGCAACTCTTGTAAGATATTGTATATAAGTTAAATTAAAGACAAAAATAAATAAAGGGTCCGCCATCTAACTTTTTTTTTCAACTAGTGCTTATTTCGTGAATGGTAACACTTAGCTCATGTCTGATTTGACAGATAATTAGTTTTATCCTTCCGCTGAACGAATATGGTCCGTATGTTCGTTATCTTGTGAAAAAGCGAAAGAAACTGGCATCCTCATCGATAAATCAAAGCGTGAAAAGCCAATAAACAGTGCTTACACCCGAGAATATTGCTGCTGTGGCAGAAAGTGTGCGTGAAGCACCATCAACATCAATTCAACGTCGTTCTCAACAATTGAACATTTCGGAGACATCATTGAGACGAATTTTGCATAAAGACCTTGGTATGACGCCATACAAAGTCCAATTAGTTCGGGAGTTCAAAAAAAAAAGTTGTTTGGCGGACCCTTTATTTAAATTTAATAAACATTACATGTGTATTTGTAAACTAAATCTTTATAGTGATTATTAATGTAGTGTGTTCAAATTGCAAACAAATATACATTCAGATAGACAGACTAAAGCGAAAGACAAGGACTCACATCTTACGTAATTTTTTATGTTACCTTCATCTTATTTCAAAAAAGGGTTGTATATTTAGACAACCATTGAATGTAAGTTGAAAGATATTTTCTTTAATATAATTATAATATAATTATTTCTTTATTTTTTCAGATATTAATATAGTTTAAGTCGTCTAATGTGGGAGTATGAACATTTTTATATTTTGTAACGTATTGTAAATTATTTTTAAAAAAATCACAAAATTTTTTTTAATATTACCAGCAAATATATTAACTAAAATATACTTTTTGTACAGCTTTTTCGAATTTTTTTTCAGTCTACTAATATTCAGCAAAAATTAACTTTTACCAATTAGTTTTTAATTTTTAATCATTTAAGTGTTAGCAAAACTTTTGTTGAATCTACTATTTTTGTTGCTAAAAATCAGCTCGCTGATTTAAATCTGCTACCAACCCATCTATCATACCAAATATACCTCCTCAACATCAATCGAGTCCTTAAAATTTAAATAAAACAGCCATAAGCGATTACAAACAATTTTCAAGGTGACTACGTTTGGCAAATTGCTTTTAATTTCTTTTTTTTTTTATACAATTTTTATTTGTTTTATATTTCCTATTTAGGTGTTTTTTCGTTTTCCTTGTCCCCTCTGACCAAAGATAAAAAAAACAAAATATTCATGGGTGTAATTTATAAATTAAACATTTATTATGTAGTGGGAACTATGCTTGACTTCGTGAAATAAAGAGAAATATACAAGTTTATAGAACTGAAGGCATCTATGATAGATGTTAAACAAATAGATAAGAAAACATTGACAATTTGTCTCGTTGACATATGAAATAATTAATGATATTTTCATTTAGCAAATAAGAAGTAAGATCGTCCCACAGTGCTTTGTCAAATGGACCAAAATCAGAAAAAAAAAAAATTGTGTTTTCGTTTTTAACGAAATTGATTATTTTTTTTTTTTGGATATATACTAAAATAACTTAATCTTTTATTCTTTGTGATATAGTTCATTCTGTCGTCACAAGGTGTCGCTAAAGTCGCTAATTTTTAATGTATTTTGAAGTAAGAAAAAGTTATTTTTTTAAGTTTTACTAAAATAATGGCCAAAAATTAATTTTTAAAGCTAGGTACAATACTAGATTTTTTTGTTGTTAATATTTGAATATATTTACAATAACAAATAAATTTTAACATTGATTTGAAAATTAAAAGTGGCGATGTGTCGACATAAACGCAAAGTTGGCTAGACTGAACGTAAAAACCATACATCTATCTGATAACGTTGTGAAATAGAGACGGAGGAGATTAAAAATTCAAAATTTGTATCTAAACTTGAACTTAAAGTTTTCTATTAAAAAAATTTGATTTCTCCGTTACTAAATTATATTTTTTCAAAACCCTGCCCTGAAATTCGTGCTAACACATAAAAATTCTAATTGTGTGTTTTTTTTTTAACTAAGAATTGTTTCTTATTTTGTTTTTTTTAAATGAAATAATAGAAATGTTATTAAAATTACCTCAAACTTTTTTTACTGAAAAATATTTTATATTTTTTGAAATGTCACATAAACATGACATTAAAAATATGTTGCTATTCATAATAAAAAACCATTAAGTAAATAGCTTGAAGCATTTGAAAACAAGCAACATTCAACATGTTATCAAAAAAACATCAAACATCACCTTCTTTTGTCATTATAAGCATCAGGAGTCGTCACATCATCAACATCATCATGCTTTATAATAGACAGGCAATACAAGAAGAAGAAGAAAACAACAGACGGACACACGGACAGACGGAACAGATAACAAACTACAACAGTTACATAAAAATATATATATATATGAATTAAAAAACTTGCTCCCTTGCTCACTCACACCCCTTAAAGAATACCCAGGCGGAAACTGACAGTGGTACAAACAATCAAGCACTTTTATACAAGGCGCGGTTTCAAGGGGAGGGAGATGGGAAATTTCTTCTCCAAAATGATATTTTTCAATACAAAAAGTAAAAATATTAAAAAATTAATTATAAATACTCTAAGTCCCCCCCCGCCAAAATATTTTCCTGGATCCGCGCCTGGTTATACCATTGGCTAACCGAGAAATTTTAAATTAACTACTGGCAGAACACTTATTGACGCTTTACCAGCGTTTTGCTAGTATTTATTTAACAATAATTTCAGTGGTATACAAAATACAATCATTGGCAGAGACTTGGCTGAGAACACTTGGGCAAAAGTATTTTTCCAGTGCTATCCAGTCCGAAATTACCAACGGCTCAAAAATTAACCACTGGTAAAGCATTTATTTAAAAAAATTATGATGCTTGGTTTAAAAAAACCCCGTATGAAACTGCCAGTGGTACAAAAAAACAATCACTGGTTTACCACAGGCTAACCGAGCAGTTGTAAATAAACATGTTCAGTGGTCTACAGAAAAAACCATTGGCAAAGAATTGGCAGAGACCACTATGCCAACGTTGGGAAAAGTATTTTCCCAGTGCTATACAGTCAGAAATTACCAACGGCTAACAAGTCTAACCACCTGTAAAGCATTTGTTTTATAAAAATGATGTTTTGAATAAAAAAGTTTGTAGTCGGAAAGTTCAAAGTTCGAGCCCGGTTTCAGGCAAACATTTTTTTTGTGATTTTTTTTTATGCTTTTTAATATTTTTTTTATATAAAACTGTGTTTTTTTCTTGAAAAGCTCTTTTAAGACCAAATTATTTTTGTTTTCCAAACGTTGGCAAATTTTTTAAACCAAAACTTTATGCCAGTGCTGATATATTTGAGCAGCCAACTGTTATCCAGCAGTTATGATGTACTTAGGTTTATTTGATAGTTTAGTGGTTAGAGCTGTCGGCTGGCAATCTGGCGGCCAGGGTTCAAATCCTGGCGGGATCAAAAAAATATACATGAACTTTTCTTTAATTTTATTTTGGAAAACAAATGTTTAGGCCAGCTATTTCATTATTTTACCAACATTTTTCTAACTTTGGAAATTTTGTTTCATCAGTGCTGGTCCAAAGTTTTTTGAGCAGACAGACCTTTTGTCAAATGATGTTATCATTTTGGGATTGGGAAGCACTTACGCCTTGCCGTCGGCAAGTTTGTATTTTTCTGACTGGGTATTTACATCAAGCTATTTTTAAATATCGATGGGCATAAGTTGAGATTTCGTAACGGGCCATGTATTTAAATTGAATTAAGCTTGGCTACGACTTCTGTATTATGTCAAGGAACTTGTTAACCTTACCGGTTCTTGTTTAAAAATTTCCAGTTATAAGGTCTCAACTTATTACCATTGATATATAATAAAAAAATGAAAATATTGTCACTGACTTCTAAAGAAAATATACAAAATTTATTATATCGACATAAAGGTGAAAAAGATAAAAAGACAAATTTTTTTTTCATTATATTCAGCGAATCTTTACTTGCTTTTATTCTTATTTATTTAAAAATTCTAAAGAATTTTTTATAATTTTTGTATGTGAATGTTAGTATACAATGTAGACCAAAAAAGTAGCACCTTAAATGACAAAAATGAAAATTTTCAGAAGGTTGTCCTATAAGCTGATGTATTTGGATTGGGATAATCCACAGACAAAGGAAGTGGATATATGGATATGTCATAAAGAAAAAAAAGAGCCTTGTTCCCCTATGTTTTAAATAATTAATAAATGTGGCAAATCTAGGTGCATATGTGTATCAAAATTTTAGTTTTCTTGAGTACTTTAGACTAAGTACAATTAAAATTTGTTTTTGTAAATTAAAGACAAGTTTTCATACAAACCAAATGCAATATTTGGGCGTTGTGGTGTAATGTTTAGCGCGTTCGACAGTTACACAGATGGTTCAGGGTTCGATCCCCGACTCATACATATGTATACATTTTTTATTCCTCATACTTAACCTCACCGAAGTAAAATAAGTGAATAAAGGCTATAAACCAAAAAGGCTTCAAGAAGTTCGCCAGCTCTCCATCAGGTATTCTAAAACTAATCATCTCGCGCAAATTACAGGGTTGCCATGTTTGAACCCTTCACATTTCCCCACCTTCCATCTTTCCTCTATCACCTTTACAAAGAATGCAACACATTAATAAATAGAAGGAATCTCCTGAGTTTGTTCAGAGTTTAATTACTGTCACAAAATCAGAAAAATTCGATAATCAACGATATAAACTTTAAACTTTCCTTTTTTAAGTGTAGTTAATGAAAAACGTTAAAATTATTACGCCAAACTTTGTTAAAGTATAAATTATCAATAAACTTGTATGAAATTATAATTAATTTTTCCAAAATGTTATATTAAAAATTTATTTATATTTTTTGTAGAATTTATTTGGTAAATGTATCTTTACGCTATTCTAACAATTAGTTTTAGAAAATTTTATTTATTACTTCACCCCGATTGCCACACTACTCAAAACTGCCCTATATTTTTGAAATATAAAATATAAATATAAAAATTGTGTGTTAGTTGCAAAAATCATCTTCTACTTTTGTATAAATTTTCAAAGCGTGGCTATACTTCTACTCTCTTCTATAAATAATTACAAAACGAATAATTTTATTATGATATTAAACGATAAATATCAAAACAAGGATATGAATGAAGACGAGGAAAATAACATCAACAACCAACACATACAATATTAAAAAATAAATAAACATGAAGAAAAAATAAGATAAAAAAAGATGTCTGTGATATTTTTCACTAATAGCTTAAGTCGACTTAAAAAAAAAATACAGTTTATGGTCCTCATTTTCAAAATTCTTTGTAGTTGGAAAGCAAATTTACATCGGCAATTGTTAAGAAACCACTATATGTTTCCTAGTGTAAAACAGACTTGGGCGACGTCAATTACATTTCAAAATCGTTCACTTGTGAAATTTTTCTATATCATTAATAATATCAGACCTACACTCATACATGTGAGCTTAATCGCTTCCTTGGAAAATTTGTTTAATGTTAAATACCAAACATGGGGATTAGGAACAACATCTGGGTATTTAATTACAGGGAAATTACTCAATTACACCCAATTACATGTAATTGAACATAAAAAAGTAATTGGCCTGTAATTAAATACACAGATATTGGAATTATGTCCCATGTCTGGTATTGACAAAATTGAACATTTTCCAAGGAAGCGTTTAAGCCCACAAGTGTGAGCGTATGTCTAAAATTATTAAAAATATAGAAAAATTTCACAAGTGAACGATTTTGAAATGTAATTGACGTCGCCCAAGTCTGGTGTAAAAAAGCATTACCATATAAGTGGTTATATAAGTACGTATTTGGTAATGTCAAGTACTTACAATTGACATTACAAAATTCATTACTTTTATATGGGGTTGTGGAGCAAAATAATCACATATTATTACTAAACACCTTACAAAATAAAGAAAATTAAGTGGTTACCTATATGCTTACCAGTATGGACAAAAATATGAGTCTAAAAATCAACTAAATTTAACAAAAAAAATAATTTTTTATTGAAATATTTTTTTTTTTCTAATAAAATTTGTCCACACGGGATTCGAACCCGGGCCAGTTTACCAGTATGGACAAAATATGAGTCTAAAAATAAACTAAATTTAACAAAAAAAAATAATCTTTTATTGAAATATTTTTTTTTCTAATACAATTTGTCCACACGGGATTCGAACCCGGGCCTATAGGTTGTCATTCAACCGCTCCACCATTTAAGCTTCTTCGACATTTTTAACATAATGAGCTTTCTCGACATTTTAAACATAAATGACTTGCTTGCACAAAATGTCATTACTTCCAGCTTAGAAAATATCAAAAATAAGTACTTATAAAGGGTCCGCCAAATAACTTCTTTTTTTTTAAATGCTATAAAAAAAACTACTGAATATTTTCTCAAATTTCTTTTTTTTATTTGAAAGTACAATCCTTCCGGTTAATAATGGAAAATAATTTCATTCAAATGGCTGCCTCGGCTGGCCATGCAGTAGCCTACACGATCGGTCCAATTTTTAAGCACATTATCGATTGTGTGCAGCTGTATTTCCTCCTCTTCAATTTTTGTGAACTGTAACGGCCACTCCTTGCTCATTTTCGAAAAAATTGGCCCAATTATGACTCTGGACCAAAATCCGCACCAAACAGTGACTCGTTTTGGATGTATCGGCACACATTCTGCAACATTACCATAATTTTCAAAGTAATGTCGCAATATTTCCCAGCGTTGTTCAAGCGTATACGCAACCATATTCGTTCAGCGGAAGGATAACACTAATTATCTGTCAAATCAGACATGAGCTAAGTGTTACCATTCACGAAATAAGCACTAGTTAAAAAAAAGCGTTAGATGGCGGGCCCTTTATATGTACTTACTAGAAGTAAAAAAAATTTGTCTAAAAATTGATCATTACTTTATATTTAAAATAATAATAAGTACACTCAAAATTTTCCCATTATTTCAATACAAAAATAATGCGTTACCCATAAGTAAACTCAAAAAAAGTCTGTAAAGTCAGCAACATTTTTGCTGTGAGGATCCTTGCAGAAAAATTTCTAATATCAGCAAAAAAAAAGCGACTTTTGTTGCTGATATAAGCAATTTTTCTGCAAGGATCCTTCCAGAAAAAATGTTGCTGACTTTACAGACTGATTTTTTTTTTAATTTACTTGTGAGTAACGCATCATTTTTTGTATTGAAATAATGAAAATTTTTTAAGTTTTCTAGACTTCGAACTTGAATAATTTTCATTTTCATTGCACAATTAAAGGTCGAAAAAAATATAATGTTTATTTTTAATAAAAATTATATCAAACTTGTAGAAAAGACAATGTACAGTCTAGTTTACTCCCCCTGTTTTTGTTTATAGACAAAACAAAAGAATAAAAAGGAGAGAAAAAAAAACAAAAAACCTGTATTGAATATCCACCAAAGGTGGACCTTGCACATAACAAACAAGTTTTCAATTAATTTTTTGATCAATTGTGATGTTTTACTTCGACCTCATATATATATTAGTTCTCATGTAGTGAGTAAACTAGTTTATATGAATGTTTGATGTTTTTCATGTTACCTCTTTCAAAACGTGTTCTGATGATGGAAACCTAGAAAATTCCCTAATTAGATCTATCAACACATTCCCGAAAGTGTCTAATAATAAATTTTAAACCAAATAACTCTATAGATTATTTGTTAGGACAATATTTTTTTTTTAATAATTTTAGAAAAACAGTTTTTTGAAATACAGGGTTTTAAAACGCGCATTTTAAAAAAATGCATTTTATCTTCAAACAAGTTTTTTGCTTATTTTACAGTGGCTTTAAGGTGAGGTATCAATGAATGACGTAGATAAAAGAAATGAGTGATTAAGTATGACTACTTTTGTTAAATTTTAGATTTTTTTCATATTTTAAAACGCGATATTTCCACAACCGTTAAAGCTAACAACCCAAAACTTGTTCGATGACATATTTATATGACACTAACCTTCCATACCAAGTTGGGTTAAAATTAAAAGGGGTAGAGGTCGAAAATTGGATAGTTTTCGATATTTTTATATGCAATGAGTCATATAAAACACGTTCACCGATTGAAAGAGTAATTTTTATGATATAATTTTTTAAATTTAAACAATAAAGTTACTTTTGGTTTCAAAATTATATTTTTTGACATAAGCTATCATTGAAAATTGGCACAGTTCTAATAAAATAATAAGAATAATAAATAATATGAAGACACCCACCCGACGAAAAATGTTTATATATATATTCATATATAGCGCGATATAATTTGATGTTATTACATATCATTTTATATGTGGCCATATGTAACGATATATGTTCACCTGTCATAAAACTTATTTTTACGAAAATTTATAGTATAGAGCTATATATCATCATATATCATTATATTTTATGTTACATATAAGTTGGTCTTTTTTTATCTCTTAATAGTAACTATACTTGATGTGTCTAAATATGAGATCATATATACTTCAATGTATAATTATATATAGGTATATACGATATTGTAAAATCAAACAAATTCTATCACTTTTATATATAATTATATATAACATCACATATAATTCTATAGTATAAATTATCTGTGATAAAATTAAAAAGTAAAATTCTATCACTTTTATATAAAATTATCAGATAATCAAAAAAAGTACAATTCAATGTATTTGAAGCTAAAAAAATATTGTAAAAAAAGAAAAAGTAAAAAGCTTTAAAAAGCTAAACTTAAAACAAACCTAAAAGTTAATAGATTAAATAATATTTAAAAGTTCAAAAATCTTTTAAAGTTAGAAAATCATAAAAAAGCAGTTACAATCCCAAAATCTGAAGAAAATGCTTTTTTAAAGCTCAAAATCGAAAAATCCAAAAAAGTAGAAAAGTAAGAAACTATTAATAAAAATTTCATTGCGGGAACTTTTTTAACGACCAGGAAAAAGTATGATTATGATTTTTAATGCCATGTAATTTTTGATGTTTGCAAAAAATGCGTTAAGTTATAACCCTAATAAACATATATGGTAGAAACAAGAAAATAAATCATTTGCATACACTAATACACCGGTTTGCGTCGTTTCGATTTGCGTCGTTTCGTAGTTGCGTCGTTTAAAAATGTACGCATCTTCGAGGTTGCGTCGATTATGTTTCATTCAGTTTGAGTTACATGGCTCGGAAGTTGAGTCGATTTGCTTCTTTAATATTAAAATGTTTGTCAAAACTCGATTTTTTTTTCACACAAACAATGTGAAGCAGAACACATGAACATTTTTCAAAATAATGATCCGGACGAAGATCGCAGTTTGGAAGTGTCAAGAAATGCTGCCGACGCTATTGTTACAAGCAAATTTATTTAGAAAAACAAGCTCTTGCAATCCAACAAACTTTAAATAATTTCATGCCAAATGAAACTGTAGAGATGGATTAATGGATTAAAAAATAAAGGCAGCGGTTCAGACTTTTAATTCTATACGATGAATTCCTTATTATAAATTTTTAATATTTATTTATTTTATGTTATACTACGTTTCCACTTAACGTGCTTTGAAGGTGTTGTGAAATAAAACATGTTTTGAGCATGTTTTCTCATACATGTTTTTCACCGCAACACATGTTTCGCTCAAAACACGTAAGTGTAAACATAGTATTTTGTTTTACTTATGAATTTTTATTTGTATAAAAACTTGTTTTCCAGAAATAATAAAAAAGTTATATTTTTTTTATTTATTGAAGAAAGACTTTTTATTGAAAAAACTTTTTTTTATTGAAATGTAAATTTTTAATCGAAATATAATTTTTTTTCAGCTAAAATGTAATGGAACCAACCAATTAAATATTTTTTCAGCTAAAATGTAATGGAACCAACCAATTAAATATTGTGGTGCCGGGAAAAGGGGTTGTCTGTCAATCCGTCGAAGACAATCCTGGTACCATTCACGAGAAGGAGAAAACTTAACCTGTCTATGCCGGTCGTTGAGGGCGTAACGGTTGGCTTCTCTAGCAGTGTTAAGTATCTTGGAGTGACTCTTGATAGCTCCCTCACCTGGAACGAACATCTTGACCACGTCTCCAAGAAGGCCACCAGGGCATATTATGCCTGCCAGAGGCTTTTCGGGAGAACATGGGGCCTAAGGCCACAAATGGTCTACTGGTCGTTCAATACTATTGTTAAACCGATGATCACCTATGCTGCCCTTGCATGGTGGAAAAAATTGAACATAGTAAGGCAAGGGATGCTCTTAAGAGAATCTACCGTCTTGCGTGTGTGGCATTACAGGGGCCGGCGGAACTTGCCCGACGGATGCCTTGGGGGTTATGCTGGGGATCCCGCCATTGCATATTTCTGTAATGGAGGTTGCCAGTATGGGTTCCTCTAGACTTAGTGAATTCGGTGGCATGAGGGGGGGGGGCGACCTAAGGGGTCACATGAGGATCGCGCGAATCCTAATAGATGACCCGATTTCTAAGGTTGCGGACAAAGTGTCACCGGAGTGGATCTTTGATAGATATTTTGATGTGTTATTGTTTGACAGAGACATGTGGACCAATCAATCCTGGGAACCGGAAGATGGCTCTCAGGTGTGGTTCACTGATGGCTCTAAGCAGTCGAATGGGAACACGGGTGCGGGCGTCTTTGGACCAGTTTTCCAGCGTGCGGAGATTTGGGCCATCTGTGTCTGTGCAGGGAAATGCCTGCAAAGGGGAACTCGCAGATCTCGCATCTACATTCTTTCTGACAGTCAGGCTGCACTGAGGGCCTTAATGGCTTATAAGGTGTCGTCCGGGTTGGTCATGGAATGCATTCAGACTCTCAATAGGCTCGGTAGAGGCAACTCTCTAACCTTGGGGTGGATTCCTGGTCATGAGGGCAACGAGAGGGCAGATTGTCTTGCCAACCGCGGGAACCGAAAGCCCTTTATTGGTCCTGAACCATTCTGTGGAATACCTACGGGGTATGTTAGGGAAAGGCTCAGGGCATGGAGAGAGTCTGAATTCTCTGGTTACTGGGAAAACTCTCATGGTCAGCGCCAGGCTAAAAGATTGATCTATTTTTCCAGTAGGGGGGTCGAGGCGACTCTTGTCGCGTCGTACTTAACTGGACACTGTAATCTCAGATACCATCTGCACTAGAATGGTCAATCGGACACGGATTTGTGTAGGTTTTGCGAGATGGTGTCTGAGACCTCGGAGCATGTTCTCTGCGAATGTTCCAGGCTTTGTGATAGGAGACTTAGGTTTCTATGTGATCGCTTCATTTCACCTTCCGACATCGCTAACATTTTGCCTAATAGGATAATTGGCTTTATAGGTAGCTTGAATCTGTAGGTAACCTTAGGCAGCACAAAAGACCTACATTGGTCGCGGTGCATAGTGCCTTCTGATCTAATCTAACCAATTAAATAAAAATCAGTATAAATGGTAGGGGAAATAGTGTTTCGGTTTGCGTCGCATTCCTCCGGTCCCCATTACCGACGTAAACCGGGGTATTAGTGTAACACAATTGTATATGCCATTAACTATTATAATATTTGACTATAGTCAAATATAAATCTTATCTAATTTAAAATTTCTATTGTTTACAATATATTTAAATTTTCATTCATTCATTATTTTAAAGGTGAAACAAAATATTATTGCGGATTTTCAAAGAATTTTAAAGAATTTTAAGATTTTATATCAAATTGTATCAAATTATATATAACTTTAACATATTAGATAGACTATTTTTTCGGATCAAACTAAATCAAATGAGACCCCATAGGAACACTTGATATCACATGAGACAAGGTTATATATACGATTTTTCGGATCAGCTGCGATATGATGTGATATGAAATTATAGATATTTATTGTTGATATATACTCATAACGGAATTTTTTTCATCGGGCAGCCCAATGAAAAATTCTGTCGTCAGTTACTCAGTCAGTATGTTAAATATGAATGTCTACTTGTTTCTTTTTTTTTATTATTGCTTCTTATTAAGATTTCATTATAATCTTTTGTAAAGGAAGGTGTGCCAGCTTGGCCCTTAAGATGAACTTTAACTTTTATACAAATTTTTATTTTTTAATAAACATCAACAACAACGAAACATTAAAATTGAAATATTGCAATCATCCTACATTCAACAAACAACATTCTTCAAACAAAAGAATGGGGTGAATTTCTGAACGGAATGAACAAAAAAAAAATTATAATAAAAAATTAAAATTATATTAAACTGTAATCGAAAAAGTTTTTTAACTCGGCACAATAACGAAAAACAAACATTGTTTTCAAATACAATATATTGAAGTTGTTAAACAGTTCTCATCTTTTTTTATTTTTTTTTGCTGGGCAAAGTTAATAACAAACTTAGTTTTTAAAATTAATTTTGTTTTAAATTTTACAAAAACTAATATAATATAATGTTAGAAAGAATTCCACTGTTGCAACTTCTACACAGAAACAAATAATAACACAAAAAAAAAAAAACCCATTTTAATCACGAAAACCACAGATTCAATAACTTTAATTGTTGAAATTCCGCCAACAACGAAAATTGCAAATTGAATTAGAATTGATAGCTTTTTAATTGTATTATTTATCAATTAAATAATAACTCATTTGATTAAAAATCGACCAATAATGTATTGTGGTTGCCAAACTAAATGTTTTTTATCAGCTTGAATTTTATAACATTGAATTTGAACCTGGATGTAATTCTCATTTAGTTACCAGATTTATTTATACTGATGTGAATAAATTCACAGAAATTATTTTTTTATTTATATTGAAAAAATTCTATTTTTTTGTTTTTTTTGCAGAAATTAGACTTTTTGTTAAAACCACTCTGGACTAAGTGTATAGAGCTAAAAGGCGATTATGTTGAAAAATATTTTTTTTTTTTTGCAAAAAAAACAAGGTTTCATGCAAAAAGTCCGCCTTCGTAAAATCGAATTAAAATTAATTTAAAATATTATTACTAATACATAAATATTTATAAATTATGCACATACATTATTTATTGTGTCCATACATAAATATTACAAAAAGCAACAACAATATGTTTTGAGCGATAGTATAAAAAAATGTCAAGCAAGTGCTGAAATTGAGCAAATATTTAATTGATTCAATTACTTTTTAATTGACAGCTTCTAAAATTTTCAACAAATCGATTTAGTTGAGAAAATTAGGTAAATATTTTTTTCTGTGTAACTAATATTCTTAATCTAACATTTGCTGCTTTAAAAGTGGGGTGAAAAGCGATCCCGTAGTTAATTTATATTTCTTGTTCATTCTTAGGTTATTCATACAAAAGTAGATATCAAATGAAAGGTATTTTCGGGATTTACAATGAGAGAATTTTATTGGCCAAAATAAAGATAATTTGCAGTCAAATAATAAAACTACCCAGTAGAGTACCCAAAAAATCAAAGTTGCTGCCGCACATTTTATGATACATTGGGTGTAAAAAATAAAATTATAAAAATAAACAATTCAAATCTTACAATATAAATAATAATTTCTTCTATTTTTTATTTTTCAAATTTCAATTTCAAACATTTTTATTTTGAAAAAAACAAAAAATATGGAAGAAAATTTAAAAACTCAAAATTATAAGTTTTTTTATTGAAATTTTTAAATACAGCATTCCCTGTACACCATATAAATTATTTTATTTTTATTTTATTAATTAATAATAATTTAATTACAAACTATATACTGTTATCCTAACCGAGCACCAGCTACTATTTCTTTCGGAGCGTTGTAGCGAAAACAGACCAGTGCCTCTGATGGGAATCGAACCCACGACCCCCGCACTGATAAGCCAACACGCTACCAACTAGCCTACCGGGGCGCACACCATACAAAATTTAGTGGTGAAGAAAACTGTATAACCGTGTATAACAGATGTAATCATTAAACAAATTTTTGCATAAAATTAACTGAATATTTTATTATCTACATCTAAAATATAAATAAAACACAATTTGAAATTAAACTTCAATGTTGTTATTAGCGAGTCTATTTAGAGTTATAACGCTCATAAGAATTTTCTTTTAAGTAAAATCAGTTTTAGATTCTTCTACTTAAAAATCTAACTTTCAACAACTTTTAAAAACAATAATTGTTTATTTCTAAGTCAATGATACATGAACAATAATGGCATTTTCTCTAAGTGAACGATATTTAAGTTAATGTATAATCACATAGTTATGATGTCACATTATAAAGTTAATATCATATATGGAAAAATATTTAGCATCTATTTTATTACATGATATCATACATTTCCATATATGAACTTTTTGTTTCCATGTATGAACGCATATATGCTTTCATGCATGGCATACATCTTCATACATGCTGATATATGAAACAATACATGGAATCATGCATGTATCATTTTCACCTGGGAAGAGAAAAATTAAGATTTTGTATTTAAAAGACATATATTTTTAAACTACAGGGAATACAGAAAAAAATTCCGTACCTCAGTTGTGATTGTTTGTTATTTTTAAGCAAATTATTTTATAAAAAGTCTTTTTAACAACAAAATTAGTAAAATCAGCAAAAGTTGTGCTAACATTTAGTTGATTTAAAAATCCTTGATAAAAATTAGTAAAATTTTGCTGAATATTAGTAGACGTAAAACAACTAAAAAAAATGGTAGAAAAATCATACTATAGTCAATTTATTTGCTGAAAATCTTATAGTTTTTTTGTAATTCTTTTAAAAATAATTTACAATAAGTTACAAAATATTAAAATGTTCATACTACAACTTTGACGACATGAATTAATTTAGTATCTAAAAATATATAGAAATAATTATATAAAACATATAAAAAATTATCTCTTAACTTACTTACAACAATGGTTGTCTAAATAATGGCATCTTTTAAAGAAAGACAAATGCAGTAATTGTAGATACGAAATAAAAAAATTCCAAAATATACAACTCTTTTTTTTTGCAATACGAAAAAGGAAACATAAAAAATTACATACACACAAAAAAATCGTTGAAAAGTAATTAGCCGCATTTCAACTAATTAAGTTTTTTCTCATAAATTATTCAAAAACCTTGTACAAACAATTAAAAACTTGATAAAATGTTACCAGATTTCGCATAACGTTTGCGATAAAAATTTATTAGTTGAAATGCTTTTAATTACATGGCAACGACTTTTTGTGTGTAAGCTGTTTGTCCTCGTCTTTCGCTTTAGCCTGTCTGCCTGAACGAATGTTTGCTTGACCACACTACAAGAATAATAACTCTACATGAATATCACTGAAAATCACAAAACACATTTAGTCATTACTAAATTTAAATATTTTATTTTGTCTTTAATTTAATTAAAAGACAATTCCTTTAACTAGCCGGTGACTATACAAAATTTAAGTTTTTTTTTTAATACACAATGTATGTCTACACAATGTTGGCATCATTTTGTCTTATATATGAAAAACAGACACAAAAACCTTCCATGATTGATTTTTTTATGTCTTACTTTGTGGCATAATTTTCATCGCCTCTACAACGTCTTGCCATGCCGCGACATCTAATTCATTCTGATTATATATAGAAATCTGGTAGTCGGCTAGCACATTAATTAATAAGCTTATTAACAAAATAAATTAGTAAAACATAAGTAAAATATTAGTAAAACATTAGTTCAAAACATTTATGTAACACAATTTTTAGCTAATAATACAATTACATCATAAATTTTAGCTGAAAACTAGTATACCCGATTTAAAAGATGTTTTACTAACTTTTCAACTACCTGATGTTTTGAGTGTTGCCAGTTTTACAACAAATCAAGCACTTTCATACTACTGGCTAACCGAGGAATTGAATTAAATTACTGGCAGAACACTTGTTTGAGACGCTTTACCAGCGTTTCCAAAAAGCGCTTTGCCAGTAATTGTTTTAAAATAATTTCAGTGGTCTACAGAAAAAAAAATCATTGTCAAAGAATTGGCTGAGACCACTATGCCAACGTTGGCAAAAAATGTTTTCCCATTTATATCCAGTCAGAAATTACCAATGGCACAAAAATCTAACAACTAGTACAGCATTTATTTAAAAAAAATTATGATGCTTTGTATAAAAAAGTTTGTAGTTGGAAGGTTTCGAGTTCGATCCCGGTTTCAGAGATCAATTCGTTTTCTGATATTTTTAACTATTTAATATTTTTTTTTATACAAAAAATTTTTTTTTTGTTTCTGGAAAAGCTCTTTTAAGACCAACTTTTTTTTGTTATTCCTAACGTTGGCAAGTTGTTTCCAGCAAACCTTATGCCAGTGCTGACATATTTAAGTATCCAACTATTACCCAGCAGTTATCATTCACTTACGTTTAAAGCTATCAAGTATTATGTGTTTCGTTAAGCTACCGGCTGCCAATCTGCCGGCCAGGGTTCAAATACCGGCGGGATCAACAAATTTTTAAATAAACTTTTTTTTAATATTATTTTGAAAAATCTATTTTTCGACCACCTCTTTTTAGTACAATATATTGCACTAAAAATTAGTACAAAAAGAGTAAAGTGGAATTGAAAACCTTTTACAGATTTCTCTACTAACTTGTTTTGCCTGAGCGTGGTGCTACAATAATCGTAGCAATAATTAATATAAAATTTAAGTTGAATGAAGGGTATACAAAACGCTATAGAGCCGACTTTTATGCTCTAACCGAAAAAATCGTTGATAATAAACACAGATTAAAATTAAATGTTAAACTTAACAAAATATGCTCATTTTAGTGCAAGGACGTACAAGAATCCAATATGATATCTTTGAATAACATCGTCTTCAGGCGCGGATCCAAGAAAAGGGAGGGAACTTAGGGTATTTTTAATTCATTTCTGAATCTTTTTTACATATTTGAATTGAAAAATATTATTTTTCGGGTGGAAATTTCCTGTTTAACCGCGAACCGCGCCTTATCGTCTTAATATGAAAACCAGTGGAAGGACTCATGAAATTTAACAGAAAAATTAAATTTTTTGTTATAATCAATGCGTTGAAGTTTGAACAATATATATTTAAGTTAAAGTATGTTTTCGCTTAATTTCGCATTTCTCCTCAAAAATTGACATATCTTATTAACTAGAAAACAATATATTTAATTTGTGGATTAGAGTTTCGTATAGCCCGATAAGAGGAATAATCATTGACTAAACCTTATAACTTTTATGCATTAGTTTTCGAGATTTAGTCCTTCCTATTTTATTTAGCCCATATCGCCTAAATTAGGGCACGAAATTTTTTTTTTTTGAAAAACTTATTGCAAAAAATCTAAGGCCATTTAAAGGATTAATGCTGCATAATTCTTTAGTGACATTTCTTTATACACATTTCTAATTGCTATCTAATATAGTAATACTTTAATACACCTTTTACAATACCCGGGTAAAAATTTGAATATGGAGTCTAATAAAATTATAAATCATTTGATAAGTTCCCATTGATCCGAAAAATGGTTCATCTACATGTATCCAATTATATCAAATTATATATAATTTATATAAAATTTGATACAATTTTCCGAGATTTGTCCATATCCGGGACATTAAATTGTAACTAATTAGCGATAAATATATCTGATTTTATAAAATTGTATGCTTTTAGTAACGTGAAGTTATGCTTAAAAGTATTTAAGTTTAAAATAAAAATTTCTACAAATCACCAATTTTAAATACCAACATTTTTTTAAATGAAACAACCAAATGATTTAAAATATTAAGATCAAATTTAGTGTATCACATTTTTTATTTGAAATTATATAAAATAAGTCAAATAATTTCGGCTCTATGAAACAAGACCCCAATGAAATAAGTCCCCAAACCAAAAATGAAATAAGGCCCCAAAAATTTCTAATAAAAAAAATTGGGGTCTTATTTTATTTTTTGGGGGCTTCATTTAATTTTTTTTTTTTTTGGACCTTATTTCATAATGAAATAAGGCCCCCAATTTGAGAAATGAAATAAGTCCCCAAATAATATTTTTGGGGTGTTATTTCATTTTCTTAAAAATCAAAATTTTTAAGGAATGTAAGCAACCAATCTCATTCAAAGCACGCAGAAAAAAAATTATTTCGCGAAGCCGCCTGCCGCGTTCTACGGAGGAAAAACCCCTTAAGTGCGGCCGAAGGCCGCCACCCAGAAGAACTTGTTTTTCAAATCAGATGTCGAATCCGTTGAAATCTCATTTTTTAAGACATTAAGTAACATTTATTTGACCTGTCATAACTTTTTATGTCCCAAAATACCAACCCACACCAAGATTTATTGTTTTTTAATGATTATTTTTTTAAAGTCTATTTTATTAAAAATTTTATATTAGTATATATAGTGTCCAAACGTTAAAAAAACAAAATATAAAAAACAATCAATTAGCTGTTTAAATGACAAAGCTATGACTGGTCAAATTATATTACTTATTGTCTTAAAAATAAGATTTCAACGGATTCGACATTGGATTGTAAAGGGTGTCCTAAGAAGAGCGCAATTTTTAAATTTTAAATAAAACACAGATATTTAAAAAAAAAATCGTGAAACTTTATTATATCGTAAAGTAGACAGAATGAGGTTATGTATGGAACAATATATCGTGCAGATGGCCGCCGCGGCTTTGCTGGCATGCACGCGATCTTTTAATGAAATTTTCAATGACCGTTTTGCATGAATGCTGCGGTATTTCGTTAATGCAGCGTCCAATTTCCTCTTTTAAGGCTTGAGTCGTCGTCGGCTTATTCGCGTAAACCATCGACTTCAAAAAACCCCCAAAGAAAAAAATCTAATGGTGTTAAATCGCACGATCTAGGTGGCCAATTCTGATCTCCAAAACGCGAATATCACGACCGGGAAATGACTGATGCAGCAATTGAATTGTTTCTCTGGCTGTATGATATGTGGCGTCGTCTTGTTGGAACCACATGCCCTCCACATTCATTTCTTCAATTCTAGGCAACACACATATGTTATAGACACCAATTTGCTGAGCTCGGTGTCGAATTGAGGTGGATGGATTTTGAGCGACATCATCACGTACAGCTGCGACATTTTCGGTCGATCGACCTGGTCGATGGCGCATTGTTTTCTTTACATCACTAACAGACCCAGTTTCGGCAAATTTACCCATTAATCTCTTTACAGTTGACTCTTTTGGAGCATTATTGTGACCCCAAATTGATCGCAATTTGCGAACTGTAGCCGCAAAAGTTTCACCATTTTGGTAAAACAATTTCACAATGAGAATGCGTTGTTCATTCGTGTAGCGCTCCATTTTTACTAACCTCGTACCTTCTACTAGCAAACAAAAACAATTGTTCAAATGTCAAACAAATACACTTCGAATGTTGCCAGATTTAAAAATTGCGTTCTTCTTGGGACACCCTTTAAAAACAAGTTTTTCTGTGTGGCGGCCCTTATGTTTTTTTTTCCTCCGTAGAACGCGGCAGGCAGCTACGCGAAATAAAGTTTTTTCTGCGTGCGACACAAAAAACAAACTACTAATTCGTTTGCTATATTTTTTTAGGGTACAAGAATAATCTTCCAGTGAATATTGTTTAAAATTGTTGTTTAGTGAAATATTTTTAATGTTCATATTTATAGGATTCATATACTAATTTTTCTTATGTTATTGCCGCCATACAGCTGAGGACTCTATACAGATATATACACAAAAACTATGTAATAATTAGGAATAAAGAAATATTTTAAAGTAATATATAATTTTGTTTTTTTTTTTAATTGGGGCCTTATTTCATTTTCGAAATGGGGCTTTACTGCATTATGAAATAAAGTCCCAAAAATTGCGGCGTTATTTCATTTTATTTTGGGGTTTCGTTTCATTTGGTTGGGGGTTTATTTAATTTTTTTTTTGTATTGTTTCATAATGAAATAAAGCCCCAAAAAATGGGGCGTTATTTCATTTTTGGTTTGGGGACTTATTTTATTGGGGTTTTGTTTCATAGAGCCAATAATTTCGTTATAAATTTAGTATGGTTATATGTGAAGCCATATGTAAGAAAATTTTAACTTGCGTATAATTTAATTTGATATTGAACTTTACCAAAATATGTATGGGATTATATATAATGCTATATAAAATTATAATAAAATATTTTCAGTATGGCGTCACATGTGGTTTAAGAAGACTTACATTGGACCATGTACATATAATCATATCGATCTTTATATATATTTGGATTAATATATGGTTTATACGGCATTCAGACTACATTGCAAAACATGTGTTTTGGCAAATGTGTAGAAAAGAATGAGGAACTCTTGGAATGGAATAAAGAGCTTAAATACGCGTTTTGCCACAACACGTGTTTTGCTGTCTAGTGTGATTAGGCTTTATGTAGTTATATATGGAGTAAGATTTGGAGACATATACGTAATAATATCAAGTACCATATAAAAAAATTTCTTATTAAAAATTATCAGCTATATTTGTATATAATAATATTAGCCGCAATGTGACTTAATTCAAAGTCAGATATGACTTAATCATATCATATATGACTAGACATAACTATTTTTACCCGGGTATTTAGATAAAACTATTCACCTACTGTCATCAGGGTTGGATATAAAATTGTTGCAAAAGGATTAACTAAATAACTGTGATTTAGCAATAAAAAAATAATAAAAAAATATTGCTTTGTAATAGTGTGAAATGAACTAAAAATACAGTGAATTACAATAAATGTCATATTTTATATGTACACTAAGAAAAATAATATCTGTAATGGCTACTGAAAATTTTGCTGTTATTACGGGAAATTTAAGTATTTCAAACCTTGACGTATTTTTAGCCAAATGTAGCAACACATGTCTGCTGAACTGTAGTAAAATGAAATTAGCAGAAAAAATTAGTATCCGCTACTAATTTTAGCAAAATTTAGTAAACTGCAATTTAAAATTAATTTGCTAAGATCAGCAAAAAAATATGCAAAATTTTAGTACATCCAATAGAACTTCACAGAATAAAAATTAAAAAGTAAATTAAAAAGACTTTGTTTTTCAATCACTTACATTTTTTTTCCCAATACATTCAAATGAAAAGTCTATAAAGGAAGCAACACTTTTGCAGGGAGACTCCTTGCAAAAAAATTACTAATATCAGTAAAATAATTAGTAAATTCAGCAAAAGTTTTAAGGAGTTTAACAAATTTTTTGCTAATATTAGCAATTTTTCCGCAAGGAAATTTTAGTTATGAAAATTAAAATTATTCAAGTTCGAGGCCAAGTTTTCAATTTATTTTTTGATCAATGGTGATAATCTTTAACTACGAGCTCATATATTAGTTCTCATGTAGTGAGTAAACTAGTTTATATGAATGTTTGATGTTTGGCATGGGATTTTTACCTCTTTTAACACGTGTTCTGATGATGTGAACCTAGAAAATTCCCGAAATAGATCTATCAACACATTCCTGAAAGGGTCAAATAATAAAGTTGAAAACAAAAAACTCTATAGATTATTTGTTAGGACAATATGCATTTTCATTGCACAATTAAAGGTCGAAGAAAAAAACATAGTTTTTATTTTTAATAAAAATGACTATTAAGCTTGTAAATTTTAGTTATTTTAATTAAAACTCTGTTAAAAAAAACTTTTTTATTTGTTTAAAATATACATTTTTTTGTAATTATCAAAATTGTTGCTAAATTTTGCAACTGGTTTTCAAAAATTAGTGAAATATTTTGCAACAAAAATTAGTACAAATTTTAGCAATTTGTAAAATGAGAATAGCAAAAAATATTACTAATATAAAAAAATTGTACTAAAAATTAGTACATAAATAGTAAAGTGCGATTGAAAATTATTTCTAAAAGCTAATTTTTCTGAATGTACTTTATGACTTTTTGTATGATTATACAAATATTCTGTATTTGAACAATGTTATTGTATACCAATATACATATATTGACCAGGTATTGTACTTAGTGTAGTGTTTGAATTAAAACAATACCATTATTGATTTTTTTATTATATCTTTTTCGAACAAAAAAAAAAAAAAAGTTGCACACGTATGTAAATATTTATTTTAGATTTTTATACACTAATAAAGCTGAAATTGAAAAGAATGTTATGGATTGGATTTAAAAAAATTTATATATAAAACAAAAACTCAACTTTTTTTTTTTTTTGATTGTAGTTTGAATAGAAATCCCTAAAACAACAAAAAAAAAAAAAAAACAAAAGGATATGAGGAATTACAAACATTTTCAAAATATTGAGGCAAAATATTTTAAAAAATTTTGCTTGTACATATGACACAAATAGGCTTTTGCTTATGTGTTAGTCTATGTTTAAGCATGCTAAGAATGCGAGTACAATTGATTTGTCAAAATTTATTTGTGATGTAATTGTTTCATTTTCAAAGAATAAAGGTGGTCGACCAGAAAAATATTTTCAAGACTGTTCTGACAGAGTAAAGCAAAAAAAAGCAAAAAAGCTTCTAAATGCAACTGACCCCAATAAGTTTCTAATGGAAAACGATCTTCTGCCGCAATTGTTAATGAACTCATTAGGTTTTCGCCCAGAAGAGCTACAACAATAAAAAAGAGCAGAATAATTAAAGAAAAACAAACGAATTTTTCTTCCGGCCTGGCACTTGCAATGATAATCGATCTAGATTTTTCAACGAACTGATATCGACTTCAAAGACAATAAATAATGCCAATAAATTCAAAGATATAAACTTTCGCAGGAAATACCATCGGTTTTTCGCGCCGTTTAGAGGACATACGTTTTGAGAACAACCTCTAAAAAATGGTGCAATTATATGCAGTTTTAGGTATAACAAGTTGTGATTTCCTAAAAGTCTCCAAGCGTAATTGCTACCCTGATGGAATTACTGTTACTGAATCCTATGTTGATATTAAGTTTCAAACAGTTATTGATCATACTATTTTAAGAATATGTTCTTCGTTTAATGAGGTATTTGATTTTTTGCGTCCTATAGATGCACTCTTGATACCTAGCTATGTTCTCAAGCCATGCGTTTTATAAAAAAATTTGAAAAAAATAATAAAATTTCTTTTGATTCGGAGGTGCTGTTTACTAAGAAACTCAGTTCACGCACAAAACTATTAGAAAATTTACACAGCAAAGTTATTCTACTAAAAATGGGATTGACTGCTTAATCAGCACTAAGCAAGTCGATTAAACAATTTTTTTTATCTTTTTGTCGCCACCTGGGTATTTTAAACAGACAAGTGAATATTTTCACTGTAAAAAAATGCACATTTAAAGGAGGTTGATTAGCTTACAACAAGAAGATAAATTTCGATGTATACACTCCCTTTAACCAATTACAAATATAATTGTCAATGACAGACGCAAAAAACATACAATACATTTTCCCAAAAATTTACGCCAATTCCTGATAAGTTTGTGATGTTTGCATCACGTTATTGATAAGCTGAAAAACTGCATGTCAAATTGATCGTCCAATTAGTCGCATTACACCTAATGAGGTCCGATCGAAAATAAATGTCTTAAACAAATCAAAATCACCCGACTATGATCATTCAATGGAAGTGCGCTGAAATTATTATGATTGTAAAACCAAAAAAACTGGAAAATGTAGTGAATTCCTACAGACCGATAAGTTTAATTGCAACATTTTCAAAATTTTTGGAGAGAATTTTTCTACGAAGATTGCTTCCATATTTAGAAAACAAGAATATCATCCCTGAGCATTAGTTTGATTTTCGTCACAAACAATAAACTCGGAGTAATGCCATAGAATAGTAAATGCTATTACCGATGCATTGGAAACAAAAAAAAAAAATACTGCTTAGCAGTATTTTTTGATATAAAGCAGGCGTTCGATCGAGTTTGACACGGCGGTTTACTATACAAACTGAAAATTTTACTTCCAGCTCCTTATTACCATGTTCTTAGGTCATATCTAAATGAACGATGCTTTTACGTAAAAGTGAACAATGAAATATTAACACTTCGTAAAATACAAGCTGGTATACCTCAAGGTAGCGTACTGGGTACAGTTTTATATACAACTTTTACCTCAGATATGCCATGGACGAACGGAATAACAGTTGCAACTTACACAGACGACACCGCATTTATTTCATCCAACATATTAGCTGCTGAAGCATCACAGCTGGCTCAACAACAACTAAATTGCTTACAAAATTGGTTAATAACTTGGAACATAAAAGTAAATGAACAAAAATCTATATACGTTACGTTCACTTTGAGGCGAGACACTTGTCCAGAAATCATCCTGAATGGCTCACCATCCTGAATGGCTCGAAACAATAAAGTTAAATATCTCGACAGAAGATTAACGTGGAAAGAAAATGTAAAGTTAAAAAGATATAAAGTTGACATTAAAACTAAGAAAATGTATTGGCTCTTTGGTCGGAAATCAGAATTGAGTTTGGAAAACAAGATTCTGCTTTATAAAACAATTTTAAAACCTGTATAAGCTTATGGGATTCAACTGTGGGGTACAACAAGTAATTCTAATGTAGAAATTATGGAGCAAACGCTCCATGGTACTTTGACATAGCTAATATTAAAACTGAAATTCGAAATTTCAGCAATAGATATTTAAAAAGACGAAGCGATCACGTCAATCCATTAGCAATATCTTTATTAGATGAAAGCGAAGATGTTAGAAGATTAAAGAGACACCATATACTTGACCTTCCATTTATAAATTAGTTTAATCTTATGTAAATATTAATTTTGCTATTATATAGTGCAAATGCAGATATATAAATGTTAATTATAAATGATCTGATCTCTATTATATATATTGTTATTGATCTTGCTGAAGATCGATAATTTATGTCATGTTTATATTATTATCATATTTTCTTATTATTGTAAAATAGGTTGAAGAAGAAAAAAAAAAAACAAAAATTTCGATGTCTAAACTTCCTTAAACCATTTACAAATACAATTGAGAATGTCAGACGCTAAAAACATACAATACATTCTCAAAAAATTTACGCCAATTCCTGGTATGTTTGTGATGTTTGCATCACGTTATTGATAAGCCCAAATAAACTTGGTATACCTCAAACTGCATAAAATTGCCACCATTTTTTAGAGGTTGTTCTCAAAACGCATGTCCATTAAACGGCGCGAAAACCCTATGGTATTTCCTGCGAAAGTTTAAAAATTAAGAAATAGTGGTTTCACTTGTAAATTACCACACAACTTTTTACCAAACTGTGAAATTATATTTTTAGTGAATGTGTCTGCCAAATCTAGTAACTCCATTTTGTATTGAATTTGATCAAAAAGTTAAAAACTATGAGCAAAAAAAAATAATATAAAATATATAAAAAAACTCTTGTAAGTTTCATGTAATTTTTTTAATTTTTCGCCTTTTAAATGACTTCAATGCTTTGGGTGAAGACTTTGCACGTCCTAGTTTTTAAGTAGAGACAATTCATAAAACCTGGAGTAATAAAACCCATCTAAGGTCAGCATCAAAAACAAGTGTCGAAAATTTTTGAAATTCATCATATATGTTTTGTTAACACATACAAGTGCAAAAGTGTATGTGTTTGTTATAATATAAAACCGTTACATGCGAATATTCATGAAACTGTTTTTTTTCCTCCTATTGAAGACTTTATGGAAAATCAACTAAAAATAAAAACATTTACGAAGACTGGTTAATAAAGTTTTATAGTTAAATAAAAAAAAAAATAAATAAAAAACTGCGATTGCAATGAATTCGTTGTATTGAAAAGGACCATATCAATTGGAACAGTATATAGTTACACGTGTATGAGTGGGGGTGTATGTGTGTGTTTTTATAGGTACTCGCAGAATTTTTTCGGTAAAAGTTTCCGCTCAATTTGCTTATTTGACTCATATAGCCGCTTATAATACGTTCATTCGACTATTTACATCCCAACCAGGAATAAACAATATAAATTGAAGTAAATTTCAATAAAATTGTTAAATATGTAATAAAGTTGTTAATAAAAACGAACAACAACTAACCAGAACCAAGACTAACAATATCCTTATACAAGCATGGAGTTGGAGAAAATGATTGTATTTGAATATTTAAAAAAAAAGAGGTTAAGACCGATCAAGGATATAGCCTATAGCCTACAGAAATAACACATACTTCGATATACATATGTCCATATACACGTGAGCACGTTTTGGAAATATGAAATCGCATATACCACCATATATGATCATAAATGACTTCTTTTTAATATATGTAATCTCATAACTTCCATATATGTCCATATATGAAACATATATTTCCATATTTGTACGCAACCATGTACGTACTTGTATGAACATATTTACTTTGTACTTTTTTAACGGGATATTAAGGGAATGACTTTAGGCAGATATGTAAAATATAAAAGAGCTTAAATATTTTTTGTTCAAATATACATAAAATTCCGCTGTGTTTTTATTCTAATCTCGATGCGGTATGGCACTGGTTAACATTGTTCAATTTTACAAAAGTTTCAGTACAGCAGCTTCATAACTTTTGTAATAGTTCAAATCATATTTGTTAAAATTCAACAGTAGTGAGCAGAGCTTTGACGTTTTTTGTAAATTGAAATAAGTCTTGATCATTTTGGGCCGCAGATCAAAATGGGTTAATGATGTCCAAAAACTTTAGTAATTTTGATAAAATAAAACAACAACAAACGGTACAAATGTAGCTGGGTTTTCTACTTCAAATATGTTTTGACACAAATTAGCATTGTTTTCACCACAAAATATACTCGTAAGTTCCTCGAAATGCGCACAAATAAATAAAATAAAAATTGCTGCCCCTAGCCAAGTGTATGTAATAAAAAATTTTATTTTCATTCTTCTAAATACATTTAACAAGTCCATAAATTTCAAATCTCAATTTTTTTGATTTAGTTGAAGAAAATTTTTTAAGATTTGAAATTAGAGATTTGAAAAATATCCCAAAAATATAAAATAATGTCCCGATGAAAATAAATTTAAATAATTATCCCGCTGAAAATAAATTTAAAATGTCCAATATTGTTTGAATATTGTTTTTAACTTCAAACAAATTTTGTTTGCTAAAAATTGTCAAAAATTGGGGGAAAATCGCTAAAATTAAAAAAAATTACAAAAAGTAAAAAAATTTCAATACTTAATGTTAACAAATTTTTTAAAAAAAACATTCAAATTTTAAAATATCGCAAATTCTCGAAATTAAGAAAAAAATTCCAAAGCTAAAAAAACTATTTGGAAAAAATTGTCAAAGCTTAAAAAAAAAAATCGTTAAAATTTAAATAAATTCAAGTTTTTCAAAATTTTACAAAATCGAATTGAAAAAACGGTCAATTTAAAAAAATCGCCGAAATTTTAAAAACCACCTAAGTAAAATTTAAAACGTCTATCGCTATCGCCATCTAACGTTTTCTTTCAACTAGTACTTATTTCGTGAATGGTAACACTTAGCTCATGTCTGATTTGACAGATAATTAGTTTTATCCTTCCGCTGAACGAATATGGTTGTGTATAAACGAGTCACTGTTTGGTGCGGATTTTGGTCCAGAGGCATAATTGGGCCATTTTTCTTCGAAAATGAGCAAGGAATGGCCGTTACAGTCAATGGCGACCATTATCGGGCCATGTTGACCGAATTTTTGTTCACAAAAATTGAAGAGGAGGATATTGGCAACATTTGGTTTCAATAGGACGGCGCTACGTGACACACAGCCGAAGATACACTCGATGTTTTGCGCCCTGTTCTTGAAGATCATCGCATTATCAGCCGCAGAGCTGATGTCGTTTGGCCACCACGGAGCTGCGATTTGACACCGTTGGACTATTGTTTGTGGGGTGCCGTCAAAGATAAGTTTTACGCCAACAAGCCAGAGACAATTGACGCTTAAAAGGACAATATTCGTGAAGCCATTGGTGAAATACAGCTGGACACAATCGATAATGTGCTTAAAAATTGGACCGATCGTGTAGGCTACTGCATGGCCCCTCGGCTAGCCATTTTGAATGAAATTATTTTCCATTATTAACCGGAAGGATTGTACTTTTTAATTTCGTTGATTTTATTAATTATAGTGACTTTTTTCAATTTTAGCAATTTATTTCAATTTGCTAATTTCTTTTTTTCACTTTTGGCGATTTTTATCAAAATTAGCAATTTTTTTTAATTTTAGAGATTTCTTTATATATAAGATTTTTTTAATTTTAGCGATTTTTTTAAATATTAGAGAATTTTTTCATTTAATCGATTTATTTTTTCAATGTTGGCGATTTTTGTTTCTCTAAATTTGACTATTTTTTCTTTGTTGTCGTTTGCGTTTTTAGAATTCTGTGTGCACCAAATTCATTTTCAATTGAACATTTAATACATATTATTAAACGTTTAATTAAATTGTATTTGAAATCAAACAAAAGTCTAATTGAAATTTGTTTGACCATAGTTTTTTCTGTGCAGTAATCAATCTATAAACCGTTTAGGAAGTGTGCGCGAATTTCTTGATCAAGTGGTATTTGGCACATTTCTTAACCGATTTTTATTTTTATACCTTTTTGAAATCATAATTTTATCTATATATCGATAAATGTAGCTTTTAGAATAAAAACTATTACGATATTAACAAATGTTTATAAAAATGGAAAAAAGTTATGTTTTCCCCATAGAGTACTACGTAGGGAAATCCCACTCGAAATGTAGTGACAAACAAAGGAAATTCCACTTGAAAGAAGGACGACTTACATTTTAGTAATTTTTTTTTATTTTTATTTATTTTATTTTGGTGTTCTATACACAAGACTAAAAGTCTTATATTGCAGTACAGAACTGAGTATTTGTAAAAAAAAGAAAGATTTTAATGCAATTAAATTGATAATAACTTAAAAACTAATTACAACAGACCACAAAAAAGAAAAAAACCAATTATACTGCTTATTTAATTGTTTAACAAAAATATAAGTTAATACGATGAAAAAATTAATCGCTTATAAAATTTTAACATTAAAAAATCAAATTAAGTTGAAAATAAGTTAGTTAAGTTTTTCTTGAAATGAAGTGCGTTACTTAAAAGTTGGCAACTAAAGGGTCCGCCAAATAACTTTTTTTTTTTTTGAAAATGCTATAAAAAAAACTACTGAATATTTTCTCAGATTTCTTTTTTTATTTGAAAATACAATCCTTCCGGTTAATAAAAGAAAATAATTTAATTCAAATGGCTGCCTCGGCTGGCCATGCAGTAGCCTACACGATCGGTCCAATTTTTAAGCACATTATCGAATTATCGATTGTGTGCACGAATATTGTCCTTTAAAAGCGTCAATTGTCTCTGGCTTGTTGGCGTAACACTTATCTTTGACGGCACCCCACAAATAATAGTCCAACGGTGTCAAATCGCTGCTCCGAGGTGGCCAAACGACATCAGCTCTGCGGCTGATTTGAATTTTCGCACACATTCTGCAACATTACCATGATTTTCAAAGTAATGTCGCAATATTTACCAGCGTTTTTCAAGCGTATACGCAGCCATATTCGTTCAGCGGAAGGATAAAACTAATTATCTGTCAAATCAGACATGAGCTAAGTGTTACCATTCACGAAATAAGCACTAGTTGAAAAAAAAAACGTTAGATGGCGGGATTGAGTTCCAGAGTTGGATGCTGTGGATAAAGAATTTCCACGTTTATATGGGGCTTTGCTAGCAAAACGATTTTAATCTTTTTCCTCTGCAAATATCATTTGAGAAAATGAGTCTGTCAAAGAGGTGGCCCAGCTGATGCCTTTAAATTATTTTGTGCAGAAAAATTAAAGTTCGCATTTTAAGAAGATTGTCAAAGCTAATACCACATAGGTTAATTGAAAATGTTGAAACTCGTGCACGTCTTTTTAATCCATATACATATCGAGCAATATTATTGAAAGCTATGTTTAATTTATTTTCACTTATTGAGTCACAGCTGGCAAAGATTTCGGAGCTATACATCAAAATATGTACTAAATAAGTGTCAGCAAGCAGAATTCTTGTTTTAAGCGGTGTACAATGTTGAGTTCGCCAAAGTGTTCTAATCATGGAAAAAGATCGACCACAAGCATGTTTTATGAGATCAGACCAAAATTCAACTAACATTGCTATTTGTTTTTTTCCTGTTCAAAAAATTAACCACAATTATGGTAAAAATTAACCATATATGCAGTAAAAAAGAAACAAACAATTATTGGTTTTATTGTTTTAAATGAAAAAAAACCACTGTATAAAATAAATGTGAAATCATAATACAGTGACTTTATGTGGTTTGCTTTTTTAAAAGAACTACAATTAAAGTTCTTCTACAAATTACTGTCACTAAAAAATACACACAGAGAAAAATTTAGCTATTTGGCAAATGAAATTCGATTACTACGACTCAAATTCGGTTAATACGAATTTCGGACGGTTGGCACAACTTAACATTAGTTTTCACAACAAAAGTCGACTTTTTGTTGCAACACCCAACATATTGAGAAATTGAATGTAAATATCGTTCTACTAACTGAATTTATAAGTTGTTACCATTAATATACACTTTTTAATTCGGTAGGCACATTATTTCTCTGTGTGTAAAGATACAATTCAACCAACTACAAATATCTTCAGCAGTAGTTCCCTGAGTGCAGTTTTAATTTTCAAGCGATTTCCGGCACGTCTCTTCTTTATCCGATTGGTGCCAAATTTTATATATATTATTTTTTATAGAAATGAAAAACCTTGGCCCACCCTTTCCCAAAAATCGAATTTTGTCTTTAAAGAACACCTCTAGTGTACATACATCAAACAAAACTAATAACGCACCGCATGGAAGTAGGGTATGAGTTAAATAAATTCTGAGTGTTAAAAGGATGTTAAGAAATGATTTTTAAAATAATCAGTTACCTCTACTCGAAGCAAAATCCGGTAATTTCTGCAATTGCATTTTATAGTTATTTAATATCTTTAACTTAAATTGGACTTTCTGATATTGGCTTTCTCTTGTAGTTATACAAATATTGTTATTGCAAATTAAATGGCCTATATTAATTTTGAGAACGTTTATATAGTATTAACCAGTAATTTTATGGATACGGCCACCATTAAGTTTGCTTAAGAAAATCGTTAAATATAAATAGCATTAAGATAAAATGTTAAATAAATCAATTTACGATTGCCACAAACGTTACATATTAAATTTTTTCTTAAATCAAAATAATAAAGCATTAAAGAAATTTTCATAAAGAACCATCTGCTGAAGTTGTACATAAAGTAAATGTCATTTAACTACACTCAAAAAAAAAACGCAAAGTTAGCAGAAAAGTTAGACGAGTCAACAAAATTTTAGCTGGGAGGAACCTTGCAGAAAAATTGCTTATTTCTGCAAAAGTGTTTTGCTGAAAATCATAGAGCTGGTTTTTAGCAAAACAAAAAAAAAATAGTAACTTCATCAAAATGTTTTGCTGACACTTAGCTCAATGCAATTTAAATCGACTTGTCGAAATCAACAAAAAATTTTGCTGGAGCTAAGTCGGGGGAAAAAAATTAAAAACTGTATAAAATTTTTAATTTATTTTGCTGAAAATTAAATCTATTTTTTTGTGATTGTTTTAAATTTTAAGATAATGAAGTTAAATAAAAAATCTGGAAATAAACATATTTAATTAATAGCATTAAGAACAAAATATTGTTATTATATGTATATGCACCCTCCGAAAATAAAGGTTAACATGTTTTATGATTATTCTTAAAATATTTCGGCTGTAGCGATAATATCCCGTGAGTTAAGCCGTTTACAAAAAAAAATCCAAAACACTATTTTTTATTAATTAAAAATTAGTTACTGCAACTTTTGTCAAATATAAACAAGATTAAAAAACTCTATGCGAATTTGCTTATTCCTTAGAGAATCCTGAAAACATGATTAAGAAACATTAAGAAACCTTCTTGCATTGAAATTCTAAGTGGATGTCAAAAGCTTTCCAAGGATCTATTTAAAATGAAAGACGTATGAAAAATGAGAAACTTTTTTAGTTTTTATTAAAATCGCATTGAAAAACATAAACACATTTAAAAAGCAGCAATACTGTTCGGTCTAAGTCTTATACAGGGTGGCCGCCGGGAAGGTATACTACTTTGTTTGTTTATAATTAAATGAAACATTAAATAAAAGAGAATGGATCTTATTTTGATAAATGTTTTATTTAATGTCGGCAATTTTGTATGGAATACAATATCAGGTAAATGTCCGCCTCTGTTAGCCTCACAAATGCGAGCCCTTTTGAGCAAATTTTTCATTACATTCTTACACATTTCAGGAGGTATTTAATTAATTTCATCACGTATATTTTGTTTGAGTTGATCAAGCGTTTCTGGTTTGTTTGCATTAACCTTGCTTTTCAGATATTCCCACATAAAGAAGTCAAATCAGCCGACTGTGGAGGCCAAACAACATCACCATTTCTTGAAATAACTTGTTGTGGAAAGAGGTCTCGCAGTAATTTCATTGTAGTCCTGGCTGTATGCGATGTGGCACCGTCTTGTTGATACCACATGTTAATCAAGCCCAAAGCATGCAGTTGTGGCGTTAAAAAGTTTTCAATCATATCACGATATCGCTCCCCATTCACAGTTACCGTTACGCCGTTTTCATTTTCAAAGAAGGAAAGTCCAATGATTTCTCCTGACCAAATTGCACACCAGACTGTCACTTTTAATGGATGCAAAGGGACTGATGAATAATTTGAGGGTTTTCCATTACCCAGAACCAACTATTCTGTTTATTCACATATTCATTCAAATGAAAATGTGCCTCGTCACTCATTATGATTTTTTCATGTAACATTCTATTGGCATATGTACGGCGGCGCAAATGGTCTTGTGGAAGAAGCTCTTGTGTCAACTGAATCTTAAATGGAAACAAATGCAAATCCTTGTGCACAATTTTGGCCAATATTGTTCTTTGAAGACCAAGCTCCTGAGCACTGCATCGAATTGAGGTTGATGAATTGTTTTGAACACTTTCTTGAGCAGCAGTAATGTTTTCAGCCGATCTTGCAGTACGTTGTGGTCCATGCTTGGGCCTATCACCTACAGACCCTCTTTCTTTGAAATCATTCACTACACGATAAATAGTCCGTTTTGTTGGCACGTTGTTCCTCCAAAAAATTTCACGTAACTTTCTCATCGTCACAGTAATCGATGATTGATTTTGATAAAATGTTTTAACGATTAAAACACGTTGGTTTACCGAATATTTTTCCATAATAAATTTGCCACGTGTCTACTTCACGACTACCAAGTATGAACTGTCAAGACTAATTTTTACCAAAATGGCGGCAAAACAAAGTAGTATACCTTCCCGGGGGACACCCTGTACATCATATTTAGATGTGTGAAATATAAAAAAATATTTAAAAAAAATGCTTCTAATTGGTTGTAATATTGATAAAAAAACAATACTGGCCAAGAATCTTGCTGGTGGTACTGGCAAAACACATGCTTTGCAAATAAACTAGTGTTTTGCTAGTACATAATTAGTTGTACCTTTGGTCATTTTAGGTTTTACAAAAATAGCAGTGGTTTGCCTGTACTATTTTTTTTTTGGTGCGGTTGGCAATTTCTACCTGGGATGTTAATCCTTATTTTCAGAGTGTTACATCATGGACTTATTTTTTAAGGCACTCTAAAGCATGTATGACGAAATTATACATTTTCAAATGCAGATACTCAGGCTGAAAAATGCAATCGGCATAGTACTGGCGTAGGCGACTTTTGTTTATGCGTTGGCAGAACGTGAGATTAACAATATTAAGAGTATTGTCCTGTTACCCGATTGGCCTCAATTAATTTTTTGAAATATTTATAAAACACACACCTTTTTAAACCATAACTCAGTTCGGGTTTAGTTTATTAAACAAATAATTACTGTTTAGGAGAGTAAAATATAATGAAATATAAAAAATGATAATGATAATTTTGCGGGTGATACTGACAAAAAACTTGATTTTTAAACAAAATTGTGTTTTTCTAGTACAATATTAACTTTGTTATTTTGGCCATTTCTAACAGTGTGGGCTTTACATAAATAAGAGTCGTTTGCCAATACTATTTTTTTGAACGACTCGCAATTTCTACCTGAGTAATTATAAAATATAAAAAAATAAAATATTCAGAATATCGCTAAATATCGCTAAAAATTATAAAAACGCTTTATCTTTTAAATACAACTAAATAAAACTGGAATTTATTGTGTTTTACAATAGCACCAAAGCATATTTTACATTTTAGTTGTGCCTGCATCCTCAATTTATTAAAATATTTTTTTGTACAGTAGCACCAAAGCGTATTTTATTTTTGTCTGCATCTTCAATTTTCAAATTTATAAAATTATCATTTATTTAGTTAATTTTTAAAACTAGTTTATTCAATATATTTATGGTTTTATCTATATTTTTTAATATTCACAATTTTTGTGTGCACAAAAGAAACAAATGATACGCGGTTGCATTTGGTGTAAGTCTTTAACGGTTGTGTTTGTTTGTATATTTTCTTTGTTCACTACATCGTTCACACAAGCTGCGACATCTAAATCTAGTTTTTGTACTTGTGCTCAATGCTATGCATGTGTTTATCAACACAGTTTTGGTAGCAACCTAAATTAGTTAAACATTAGTTCAAAATTTGTTTTTTGGTAAAAGCGTTTAACTAAAATATCAGCAGAAAAATTGCTGAAATTTGATTAAATATTTTGAATAGACGTTTAACAAAATTTTCAACTAACTTTTTTCTTTGAGTGTAAAAGTATTTTTCAAACATATTTTACACTTAATTAGTTTAAATTTTATCACATTTTTATGTTAAATCAGACCTATTAGAAAGAAAGAAAAAAAAAACAAGGACAATTTTCAATTACATGGTCCATAATCTGTAGATTTTTATGGACATTAAGGTCGTAAATCATTTTTAAAATAATAATAAAAAAAAAACAAAATATGTTATACAACAGAATAAAGATGATTTTAAAATGTTAATAAAAGCTTCAATATGTTTGTAAAACTGCTAATAAAACTGTTGAATAATAAATGTGCAACTGGTGTTTGATAAAAAATAACTAAGGAATTCATAGATAATTGGGGGGTTGAGTGCAAATAAATCTCTTCGAAATATTATCTTTGATAAGTATAACACTTTTATAACAGTTATTATAACAATAACGTAGGAGGGTGGAAATAAGTAAGTGTTATAAAGGAGAAATAAGGAGTAATGAAAAAAGCTTTTCATTTATTCTAACAGTTTCTATTTCAATAACAGAATACTCTTCAATGCTAAAACTGCTGCTATAGTTAGCAATGTTAAAATATGAATAACATTTAGTTTAGAAACTGTAAACGATATTTGTAGAACCAAAACGGAAAAATAAATTTTAAAAAATATTTTTAATTACGTACTGTCGAGTTAATATTAGATCCTTGGAAATGGGTAAAAATGTTTAAGTCATTTAAAGAATTTCCAGTGTTGGGAACGAATTAATGCTAAACAACGACATCGTAGGTAGAAATTGCCAACCGTACAAAAATAATAGTATTGGCAAACCCCTGCTATTTTTTTAAAACCCACCGTACGAAAAATTACCAAAAGCGATATTTTTTTTGAAAAGCATGTGTTTTGCCAGTAGCTCCCGCAAAATTCTCCGCCTATATTTTTTTTACCAATATTTCATCCAATTAGAAGCATTATTTTTTTTTCTATATATTCACACAGAGAAATAAAGTGCCAACCGAATCGAAAAGTGTATTTTAACAGTAAGAACTTATAAATTCAGTTAGTACAACGATATTAACATTAGATTTCAGAATATTTTTGGTGTTGCAACTAAAATTCAGTTGAATTAACCGAACTTTGTTGTGAAAACTAATGTTAAGTTGTGCCAACCGACTGAACTTCTTATTCTTAATAACCGAATTTGAGTGCTAACCGAATTTCAGTTGGCAAATAGCTAAATTTTTCTCTGTGTGTTATTATACTTTACACATTTAAATTTGATGTAAATAAGTAAGACGGAACTGCATTTCTGCTTTTTAACTGTGGTTCATTATACATATTGCTTAAAATTTATTTAATTTAAGCTATTTTAAAAGCACCAAATTGTTTGAGTTATCAACGTTTTATCAACACACAGTGGTTTCCCTTATATGGACAAGCGGTCAAATATCAATATCTCTGTCAGATCATAACATGCCCGAAGAACTTAAAGTTTGGAAAAAAATATTTACAACTGTAGCCTAGGGTGTCCCATTCAAAAAAAAAAAATTGGGGATCATTCTTAATACTCATAAGGCTAAGAATAAATACTCATAAGGCTAAGAATTTTTTTAGATTTTTCGGAGGTGGTTTAGAGATCGCGCAAATCGATTTTTTACCAAAAATCGAGCTTTTTGGACTTTTTTAATTTTGCTTGAAAATTGGTAAAAAATCGATATTTCTTCAGCTTCTGAGTCAATATTCTTAAAGAAAATTTTTCGATCTTTAATTTTATGTGCATAAATAATAAGTTTCGGTAATGATTTTGCACATTTTGACAATTTAATAACGGTTTTTCGTAAATTTTCAACAAATATGGAAAAGAATGCTTTATAACTTTTAAAATTTGTATAAAGACTAAAAAAACTAATGATGCAGTTTAATAGATTATTAAGTTTTAAATTAAAAAAACAATATAATTTTCTCTTACCGTTCTCGAGTTATACCCTTTTAAAACTTTGTACACATTGTATGAAATGTATAATACTATAAGGTGTGAACTAGGTTTGCATTGGTTTAAACTTTAAATAATTGGATTTAGAAAATGTTTTAACAAATAAAATAATAGTTACTTACCACTCATACATAACAATTATATTAAAAACAAAGAAAAATAGATTTGTTATAAATCATTTATTAGAGTTCTTGCGATGCTGCTCTACCCCCTGCAGTAAACCCTGAAAGTCTGTTTCAGAAGTTGTGATATTGATATAACTATAAGCCAAGGCCACACCACGTTCTGCGACATCATTTACAACTTGCAATTGTTGAACTTTGTGTTTTGCTTCCTGAAATGATTTGTTGTTTTCCCATTTTTCTGGATCCGTTCGTAAAAAATCAGTAGAAATGTTGCAGGATTCAAAAAAAGTTAGGCTGGCTTTTGTAATAAAACACTGAATTTTTTTATTTTCAATCATGTCTTCTGTTAAATTTCCTTTCACTAATTCGTTGTTATTACTTGGTTCATGTAGGTTTCTAAGCATTAAACGCAAAGTTTTGGTATTTATCTCAATCTCAAGCAAGCGTCTTCCACTTATCAGTTTACAAAAATTTTAATTGTATTGTGACTTGTTATCTCTAAACCTATAGACTATCTGCCAAAAAATAGGGTTGTAGTTCCCCCAAATCCAATAAATCATGAATTTTAGTTCGAGTCATATCAGTGCCACCTAGTGATAACGGCTTTTTGGCTACTTTTTTTGCTGTCCACAACTTGACAACACTTAAAACTAAGCTTTGACATACAATAAATAAATTTTCAAATCTCATAATCTAAAGTTTACAACAAATTGGATGTCCAAATCTTATAGTACTAAAAATTTCATACAATGGGTGCAAAGCTTTAAAAGCGTATAACTCGAGAACGGTAAGACAAAATTATATTGTTTTTTCTGCTAATTTATTTAAAACTTCATAATCTTTTAAACTGCATAATTAGTTTTTTAGTCTTCATACAAATTTTAAAAGTTATAAAGCATTCTTTTTCATATTTGTTGAAAATTTACAAAAACTGTTATATAATGTATCAAAATGTGCAAAATCCCTGACGAAACTTATTACTTATGCACATAAAATTAAAGATCGGAAAATTTTCTTTAAGAATATTTACTCAGAAGCCGAAAAATTACCGATTTTTTAGCAATTTTCAAGAAAAAATTCAATAAAAGCCCAAAAAGCTCGATTTTTGGTACAAAATCGGTTTGCGCGACCTCTAAACCACTTCCGAAAAATCTGATAAAATTCTCAAAAATACTTTACCTTATGAGTATCCAAATTAGGAAAGATCATCCGAAAAAATCCAAATTTTTATTTTTTTTGGGACAACCTACTGTAGCCACAGTAGCCATTTGATCTTTGAAGGGCTAATTGGCTTATAAATTTGTTTTAAGCATTTTTGAGATAAAGTATTTCAATATGAAAATTCTTTTGTTTTAAACAATTTTTGTAAATTTGTATTCAATTTTAATTCAGTCGAAATATACACTGGAAAAAAACTAAATTAAAAAGTTATACAAAGTTATATAATGCAATATGAGGTATTATTAAGTAATATAAGGTAACAAGGTAAAATAAGATATTAATATTTATCAAATATTAAGCAAATTTAAAACTCCTTGACTTAAAAGTTTTGTTTTCTTTGTTGGTAAGTTTCGGGCAATTTCTTAAAAAAATGTTTTCTAAAAATGTTAAGTTTTCTTCAATCTGCTTTTATTTTATTCTTCTTAGTTTAAAGGAGCTGCTCTTTACTCATATTCTTAAAAAGAAATAGTACAAAACAAAAAGCGATTTTTCATTATTTTTCGTCGGATGACTATGTAAATCAAATCCATATGCGAAATATGCAAAAAACCGCGGTCACAATATTTTTTAATTTAAAGAGGGGTAAAAAATCTACAATTTGATGTATAAAAAGTTGTGGGTGGATGAGGGCCAAATAACTAAAAGTCTACGTGAAAAAGTAGTTTTTAAAAAACGTGTGTTTTGAAAAGGTCAAAAAAGTATTCTTCAGGGATTTTTTAATGGACTTATATTTTTGCAGCTTTTATTAATTATTACAGTTATATTAGTTTTTTGTTTTATTTTTATCTTATTTTCAATTTATAACGAGCTTTCAACCTCTGTATATTTACAAAAATAAAGCAAATCAAACATATTAGCTAGGTTGGTACTTGTATTTCGATCTGGCTAAAGATCTCATCAGAACCTGAAGTTTTAGAAAAGCTCGAGCCTCCATAATAGGCAGAACTTTAACAAAAAACCTATTAATAATCAATTTTGCTCCATTCTTGTCTTCTTAGTAATCAAGCACGTGGTTAGGTATTTTCCTAACAAGCCTCATTTAATTTGGTAGAAAATATGTTAGAATTTAATGTTTGTAGGGTTTTTGGCGACTTCTGTCACAATATCGCGAATAACTTTTTAGATAAACTTAAGTTTTATTTTATGACTATGCAACCACAATATATGCAATATAAACATACCTCCACTTTCAACGGACACAAACATTAAAGCTCGCAAAAAAAAACAACAAAATTTGTTAGATTCATAAAATTTGAAGTGTTATCAATAAATTTAGTGCAATAAAGCTTAGAAAAACAACATAATCTTTTTTGATTTTTGGCCTATGGGGGAAACCAGTATGCAACGGTGGCAATTTCACTTAAATCAACAGTTGGCCACTGTTATAAATCGGGTAACGGGACAACACTGTCAATATTGTTAATCCCACGTTCTGGCAACGCTTTGCCAACACTGTGCCGATTGTATTTTTATGCTTGGGATTTTATAAAATTTAAAGCGTTTACAAAGTAACTAAACACCCCTATTCCAGAGCCGGATATAAGAGAAATAGTTTATTAAATAAAACTAAGGAAATGTTCGCTAATGTGGCCACACAACTGGTATTTTAGCTATATAAAAAAAAAAGTGGAACACTCCAAAATCTGCTTATATACCAACCAACTCCTTGGGCAATTTTTAGCTAAATAATTAAAAATGTTTATATAACAATTTTCACAACACCTTAAATGGTCTACATTAGGGAACATGTACGTTGGAGTGGACCTGAATTAAAAAATCTATTGAAGCATATAAAATTGTTAGAGAATTACGTAAAATGACAAAAATTTGTATATAAATTAAAATTTATTTTACTCAAAATTAACATATTTGGAATCTGCTAGTAGAGATAAACAAAAACATGTATGGGATATCTCTTAAATTTTCCGAGATATTGCTATGCGAAAATGTGTAAGTCCTAATTTGGACCAATTCAAGACCAATTTTTATAAAAAAATATTGGATATTTAACCAAATAAATTGTATAGTAAAAACTTAAAAAAAATAATCAAATATTTGCAATTTTTTTCCAAAAAGCCTGTTTGTGCTTTACCTCCAGATACATATTTTATTTCTATACATATAAAATATGCAAACTTTCCTCAAAGGTCTTTCATGTAAAAACCAAGTTGTGCTAAAAAAGTGTACATTTTTTATCCCAACTTAAATCTTAAATTTCTGACACCAATTTACATTTTATTTAAAAAATAATTTTTAAGTATCCTGTACGGAGTTTTTTGTGATATTAATGTCAAATCGACATATTTTAATTTTTATTCGATTTAAGTAAATACGGGTTTTAGCATTTTTTTTTAAATTGGCACAAGTTCGCATTTTTACAAAACATTAATAGGGTCGGAAAACTTTTCTATTCATTATAATCTATGAGTGGAAAGAATTAAAAGGTTGTAAATTTATTGCATTTTCCACTGTTATCTAAACAAAAATTTGACAACATTTTTGAATTAGTTCAATCTGGAAGGCGACTAAGTTTCTAGTAAATGTACGGATAAAAATCCGACTTAACAGAAAAAACTCCACTACGGAATATTTTTGGCGGAATATTTTTTTTCACGGTTTTAAAATTTTATAAAGGTTTTTGTTTTAAAAATGGAACAATTTCAGCTTAATATATAGATATACAAGGTGGCGCAAAAATAACCTTCCGATGTTTTTTGGCTGTAATTTAAAAAAAAAATGAAAAACTGATTCTTCTTGTGGATTATTTTTATTTGGTATTTTAATTTTTTTACATCAAGTCGAGAATATGATGTCATGTAAATGGCCGCCGCCACAGTTGATTGTCATTTGAGCCCTTTTTATGGCATTTTCCATCACTTTGGCCAAAACGTCTGGCGATATTTCCTCACATTCTTGACGGATATTGTCTTTAAGAGCTGCAAGAGTCTGAGGCTTGTTGACATAAACCCGCGACTTCAAAAAGCCCCACAAAAAGAAGTCTGGAGCGGTCAAATCAGGCGATCTTGCTGGCCAGCGCAAATCGCCAAAACGGGAGATTAGGCGCCCGGGAAATGCATCCTTCAGCATATCGGTTGTGGCACGTGCAGTGTGTGCCGTTGCACCGTCCTGTTGGAACCACATGTTGTCCAATCCCAATTCATCAAGTTGCGGCAGAAAGAACTCGTTGATCATTGCTCTGTAGCGCTCACCATTCACAGTAACCGTTTGACTGATACCCATTTGCGTGGCACGTCATCTGGTCGATGTCGACGGCGCTTCCATGACATCCTCGGCTACAGCAGCAATATTCTCTGCAATACGGCTACTCCGGGGTCTGCCACGCCTGGCAGCATCTCGTATTGTGCCAGTCTCTTCGAGGCGAGCGGCTAAACGTCGCAGTGTTTCACCAGTAGGCGTTGGACGGCCAGGATATCTGCGACGAAATTCACGTTGTGCCAAAGTCACCGACCGATTATTGGTCAAATAAATAGTCACCAATATTCCGCGTTCTACAGCAGTGTAGCGTAACATTGTTTATTAACGTGTATTTCGCATGTGTTTACTACACAAATGTCTAAACAGAACTGACATTAGGGGCCAATCGCAAAATTTATAGTATTTTCTGATAGGAGGATTACTTTTGCGCCACCTTGTATAAACAAGAAACTTCATACATTTTTATAGTTCGCCCAAAAAAATATGCCGCGAAAAAGTATCTATTATCTTTATTTTCCTAAGCTACATTTTCACCCTTACATCAACTAGAAATCGAATACGTTTGGAATTATTTAAAATTTTTCTCAAAATTTGGTGCAGAGCACAGAGTAAAACGCACTTAACTTGCAAAATTCCAATTGATTTCCACACATATATGATGTTAAGGGTGTTTTTTATAGAGGTCTAGAACTTTGAGATGGAATAAAACTAAGATAAATTTTTTTAATTGACATGAAATTTACTACATTCGAAAGGTAATCTTCTGGCATTATAATTTAAATATGACTTGCAACGGCTGGCTAAGACCTAGTCTAATCTGGAGGTCCAATTTTCGATGACGTTTCCCAACATTTGTGGCCGTATATTGGCAAGAACGCGGCGAATGTTGTCCTCCAAGTGGTCAATCGTGTTATGTTTATTGGCGTAGACTAGCGACTTAACATATCTCCATAGAAAATAGTCTAGCGGCGTTAAAATCGCACTATATTTGAGGCCAATTCGAAACCTGGAACTATACGGTTACCCAACGTTTACTTCAATAACTCAACTGTAGCACGAGCTGTGTGACATGCACATCATGGTTGTTCAATTGATGAACGAAAAAGTCAGTAATCATGGCTCTATAGCGGTCACTATTGACTGTAACGTTCTGACCAGCATCGTTTTCAAAGAAGTACGCACCAATGATTCCACCAGCCCATAAAGCGCACGAAACAGTCAGTTTTACTGGATGTAACGGTGTCTCAACATACACTTGAGGATTATCATCATTCCAAATACGGCAGTTTTGTTTATTGACATATCCATTTAACCAACTGTGAGCTTGATTGCTAAACAAAATTGACAAAATTCGTGCGCGATACGTATTTTGAACAGAACCATGACTTTAAAAATAAATTTGCACAATTTGGAAGCGTTGTTCAGGCGTCAGTCTATTCATGTTGAAATGCCAAACCATACTAAACATAAAAAAATTGTACTAATTTAAAATTTTAATTTTAATAGACGAATTCCTTGATAAAGACGGCAAAAAACTGTCGAAACTTCGGAAAAATATTTATTAAATGGAAATAATAGCCCTAATAGCTTAAAGAAAACACTGAAAAAACTAAACATAAATCACTTGAATGCTCATTTACTTCAAGACTGTCATAAGTTATATCATGCTTTAAATTGTGTAAACATTTCACGTTAATATCATGAATACTTTTCGATATAGAGGATAATATATTTTATTTTTTCTTTGAAGTGGGTGCAAAGAGTATATACTTCATAGAGAAACTGTGCTACTCTTGGGTCTCTCGATAATTAGCGAATTCGCTCACAACTCTGACTAAGAGAAAAATACATTAAAACCCCATATTTATAAAAGTCGTGACCACATAAATAGATAAAGAGTCGACCAAGGCAGATATGGATTGAAAACTTTAAACTCGTTTTCTGGAAAATCGTGTTCTTTCAGTTATGTCAGTCTTGCAGTAAATGAGCGATATTTATTTAAATCGACTTGCGATTAAAAAATATCTTACAGTTTTATTAGTTTTATGTATTTATATTTACATCGAGATTATTTTAATGTTATTTTTTTCATTTATAACGTGCTTTCAATTCGACATTTAAATAATAAAAATCTGCGTACAAAAACATTTAATAATCTTGTTTTCCCCAAAAAAATATACATATATGAAAAAAGAATATGTCTGGAAATGCGTTAACATGTTTAATATACCGTCGAATAAGCCTTTCATATTGTATACTTTGTTTTTAGTTAAAGTACAAAATTCTTTGAAAAACTAAAAAAAAAACCTTATGTGAAAATAGTTTAGCTCACGGAATCTCAATGCATGACACGAAATATTTTAGTAATCATTATAAACCATACCAAGGTACGAAAGAAACTTCGAGAAGAATTTCGATTTGTTTTTTTGTCGATTTTGAAATAGATGTATTTTAATTTCATTAAAAGTGATCATATCGATATTATTATTGTGACAACCGAATTTACGAGTGTACAGCAAACCGAATCGGTTGGATGAAATTTTAAAATTTTTATGAGAGTGTAGATCTTAGTTTTTTCCTATTCTTGTTACCAAAATATACACAAAGAAACAAATATATTAAAATCAATTAGAAACATAATTAAAATAACTGGAAAAGCTGTTGATTTACAACAAAATATGTTTTTACTTATTTTAAATATTTTATTATTAATTTTAACATGTTATCATTTTTAGTTTTTAATAGAAAAATACTCAATTTAAGTTGGAAAATAGTTAAATTTAGTATGTAAATTTGTGCTTTTCTAGTATTATATCCATCCCACTTGTATTTAATTGTTTAAAATAAAAGAATTAATTTTTTCAATAACTTTTTTGTTAATAAATTAATATTAATTACACTGAAGCCGCGATTTGCGTCATTAATAGGGACCGGGGAAATGCGACGCAAACTGAAACGACGCAAATCGAATCACTTTTCTGTATATGCTTAGAATAACTTACCTAACAGAATAAAATGGGAATTCCCCTTTTTACACGTAAATTGAAAAATTCCTCATATGTAATTATGACTTTAGTGAAAAAGTACAATCGTATGTAGCGACGCAAATCGGAATCAAAACGACGCAAATCGGATTGAATCAAATTTTAAAAAGCGACGCAAATCGAAACGACGCATATAGGATCGACGCAAATCGGGGCTTCAGTTTACTTAAATATACTAATAAAATAACAAATAAATCATTTTAAAACTATGTATATTATGTAAATGAACTTACAATTACTTCATTACTCCCACGAAGTAAATTACCATGACACCCCCGACAAAAGCGAGTTTTGTAGCCCATGATCGATGGTATAATAAAGTTAATTGTTCAGTTAATTCTTATGCAAGGATAAAACCCTGAAATTAAAAATAAATACACACATTTTTAAACAATAACTTTAACAATTAATTTCTTTAAAAATAGTACACAAAGTAAATAACACATTTTTTTATAAATTAATACAACAATAAACACTTTATTACCACGGATTTAAATTAAAAGTTTATATTTCCATCTAGAATTAAAACTTAATAAACTTTTCTTTTCATGAGTCTGCAAAAAATGACATGCGTGAAGATGTCAAATTAGTTTTAGTTAACTATAAGTACGAACATATTTATTTTAAGGACGTTCATATTTATTTTATAAATGTTTTTTCAACACATAACATTTCTCTCTGCCTCGCTCGACCCTTTTTCTATTTATTTTGTAATTTTTTTATAAATAGGGGGTTTTAATGTATTTTTCTCTTAGTGAGAGTTGTGTGCGAATTCGCTAATTATCGAGAGACCCGTGAGTAGCACAATTTCTCTATGAAGTATATACTCTTTGCACCGCTTTAAAGAAAACATAAAATATATTACCCTCTATCTCGAAAAGTGTACATGATATTAATATGAGATTTTACACAATTTGAAACATTAGTTATATCTAATAAATCATTAACTTAAAATCGCATTTTTTTACTTAGGACAGTCTTGAAGTAAATGAGCGATATGTTAGAAAAAATAAAAAAACATTTATTTTATTTTTAAAATACAAAAAACCACTGTAAAAATTTAATGTCAAATCATAAAACATTCATTTAATGTGGTTTGTTGAATTGAATATTAATAGTGTTTAACATTTTTGGAGAAAAGCACCTCTTCTTCTTCTAAACCTTAACCTTTCTACTTAAGTATTAATTGCGACTTATAGACAGTCGCAATTAATACGTTAAAATAACACTGTACTAAAATACATTACACAATTATCTCATAATAAACATCTCAACAAGTCTTAAAATAAACGCAAAGTTGGCTACGCTGAACGTAAAAACCATACGTCAATCCAGTAATGTTGTGAAATATAGACGGAGGAGATTAGAAAATAAACAAAAATCTAAAAATAGAATCTTTGTGTTTGTTAGTATTTATCACTTCTGCAGACATCCCCTCGATTAAATTAAATAGGTATTGCTATGCATTATTTTTAGCTTAATACAGCTAAAATTCGTTAAAAAATCGACAGATTTAATTAATATTAAACACATTATTTTAATAACAAAAATACTTGAAAATCTTTGGGCATATATTCTATACCAGCGAAAGTGTCTTCCAAACTTGTCTATAGGTAACGAAATAAAACGTAAAATGGGGTAATTTTCGATCCCACTTAGTAACACTTAAATATGAGATTGGACAGCTTAAAAAATCATATTTCCCTTGTATTTTCTACAGCATATCCCAAGTTCATTAAGATCTGGTGTTCCGGGTCGGGATACCTCTCTTGTTAGTATTGTTACGTTTGTAAAGTGAGCAGAAACGCAGGTTCGATTCTTACGGCATAGAGACGATCTGACAATTATAAGACACAAATAATAATACAATTTAAATGGAAAATCACTGATGACATTAAAAAAAAGCAGAAAATTGTCTAGTCTGATTTGGGTAATGCTTATTCTTCTTCTTAACCCCAACCTTTCTAAATAAAAAATTATTGTTACCTTATATATAATACGAATGACGGATTGGTTTTTGCAGATAATTCAACATTGCCAAAATTATGGCAGTTTTTGTGACTTTGGTCATAATGGGGTAATTTAGTACATCTGGGTGGGCTAAATTGGGACGTGTATTTTAAGCAATTTTAACGTTTTTGTAGCATGTATTGTAAATGATTAATTTATTTGGAAATTACGCCGCGGAAGTATTACAAAAACGCAACATAGCCTATCCTGGAGTGTGATTTATTAGAAGCCATACAGGATATCAAACTTAACCCTCTAACTAGCAAACGATGTTTTGCAACGAAATTCATACCATGTGCTCCACTCGAAAAACAAATAATAAGTTCTTCCACAAAATTGTTTATCGTTGCCTAATTTAGGCGATATGAGCCAAAATATTTTGGGTGCATTTTGAAAACTAAAGCATATAAAAGAGAAGTTTTGGACAAAACATATTTCTCTTACCAAGATATAACCGCGCTCGAATAACAATTTTCGCTTTTTGGAAAAAGCTAAATTATACGAAAAAGTATGTAAACTTCAATTTATATTGCTCAAACTTCAAAAATGTCTTCTTTCTGCAAAATTTCAAAAAAAATCCGTTTATTAGTTTATAAGTTAAGACGAATCCTGATAAAATCCTGTGAGCCCTTGGACTAAAGTAAGGACTTATTATTAAAGATTAATCTTCAATCTTACTTATATTTTATTAGTCAACTTTTTTAGATTTTTGAAAACTATATTTTTTTAAAAATAATTTGTTTTTGAAAGTTTACAAAAATTTGATTATGAAGATTTCTCGCTTCCAAACCGTGGACGACACACGAAAAATTTCTTCGCATAATATTAGCAAATTTAGTTTTCTATCAGAATATATTAATTTCTAAGTGTAAAACGCTTATTTGGCGCATTTTTTTGGTAAATTTTATGAAGAGGGTAGCCTTACCTGTTAGAGGGTTAAAGAAAGGACGGGGCTTGTAAGGTTTCCGCTGTAAAACATCATGCCACTAAAACACCCATTAAAAAACTACAGATCTCATCATCTTCCAAAATATCTTTGAATATTAATTTGCATGATTGTTTTCAATGAAATGTCCCTGAAATTATATTCTAACAAATCAGTGAACTGCAATAGAGGGCTAGTCACTTAAGATGTGCTAAAATAACGGCAAGCTTTTTTACATTCCTTTGTTACAACTCGCAATACTCAGACAAAGATTATCAACTTTTCTTTATGTTTATCATATTTAATTTTATTTTTTTAATATTATTATTATTATTATTTTATATAATAATAAGCCAAATATTGTTTTTAGTTTGTTTTCCCCCCTTTTAAAGGTTGAAAGAACGTAAAAACTTTACTTTTTCGGGACATTTATACTCCAGGCACTTGTAATAATTGATTAAGCAAGACTTCTATCAAATAGTAATCAATGGATGGCAAGATAACAGCTAACATTCATAAAACAACAAATGTGGCTTATCATGTTTTTACAAAAAGCCCTTTATATATGTTTTTATTTATTTTACTTTTCCTCTATTTACTTGATCTCGTTAATTATCAGAATTATACTTAAAACTATTGACTTTTCAATATTAGTATATTTGTTATGGATTCCCACATTACCCCACCTTTTCTTCATTGAAAAAATCGCCAAAAAATCCAACTAACGAATAATTTAGTTGTGTTCTTTTATGTTAAGAAGCTACACAACTAAACACTCTTTGGAATGCATCTATCAAAAGACTAAACAGAAATAGGTGTGTGCTATTGTGGTGTAATGGTTAGTGCGGTGGACTGTTACACACATGGTTTCGGGTTCGATTCGCGGTGACTACAACGTCAATTTAGAAAAATAATATATATGAGTTTTCTATGCTATATTTGTATCGCAGCGACCGCCTTCGCTGTTCCCATAGCACTTAACAACACCGAAGTAAAATAATGAATCAGAGCTATGAATCAAAAAGCTTCAATAAGTTCGCCAACTTCGCTTCAAGTGGCGAGAAACTTTAGTAATCTTTTTAATTTTATCAATTTTTTTTTAAATTCGTAATTTTTTTTTTTAATTTTAGCTATTTTTTTGAGTTCAGGCAATTTATTTCTTAACTCGAGCCGATTTCTTTTCAAATTTTAACGTTTTTTTTAGTTTTTTGCAATTTTTTTTAAATTTATTGAAGTCTCTAGAAAAAAAAACGAATGTCTCTAGAAATAAAAATTGGTTAAGTCAACCGTAAAAATTGCATCCAATTTGCCCTTTACTAAATAAAACTTTTAATACCGAAATTCAACTGATTGGAACATAGTTTTAATAGAATATTGAATTTTGCGGGCAATTGCGAATTTGCAATTAACTTAAGATTAAAATATGAAAATTGGACATTTATATCACAAAAATCTCTGTACAAAAAACATTAAAATCGTTTTTTTCAGACCTGAAAAAGGATATGTCAGGACATTATTTGACACGTTTTATATACCGTTGGATGGTATATATGGTTAAACCGGTAGCGAATTTTGTCTGACATTTCCATTTCCACTTCATATTGTTTAGAATTTTGGTCTTTAATGTAATAAAACAGCAAAAACTTTTTAATTTTTAAAAACTTCGTTAATCTAAGTTTAAAGATAATCAACATTCCAAAAACTCGGCCTGGCACAACTTAAACGTAATCAGTTTTTAAATCTCTTTAACTATAAATAAATATTTTCCCATGCTATTCAAGTGACTTGATGAATTTTAAAACTTGGTCCACCTCTTGTCATTGTCTAATGCATACAATAAATATTTATATTTAGTTTTTCAAAACCACAACAACTAGTTGCTTTAAATCTGATACAACCATAATAATGTGCATGTGTTGATAAATGTGTGTGTAAATCAGGGTTCGTGAATGCATGCTCTTGTGCGCACATTTTGAACACGTGCATGTGCGAATTTCTCTTTTCAGGTTGCACTTGTATATGTGCATGTGCGAATATTTTTGTTTAATTTTGGACTTGCACATGAAAATGTGCGATTTTTAGTTTAATTAATATAACTTGCACTTGTGCATGTGCGAAATGTGTTTGCACTAGCACATCAAGTGCAAAATTAAAAGACAAATTCACACATGTGCAAGTGCCAAAATTAAAAAACAGAAATTGCTAAAATTTAAAAAATTGTCAAAATAAAAAACCCCAAAATTAAAAATAATTGGCAAAATTTATAAAATCGGCAAAATAAAAAAGACAATTAATTAAAAAAACGTCAACATTAGAAAAAATCGTTGAAATGAAAAAAAAATTGGCAAAATTAAAAAAAAAAAATCAAAAATTTTAAAAAATTGGCAAAATTTCAAAAAAGAAATATTTAAACAAAATTGTCAAACTTTAAAAAAATCTAAAAAATTTAAAAAAATCGATTAAGTTAAAAATATCGCCAAAATAAAAAAAATCCTCGAAATTGAAAAAATCTCCCAAAAAAAAAACGCCAAAATAAAAAAATCATCGAAATTGAAAAAAATCGATGGAAATTCAAAAAATCACCAAAACTTAGTCCCCAAAGTCCCGAAATTGAAAAAATTGCTAAAATTTAAGAAAATTAAAAAAACTGCTTTATTGGGCTATCATTTGTTTAAGACACAGGCGGTGTCCCAAATAAATATTTTTTTTTGGTCTGCGATGCTTAGTTGTCGAGAAAAATGCGATCTAATAATCTAGCAGATCAAGTCGAAATTTAGGACCGGTATATGGGTAATTTGATTGAGTTATGGTCCTTTTAAATTTTATTTATGCGATTTATAAAAATAATTCCACATATGGCGAAATTGTTGTCTGTGTACATTTATCGCTATTAGTTTACGAAATACTAGCGATGCTTAGTTTTCGAGAAAAACGCAATGTAAAAATCTAGCCAATAAAGTCAAAATTTAAGACCGGCATAGGGGTAATGTGACTGGCTTGATTGGGTAGATTCTTATACCGCGTTTTTCTCGAAAACAAAGCATTCCAAAACAAAAATAGCATTTGTTTGAAACATCGCATGTCTCTTAAATAAATGATAGCCCAAGGATGCAGTTGTTTTAATTGTAGCGTTTTTTTTTTCAATTTTGAAATTTTTTTTCCATTTATGGCAATTTTTTTGAATTTCGGCGATTTTTATGAATTTTGGCGATTTTTTTTTAATATCGGTGATTTATTAATTTCTGGCGTTTTTTTTTCAAATTTTAGCAATTATTTTGGTGATTTTTTTTCAATTTCGGGATTTTTTTTAATTTCGGAGATTTTTTTAATTTTTTTAATGTTTGCGAATTTTTTTGAGTTTTTAATTTTTGGAGTTTTTTTATTTTTAAATTTTTTAATCTCGGCGATTTTTTAATTTTTGGTGATTTTTTTAAATTTTAGATTTTTTTTTTTTAGTTGGCGATTTTTTTTTCAAGTGTGACGATTTTGATTTAAATTTTAATTTTTCCATGAAGTGCATGTAAGTGCAGCTCACCTGCACTCGTATGTACGAACAGTTTTTTAATTTTGCACTTGCTCATGTGCATGTTTGAATGGTATTCGCACATGCCATGCAAACAGATTTCGCACATGTGTAAAATTAAAACAAAAATTAGCACGTGTGCAAGTGCAAAAATTAAAAGACAAATTCGCACATGTGCAAGTGCATTTTTGGCTTGTAGATCAAATTTTGCACATGTGCATGTTTGGAAATTACGAACCCTGGTGTAATTACATCAGTATTTCTTTATTTTGTACTTCTGAGCTCACCTATACACTCACATATGCCACCCCTTGACCATACAATCAGCTACTTATCAGATGAAAAAAAAATCTATTAAACAAAGTATCATCTAAGTCAAAGGTAACCAAACACAACATATCAGTGGTTTAGTAACCAACATAAAGAAAAGTTAAATATAATCGATTGGTTTTTTCTTTTCTTTGTTTTCTAAACATACAGGATTCAAAACCATTTTAAAAAAAGGGGTTGGTTGGTTATATGTGTTTTATACGGGCATTTTCTTTATTTAGCTTCAAGTGACATCCAAATACACACGCACGCACACCATCATACCGTAGTTAGGATCAAAATTCATGCATATAATCCGTATTATAAAATATTATTTTAACTTGAATAGAATGAAATAAAAAAAAAGAGAAAATATTTATAACTAATACCGTTTTAACCTGTCAATCTAATCAGTCAAAATGAAAGACACAAATCTTTGTATGTATATTTTGTTATATAGTTATTTATTATAAAAAATATGATTTCATTCTTGAAATGAAATAAAAATATTAAAACAACAGTCTCCCAAGAGCCCTTATTGGCCATCATTTCGCTTTGGAAACTTTAATACCATTTGACGACAGCATCTAAAAAAAGGTTAAGGAAATGTTTATTACATGTAATTTTCCAAATCCAATTTTCGCAAAAAAAAAAAAATATATATAAAGGGTCTGCCAAATAACTTCTTTTTTTTTGAATATGCTATAAAACAAAATACTGAATATTTTCTCAAATTTCTTTTTTTATTTGAAAGTACAATCCTTCCGGTTAATAATGGAAAATAATTTCATTCAAATGGCTGCCTCGGCTGGCCATGCAGTAGCCTACACTATCGGTCCAATTTTTAAGCACATTATCGAATTATCGATTGTGTGCAGCTGTATTTCACCAATGGCTTCACGACTATTGTCTTTAAAGCGTCAATTGTCTCTGGCTTGTTGGCGTAACACTTATCTTTGACGGCACCCCACAAATAATAGTCCAACGGTGTCAAATCGCAGCTCCGAGGTGGCCAAACGACATCAGCTCTGCGGCTGATAGTGCGATCTTCAAAAACAGGGCGCAAAACATCGAGTGTAGCTTCGGCTGTGTGACACGTAGCGCCGTCCTGTTGAAACCAAATGTTGCCAATATCCTCCTCTTCAATTTTTGTAAACAAAAATTCGTTCAACGTGACCCGATAACGATCGCTATTGACTGTAACGGCCACTCCTTGCTCATTTTCGTAGAAAATTGGCCCAATTATGCCTCTGGACCAAAATCCGCACCAAACAGTGACTCGTTTTGGGTGTATCGGCTTTTCAATGTATGCGTGCGGGTTTCTGTGCCCCAAATGCGACAATTTTGCTTGTTTACATACCCGCCAAGATCAAAATGAGCTTCATCTGAAAAGATGATTTTTTTGGCAAAATCGGCATCTTCTGTAAGTCGATCGCAGTCCCACTTAGCGAATCGAAAACGCATTGGATGGTCAGTTGGCTTCAACTCCTGAACCAATTGGACTTTGTATGGCGTCATACCAAGGTCTTTATGCAAAATTCGTCTCAATGATGTCTCCGAAATGTTCAATTGTTGAGAACGACGGTGAATTGATGTTGATGGCGCTTCACGCACACTTTCAGACACAGCAGCAATATTTTCGGGTGTACGCACTGTTTTTGGCTTTTCACGCTTTGGGTTATCGATGAGGATGCCAGTTTCTTTCACTTTTTTCACAAGATAACGAACATACGGAGCTGACGGTGCTTCTCTTCTTCCAACATCCGTACGCAATTTTCGCACACATTCTGCAACATTACCATGATTTTCAAAGTAATGTCACAATATTTCCCAGCGTTGTTCAAGCGTATACATAACCATATTCGTTAGCGGAAGGATAAAACTAATTATCTGTCAAATCAGACATGAGCTAAGTGTCACGAAATAAGCACTAGTTGAAAAAAAAAGTTAGATGGCGGACCCTTTATTTCATCAACAAAAATATTTAACAAAAAAACTAAAAAATTGTTGTAATGTTTGCAAATGTGGTCACATTGGCTAACTTTAGCAACAATGTTTGCTAAAGTGTATTATAGTTACTAAATTTTTTTATATTGGTTCAACAAGAAAATTGTCTATAGGGAGATTTTAAAAACTTTCGATCCACCTTTTAGGTAAAGGTTTTTCAAATTTCATTAAACTTGGTAATATTGAGTTTATGTGATTTTTAGTTTTTCAAAATGTTTGAATTGTCATAACGATTGAACGCATCAACAGAAAATAAAAAATATGTGGCATTTTAAATATCAAAGCCTGTTCTTGAAACAGTGGATAATGAACTTGAGAAAATTATCTTAATTCGCGAATATCTCAAAAAACCCATACTAAATTTATATAAAATTTATTTGCTATTAACACTAAGTACCATTTACTGTACTCGTTAAACGATGCCAATTTGGGTATCAGAAGAAAGACCATAATCTCTGGTATTCCAAAAAATTATTTGTTTTAAATTAAATTTTACTTTACTCATTATTTGGTAATGTGTGGGAATGTAAATGAATTGTTGTGCTTCGAGTTTTCGTTTGTGATGTTAAAGATATATAACTTGTCCCTCATGCTTACAAAAAATCACAAAGTAATGTGTCTAAAATAAATATAAATATAGACTGTCCAAATATTATTTTAAACATTAGTTTACATTTATATTTCATGCATTATGCAATTGATGATCTCTAAGTCATTATTTTATGTTTGAAATAATGTCAAATGTAATGATGTATCATTATAAGGTAACCTATGAGTGTTCAATTAATGGTAACTCATTACTATATGTTTCAAAAGAATGTTGAAGGTAAGGAGTTTACATTACAAAGTAATGCATTATGTAACCCATTATCGGCAACTCATTACCTTTTGTTGGAAAACAATGAGACAAGTAAGAGTATACATTACAAGGTAATGCATTACTTTATCGCACCCATTACCAAAGTTTTGCTGGGATTTTAAGCAACCCATTATTATATGTGACGAGTTGGTAGATTTTGTAGAGTTCCCGTCTAACAACCGGAGACCCCAGGTTCGAATCTCAGTGCGAACACGCTATTTATTAAATATTTTTTTTTATAAATTTGTGTTTCTTAAAATCTATTTATAGACACATTACTTTTTCGTGCCCGGTAACAATGAGAGTAACCAGTTACTTTACCCCCTACTAGGTAATGAATCCACCGCATCACTTTTAGGCTCATCGTCTGTAAAATTCATTAGTGAAGTAAGGTGTATTGTAATACAAGGAGCCCTATAGCGATACATTACTTTGTCTATTATTTGGTAATGTGTGGTTTTGCTGGATTGATATAATTATTTGCCATTTCAATTGAAATCAATAAAATTAAGGTAAATAAATGCTTTTTTTCTCATTTGGAATTGTCATTGTCAGGGATCATAATTAAATGTTACTATTATTTCAAATAGAAAACACCAATTGTTAATAAATGTAAGAGAAGAAGAAAAAAATCTTGTGGTACGAATTAAAGTTTTCTATTTTTTTCTATTTGAAAATTTTCATTTGTAATTACAGAAGTTATAAATCAATTCAAGATTTCTTTCAAATTTTTAAATGATAGTGCGAATATTTTAATTGAAATTAATATTTTTTCATTAATTACTTTTAGCTCAGATTCTAAATAGAAAACTACAAATGAAAATATAATTTTAAAATTTAGTTTAACTTAAATACATTTGACATTGTCTAAATTTTGAATAGCAAGCCGGAATTTATTTATATAAAATTTTGTGGTGACATAACATAACATCGTATTAAGTGATATGAACTAATCATACTTAATAATATATAGGTGTCATATGTAATCAAATATGTCATATCTACGGTAATATCAATCGATATATATTTGGATAGTAGTATATATGGGATCATATTAAAAATTTTCAAAAAACTAAATCCAATATAAAGCTATATGTGATCATATGCGTAATCACATATATCCATATTAAGCGAAATGTTTTTATATAGTATTATACTAAATAAGATATGTTTGTATATGAACGTTTTTACTCGGGTATAACTGGAATTTTGTAAATTTAACGATTTTGTAAATTAAACGATTCTTATTTTATTTATTTAACAAAAAAAAGCTGATAATTTGAGCAAAAATTTAGGCATTATCATTTTCAACTAATTTTAAGTAGCTTTTCTACTGCTTTAGCAGTTTTATTTATAAGTGTATTAAACTAACTCAAAAGCGATAAAAAAAACTATTTCATTCTCATTATCTTTCTCTTTACCAAAATCTTTAAATTTTGAATACTTTTATCTTTAAAAATTGCTTTTGGTTCTAAATATTTTTTTTTTTTAATTAGAACAAATTGTGATACCGTGGACTTTTTCGAATTGAAAATTATATTTAAACGGCATTTGCCTGCTTACCGGCAAAAGCTATATCGGTCAAAAAAGTTATACGTGTTTCGATATTTCGCTGGGTCAGGTCTAGGAATCGTGAGTTCATTATGCCTTTTTTCATGCATTTGGACCATCTAAATTTCCAAATATCGCAAAGTGATGTTCACCCAAGTTGTTAAGCTCAATGCCGGCTACAACATAGTCAACAAAGAAACTTTTTTTTAACCGATACAACTATTCCCGGTAAACATTTCATTTTCATTCACAATTAAAGGTCGAAAAAACATAATTTTTAAAGTACAGTCTAGTTTACTTGTTTATAGACAAGACAAAAAATAAAAAGGAGAAAAAAACAAAAAACGTGTATTGAATATCGACCATAGGTGGACCTTGCACATAACAAACAAGTTTGCAATTTATTTTTTGATCAATGGTGATAATCTTTAACTTCGAGCTCATATATTAGTTCTCATTTAGTGGGATAACTAGTTTATATGAATGTTTGATGTTTGCATGTGATTGTCACTTCTTTCAAAACGTGTTCTGATGATGGGCACATAGCAAATTCCCGAAATAGATCTATCAATACATTCCTGAAAGGGTCAAATAATAAATTTGGAAACAAAAAACTCTATAGATTATTTGTTAGGACAATATCCTAATAAAGAAATATAGAGTATGGCCTCGAACTTGAAAACTATTAGTTTCAGCTTCGATAAACGTTTAATAAGAACAATGAAGCAATTTTTGCTTTAAATATTGGTGGTCTTTCCCATGCCTCTTGGCGGAATGATTTTGTGTGATTTTTGTGTACACAGAGAGAATTTTAGTGGACGAAATATAAAGAAAATTTTGTGTAAACTAATGAAACTTTTCTTTACGAATTAAATGAAGAATTTCTTAAAATTATTGAAAAGCGTCATACTTTTTATAACACTAGTTTTAAAATGAGTGACTTTTCATTGAGTTAGTGAAACATTTATGAAATAAATTAAAACTTGCAATGAATAGTTTCAATGGACAAATTCATGGGTTTAAAGCAAAAAATCATTATTGTCATGCAGAAAATTGTTTCAGTGTAGAATATATTCATCTGAATATACGTGAAGTCTTTTTTTTACCATTTAATGCTTAAATATAAAATAATAATATTATCTTTCATGATGATATGTTGTGTATTATACCAACGGGACACCATGATTTGTATAGGTTAAAGCTTCTGACAGTCCAGCGCCTTTTCTTTCGTTAATAGGAAAGGTTACTGCCCTGTGTTCGTCATCATTGGGAAAATCATCTACGTCAGCCCCCAGAAAAATAACACGGTAAATGTGCACCCATGAATATAGTTCGGCTGAGTCGGGGTCTTAGACAGGGTTTTCCGAAAACGATAGGTATCGACTAGGGTTTCTTTTCCGCAACAGGAATCTTTACAAGACTTTCGCTATTTTCCGAAGCCTTGCAAGACCAGTCGCCCCATCTCTTAGCCTCGTTGAATAGTCGAGAATCCAGCGAATAACGGGCCTACAGTTAGCCTGGACACGGCGTCCTTCATATCCATCTTTTCTCCTATAAGCTGTGGAGTAGGAGCCAGTTTCCAGTTCGTCCCATATGTCTCTGTTCGCCCTACTTCTACTTATTAAAGGATTCTTTTCCCGATGTACTCCAGGATCCTCTGCATCGTCATAGGATCAGATGGAGCTGGAGCAATTTGTGCTCTAGATCTAAGCCTACGAGAAATCTCACTAGGAAGATCCGCGTCAAGCCTACACTGATAATAACTCATGCATAAAAAATTTCATAATAACAAAAAATTTAGTAAAATAAAACAGGTTTCGTACATTTTAAAAAAGTTTTCGTTTTTTTGAGAAAAATTTAATTTTCTTTCGCATGAATTGTTGTTAATGTAGCCGATTGCCATGTTTCCCATAAGCACGCAGTAGAACGCTTGTAAAGCATTGCATATTATTCGTCTGCGTAAGCAAATATTTGACGTGACCATGTTACCAACCAGAATCCTTACATGGGTGATGGGGTGTAGACAGGGGTACTCTTCCAGGATTTTAGTGGTACCCCTCCACTAATTTGATATGGACTGTCTCCCACTTTTCACGAGAAATAGTTCAATAATCCACAATCACGAGAAATAGTTCAATAATCCACAATCTTACCTAGAACCGCCAATTTCAGATGATTTTTAACCACCTCTTTAAACGGCTTATTGAATAACCGTGTAAGCTTTGTAGACGTTTCGTTCGATGAGGCTGCTCTTGCTCTGACAATTTTAGATACACAATTTTATTTTATATTTTTTGTTATAAAGTACCAATATGGAAATTAGGTTTCAAACGAAATTTATTTAATAATCCGATCTGATTTTGTACAAAAATTTCAGTTTAATTCCCTATACAACATATCCAAAATAGATTAAAATCTGAGTTTACATCCTAAACATACTTTCCTTATAGCTCTGTGATATGGTCTGCTTTAACCAGTCACATAATGGGTGTTTTAAGTTTAATTGATTCCTCATTTGAAATGTGATGAAGGAAGTAGCTTAATAGTTAAACGGTTCCTAAGTACCCTAAATTACATATTTATTTTTTGTCAAAAATTAGTCCTATTTTTAACAGCTTTTTAAAACCAAAGTTATTAAAGTTAATACTATAGACACCTGATTTTATTGAACTTTTTCACCAGACTTCTTTAAAACTTCTCAAAAAACAAAGACTGGGGTAAACAAAAAAGTCATATAAATATTATTGTCCTGTTTTTATGGATATTTAGGCTTTCACGTGCTACTTAGATTTTAAAGTACTCCATCCTCTTAAAAGTGGTTACAGTTAATGACTTGGCATATACTCGTACTGAAAAAGACTGCCAGAATGGCAGCCAAAGAATACTTTGTATTTTAACTACTTGATGTTCATGTCAATAAATTTTGTGAAGATTTAAAATTTTGTCTTGTTATTATAACTTTTTTTCTTTCTGTTGAACACTCTTGCATGCATAAATATTAGCAATGTAGTGGTAGGAGTACTAAAAGGAAAAGGTGTAGAAATTGCGCACTAATACACAAGCACATAATTTTAATGTGATTTGATGCGTATGTGTGAGTGTGATTTAGTTGCGAATGTGTTATATGTATGTGGGTAATTATGCATGTGGTTTATGAGGCACTTCTTAAAGGTCTTTGGAGATTTGTATTGAATTTTCTTGTACGTGGCTAAAATAATATGATTGTCGTCTTTTTAGGCTTGAACATTAGGAGCGTAAGGAAATGAACATATTAACGCAATAAGGGATTTTATATTAACTCGTATTGACGTTAATGACAAATATATGTAGGAAAAAAGTAAAACTTTACATTAAATTTATTTGCATAATTAACAATAGCAATTGGTAGTAAATTCTATTAAAAAATGTTTAATAAAAGCTTTCTAGACATGGTGTAATTTGTTGATTTTAAAAAATATCTTTCCATTTTTTTTTAACTTTTCATAAACTGCATTCTTTCTTTGAAAGATTTAAAAACAAATTTTATTCTTTGACCTCATGTCTTCGGATTTACTTTATGGTAAAAATATATATTCTCTATGAAGCCAATAAATAACACATGTCAATAAGAACGGCATTTTTTGTATGACAAATTTCAATTTAATGTTAAGATTATTGTAGTATTAGGTCTAAAAGTTATTTGGTGAAAATTTGAGAAAAATCGGATACCGTGGCGCCCGCTACCAAAATTTTCGATTTTTAAAAATTGTTCCTAATTTAAAAAAAAAAATAAGTTTTAATAAAAATATGTCCTGCGAAACATCATTTTTTTTATTAACTTTAGCATGCTGAACACATAAATTTAGAAATTTTTGTAATCGGACTAAAGATTTTTGAGATAATGCGATGATTTTCACTAAAACAGCTCCTTTTTCTTTTATTCTACCCTCATAGAAATAAATCTGTAAAAATAGCAAAAAAGCTATTAAAAATTAGTTTAAATTTTTAACTAATTTTGTGTAGCTTTTTTTTGCAAAAAAAAACTGCTGAAACGGTTTTTTGGCGTTAACGGTATTTTACAAATTTTGGTAACGGTATCGGTATTTCAGTTATTACGGTAATATTATTTTAATTATAACGGTTTTTACATTTTTTGGGTAAAGCTATTTTAAGTGTACACTCAAAACAAAGTTAGAAAAGGAGGGTGCTTGCAAAAAAATTGCTAATGTCAACAAAATATGTTGCTGAAAATCAGCAAGCTGATTTTTAACAACAAAATTACGAGATTCAGCAAAAATTTTGCTAACACTTAGTTCAATAAAAATTAAAAAATTATTGCTAAAAGTTTATAAAATTTTTGCTAAATATTAGTAGATTGAAAAAATTTGTAGAAAAACTATAATTTATTTGCTGAAAATCTTAAAAAAAAATGTGATTCTTTTAAAAATAATTTACAATAAGTTACTAAATATAAAAATGTTCATACTCATACATTGACGACATGAATTAATTTAATATCCAAAAATATATAGAAATAAATATATATATAACATAAACAAAATTATCTTTCAACTACTTACATGAATGGTTGTCTGAATATACAACCCGTTTCGGCAATAAGGAAAGGAGACATAATAAATTACCTAAGATGTGTGTCCTTGTCTTTCGCTTTAGTCTGTCTATCTGAACGTATATTTGTTTGCAATTTGACTACAGCTTACAAATACACATGTAATGTTTATTTAACTTTCATATTTCATTTTGTCTTAAATTTAATTAATATATAATTTAATGTAAATGTAATGTAAGCATAAAATGCTGTAAAGCCCACATAGAAATGCTATATATATGTCCGAATTGTGTTGTATAAAGCAAATGTATAATGTATGTGAACACAATTCGTTACACACATGTCAAAATAATGACACACATTTAAAAATATCGACACACATTTTTTATAAAGTTACCACATGTCTTAACATAAGGATGTGTTATCAGGCGCTGTTTCAAGTGAGGGGGATGGGATAAGTCCCCCCCCCCAAAATGATGGTTTTCAATAAAAAAATGTAAAAAAGATTAAAAAGTAATTAAAAATACTCTAAGTTTCCCCGCCCAAAACTTTTCCTGGATCCGCGCCTGTGTGTTTTACACAATAAAAGTAAACAAAGATTAAAATCAACAAATGGTAGACAAAATAAATAATTAGAAGAAAAAATAGTTGTTTAAATGTATTTTTTATGTGTGTCAATAACAGTCTGAATAATCAGAGAATTGCATCACACTTTTCATTATACTTGTGCGAAGTAAAGAATCGACACATGTGTGATATTATAAACGGTGCTTTAAATATATTGTTTGTGTGTGTCGATAACAGTTGCACAACCAAACGATTGCTATTACCGTATTATTCTTACATTTAAAACGCGGATTGCATTTATAACATTTTTATTTTATCAATAATTCACCGTACAAAAGTAGTGGTTGAATGTTTAGAAGAAACTAAATTATATCCTCAATTATCAGAATATCACTGCGATTACTTTGTACCAGATCTATAAATTGATATAACCAAAGCAATTAACTTTAATCTTTGAGAGGCAAGAAGTTGTTGAAAACACAACACATGCATTTGATGATCAGCGTAATTGTTGATGAGCATATACAAAATAAAAATTTATTAAAAAAAGTCGTTAAAGTTTATATATAAATAATTAACGTGATTTAACTGCATTCCCTTTTTATAACCGATTTTGCAGAAATGAAGATTCTCGCCTGCAAGAGTAGTTGAATCTCACGTTTTACTCGATCTTTTATGTTTTTTTTTAATTTTTTGAATATAAGTAAGTTTTAATTTTTTATTTACCCAGTGTAGAAACGGTAATGCCATATAATTACATTTCTCACATACAGTACTGACACCAGTTTACTCTCTGCATTACTTTAACACAATTAGTAAGGACTTACTAATAACAAATTAATTTTTCCATTATTTCAGCGCAAAAAATAATACGTTACACATAAGTAAATACTTGTATCATTACTTTAAATATAAAAATTTATGAAAATCTATTTTAGACTCATTATTTTTGCGCTTCTAGTAGGGACATATATAACTACATACATATTTTTGATTTTTTGTAAGCTGGAAAGTAATACCATATTGTACAAGCACGTCATTTATATTTTTATCTATCAAGTACAACATGTCGAGATAGCTAAGATGTTAGAGTGGTTGACTGACAACCTGGAGACACGGGTTCGAATCCCGTGTGTGCACATTTTATCACAAAAAAAAGTTTCAATATAATAATATTTTTTTTGTTTTAATTTTTAACGAGCTTCCAACCTCTGTATATTTACAAATATAAAGCAAATCAAACATATTAGCTAGGTTGATCTCATCAGAACCCGAAGTTTTAGAAAAGTTAGAGCCTCCATAATAGGCAGAACTTTAACACAAAAACCTATTAATCATTAATTTTGCTCCATTATTTTCTTTTTGTAAATCTACGGAGGTCGGAAGCTCGTTAAAAATTAAAAATAACATAAAAATAATCTCGATGTATATAAAAACAAAAAACTAACTAAATATATTTTTTTTATTAAATTTTGATTTTTTTTTAAATTTATTTTTATACTCATTATTTTTGTCCATACTGGTAAGCATATATTTTTATATTTTTTATTAGGTGTTTGGTATATAAAAGTAACATTCCGACATTCCTATATAAAAGTAATGAGATTTGTAATGACAATTGTAATTACTTGCCATTCAAATATGTACGGTAATGATCTTCTACACTGGGTATTTGTAAAAATTAATTTAACAAATTCATAACTACTTAAAAATGTTCGTACACTTTCACACATTGTGTCTACAAAATTGGTATAAGCACAAAATACTAAACGTGCACACAATATGTGTAAATATAATTAAAAATGATTAATGATTAATGTGTGTTTTTGCAGACAGCAATGTGTATTCACAAATTTCACACATTTCGTGTCTAAATTTAAGCCCAATGCGTTATATTACATAAAAATCTTAATTTTTTATATTGAGAACATTGAGGTACAGAAAATCAAAAAAAGACCCTAACCACGTGCTTGTTTACTAAGAAGACAAGAATGGAGCAAAATTGATAATTGATAAGTTTTTTGTTAAAGTTCTGCCTGTTATGGAAGCTCCAACTTTTCCAAAACTTCGGGTTCTGATGAGATCTTTAGCCAGATCGTAATACTAGTATCAACCTAGCTAATATGTTTGATTGTTGGAAGCTCGTTACAAATTAAAAATAACATAAAAATAATCTCGATGTATATAAAAACAAAAAACTAAAAAAAATTGTCAAAAATCTTAATTTATATAAAAAATGGTAAATTTCTGACTGATGCGTATAGCGTATTTTTTTCTTATTGCAGAAGTCTAAAAGAGGACAACCATATGAATCGAATGTTTTTTTTTGAATCAGAGAAATCCGATAACAACTGTTGAAAATATAATGCTTCAATGATTTTTAAATTTTTTTTTAAAAAAATCAGGAGTTTTTCAAAATTAGAAAAAGTGATTAAGGACATGTGTTATGGGCTCCACTGCTGAAGACCATTGCCAAATTTCAATGTGATGTACCAAAGAACTCAAGGCTGATATTTATTAAAGTGATTTATTTGAAATACAATGGCCACAGTTTTAATTTTTTTTGTATTTTCCTTTTTTATCAGCAAATAAATGCGGTTTTTCCTAAATTTTCGTTTTGTTATATTTGTTTAAATATTGTTTTCTTTATTTATAGCCTTAACAAATGTTAAGAAATTAGTGAAATATTTTATCATTCATTTTCGCCTGCTTCGTTTTTTTTTATTTAATTTAATTGAAGCAACCCTTTTGCACAGTTTTTTCCCAAACTCTTTTCTAGACTCTAAATAAATTTTATTTTTATTTACATTGTTGATTGTCAGCATCAATTATTTAACCTTATTTTGACAGCAGCAGGCATAATTTAACTTACATTCAAACATTTTCCTTAAGCATTATTTAAAAAAATTAAAAAATTAAAAACACCAAAAAAAAAAAAGTGAAGTGAAAGAAATAAACTTATCACGCCTGAATTTGTCAATATAAAAGAAACGTAAAAAAAGTTAAACAAATTTTCTTTTTTTCCACAATTTTGAACACAATAGCAACAATTGCCTATGATGATGACGACAATGGGTAAGGCAGAAGAAGCTAGCTGCAAGCAGCAGCTACATCATCATACACCTCAATTTGAAAACTCGCGCCTATTTAAAGACTAAACTTATTTACAGCCAGTGTTGCCAGGTTTGTTTAACATAAATCGTACAATTCATCTAATTTTCGTAAAAATCGTCATCATATTTTGAAAAATCGTCAACAAATTTAAAAAAATCATAAAAAAAAATTGTTATAACTAAGTGAGATAAAATTTTTAACAAAATAATACTAATACGATAAAAGTATTCACATTTTAAGTACTAACGTGCTGTCGTTGTAATATGACACGATTTCTAACATTTTTGTGTGGTTTAAAATTTCAAAATCAATATATTTTACAACGATAGCACTTCAGCGCTTAAATTGTTAATCACTTCTACATAATGCTGTGAACGGCATTTCTGTGGCACAGCTTTTTAAATCTTATATTCCATTACAAAATTTGGAAATTCTTTAACAATATTATTTTCTTTAATTATTAAATTTGGACTTTCATTAATGAATTTGAATTTATTATCATATTCAAATCGTTTTACAGTTGATGGCATAGTTTAATTTTGGGTATACAAGTTAATAATTGAAGCATTATTAAAAGTATTGTCCATCGGTAGCCACTACTTTTTCCCATCTTTCTGATAGCATATGGATTCCGCGCCAAAATAACTGCTCCAGTTTTGAGTTAAAGATTGAATCAAGCTAATTTCTGATACCCTGTTCTGAAGTGAAGCGTATTCCAGTAAGGGCGTTCTGCATCGATCGAAGCAAATGGTAGTCAGAAGGGGCTAGGTCTGGGTTATAAGGCGGGTGAGCCAAAACTTTCCATCCACTGTTTTCCAAAAAGTTTTTGACCGGTCTTGCAACATGTGGCCGAGCGTTGTCATGATGGAAAATTATGGCCTCGTGTCTGGTTCGAATATTCTGGTAATTTTTCGCTGATTGCTCTCTTCAAACGAATCAATTGCGTTCGGTACAGGTCCCCTGTGATTGTTTGACCCGATTTCAACAGTTCATAATACAAAACACCCTTCTGATACCATCAAATACAGAGCATTACCTTGGCGGCATGGATATTCGGATTAGGCGTTGATTTAGCTGGTTGGCCGGGCTTTACATATGACTTTTGGAGCTTGGGGTTATCGTAATGTATCCATTTTTCATCACCAGTAACAATACGATGCAAGAATTACTTCTTTTTGTAGCGTTCAAGCAGCATTTCCGACATCCAAAATCGCCTTTCAACAGGCCCGGATTATCCATAAGGCAATGTAGGCAACTGCCTAGGGCCCCTCATCGGCTAGGGGCCCACACTCAAAATTTTTTTTTAAGAATTATGTGTAACTAACCCTCAATGAAAAAAAATATTTTGCCTTGTTTTTTATATTAAATCGTCATATTTTAGTACATGAAGGAACGCATTTGAATTTTTATAGAATGATATAAAACTTTATCGTAGCTTTTTAACAACAACTTGTCAGAGGACGGCACTGCCAGAACAGCTTTTTTAAAGCAACTCTATATTGTGAATGCACACTTCATGCAACGTGTATTTATTTATCTATTTATTTTATGGTCATATCACTTTCATAATGTTGGCAATACTAGTTCGCATGACAAATTGAATTGGGGGAGTCCCCTATTTGTTGTATATGTATGTTGTTTCAAAGACAAACGTTTTAAAACATTTGTTTATTTTCATTTTGTTCTGTAATTGCTATTTGCGAGTTCGGCTACCGTGAATTTAATTTAAAAAGTTTTACTGTGGTCTGTTTTCAAAACTTACAAATTGGAATAAGAGTGCTAGATTCTTATGATTCTTAAGACTGCATGCAAGTGCTTCGAGTGTAATAAACTGAAAAAAAAACGTTATCAATACCAAGTAAGTTTGATTACAAGATTTTATTTTACATACTCTTTTCAATTACTATTATAAAACTTAATATTTTCTTAAGACTTCACACCTGTCGCATATTAAATTTATTTAAACTGTCTTGTTTACGGATTTAAGTTACGTATATTATTACTTTTATTTAAATAGATAGGTAAGTGCGTACTTGTCAAATGTTATTTGTAAGCTTTAGGCCGAACTATATACGATTATTTACATTTTTTTAGGAACAACCTTTTTCAACTCGGATTTAGTCGCAAAAAAACGGAAAATCCACCTTATGCGTCTCCAAGTTTGCTTCCTTGCGAATGTCCTGAACAAGCTGGCCAGGACCAAGAAACAACTACTTTATTGAGTGCAGAGAAAAGTGAGGCTGAGACCGAGGTCCAATTAATACATCAAAACGTTGTCCATATAGGAGTAGAATACCAGAATGACATTGGCTTATGGCAAAATATCAACAACTAAATACAAGATTTTTGGTGTACTAGAGACGCTAATGAATGTCAACACTTTGAGAGTGATTTTACTGCTTCAAACCGACAATATGACGATAGCAAAAGATGTTTTTTCGCAATCAATGTTTTTTCGGAAACATATAAACGAGATTGGCAAAATCAAACGAGATTGGCTCATGTATTCTCCGTCTACTGGACAAGTATACTGTTTTCCATGTGTCCTTTTTGGTGAAGCTCGAAGCCAATCACATTTTCAAACTGGATTTTCTGATTGGAAAAATGCCTCGCACAGAATTCAATCTCATCAGAATAATGCATGCAATGTGTACAGACACTGATAAGTAGACGACGTATTCACGGACGATTCGACACCTCTTTGGAAATTGCACTTAACAAAGAAAGAGAATATTGGATAAAAGTTTTACAAAGAGTGGTTTCAGTGATTAAGTTTTTATCATTCCGTGGATTAGCATTTCGTTTGATAATGAAATTCTGGGCTCTCAACATTATGACAACTATTTGGGAATTTTAGAGGTAATCGCGGAGTACGATCCATTCCTCAGTGCGCATTTAGCCAAATATGGTAATGTAGGCAAAGGAAAACAATCATATTTGTCTTCAACAATTTGCGAGGAACTTATTGAAATATTGGGAAATATGGTTTTAAAATTCATTGTAAACGAAATTATGGAAGCCAAATATTTCTCAATAAGCGTCGATTCGACACCAGACATATCTCATACTGATCAGTTGACTGTAGTGCTGAGATACGTTATGTCAAATGGAGAAGTAGCAGAACGTTTTCTTACATTTATTCCCATAGAAAGTCACAAAGGGAAAGAATTAGCCACCACAATTTTAAATTTTCTAAGCCAATATAACATTGAAATCAAAAATTTGAGAGGTCAGTCTTACGAAAACGTGTCAAATATGTCTGGTTGTTATAATGGCCTACAGGCGCATATTAAGAAAATTAATCCCCTCGCACACTACGTTCCATGAGCAGCGCATTCACTGAATTTGGTTGGAGTACGTGCTGCGGAGAGCTGTGTTGGAGCGATTTCATTCTTTGGATTTGTACAGGCACTTCACAATTTCTTTTCTGCGTTAACTCATCGGTGGTCTATTATGCTCAAACATCTTGAAGAAGCTCATGAACGTATGCAATACTCGTCATTAGTTCTGAAAAGAGTATCCGATACAAGATGGTGTGCAAGAGCTGACGCGACTAAGGCTTTATCAAAAGGTTACAATAGTTTCCAGAAAGCGTTGCAGTCTATTGCTGACGATGAGACTCAGTCATCACTAGTGATTCACGAGGCCAAGTGTTTATTAAAGGACTTGAAAAAAAAGAAAATTTTGTAATGGCAGTATTCTGGGCTGCCATACTAGATCGAATCAATGGCGTCAGTATATCTCTACAAAAAAACACTATTGAACTTAGAACGGCAGTCGATCTCTTAAAATCGTTTTTAGATTTTTTACTTTCACAGCGAGAATTATTTGATGATTACGAGATAAAGGCAAGTGAGAAAACTGATGCCGACTACAGTGATAAAAATCAGCGTGTGCGAAGAAGAAAAATGCATCACGATGACAGATCTACAGAAGACGTTATACACAGAGGAAAAGAGAAGTTAAGAATTGAAACTTATTTGCCTGTACTAGACATGTTGTGTACATAGTTGTCGCGGCGACTAGAAGCTTATCGGGAAATCAATTCTTTATTTGGATTTTTAACAGATTTAAATATATTGTACTTTATAAAACGATTTAATAAAAAAACACGAATATATTCCTTTCATTTGTTTAAATTTTTTTATTGAATACCGTGATGTCATACCTTCGTAATGTAACAAAAAAACACCGTTATTATGAAAAAAATAAATTATGGTAGAAAAAATATGTTTTATGAAGTATTAAAAATGTGAAGGGGCCCGAGACATGAATTGCCTAGGGGCCCCGACATAGTTAATCCGGCCCTGCCTTTCAACGTCTCTCGGCTTCAATTAATACGAATTAATCTCAATGCTTTTAAACGTAGGGAAATGGCTTGTTGCTGGATTCCCAATGATAATGCAAGTTCTTTTTACGGTTGACAACAATCTTCGTGGAGTAATGCTTTCAATTCCTTATCTTTCAAACTTTTTCGGCTGACCAGGCCTCTCCTTGTCTTCTGTGTCGAAATCACCACTTTTGAAGCGCCTAAACCATCGATCAAGAAGGTTATCAGACTTCCCCGCAAAACATCTTTTTTAGGCACAAAATTCGACATTATTATAGCGATTGAAAAAAATGTGTGTTTACACTTTGCAAAATTGTATTTCATATCATATTAGCAAATAAATGTTTGATTTCGATTAACGAAATTCAAAATAGATCCGGTGAATTTATTAGAATGACAAATAATTATGTTTTGCTGACGTAACTGGTCCGCCTTCTAACGTTTTTTTTTCAACTAGTGAAAATGGTAACACTTAGCTCATGTCTGATTTGACAGATAAATAGTTGTATCCTTCCGCTGAACGAATATGGTTGTGTATACGCTTGAACAACGCTGGGAAATATTGCGACATTACTTTGAAAATCATGGTAATGTTGCAGAATGTGTGCCGATACTACCCAAAACGAGTCACTGTTTGGTGCGGATTTTGGTCCAGAGGCATAATTGGGCCATTTTTCTTCGAAAATGAGCAAGGAGTGGCCGTTACAGTCAATGGCGATCGTTATCGGGCCATGTTGAACGAATTTTTGTTCACAAAAATTGAAGAGGAAGGAAATACAGCTGCACACAATCGATAATGTGCTTAAAAATTGGACCGATCGTGTAGGCTACTGCATGGCCAGCCGAGGCAGCCATTTGAATGAAATTATTTTCCATTATTAACCGGAAGGATTGTACTTTCAAATAAAAAAAGAAATTTGAGAAAATATTCAGTAGTTTTTTTTATAGCATTTTCAAAAAAAAAAATTATTTGCCGGACCCTTTATTTAACTATTGTTAAAAAATCGTCATTTTGGGCGCAAAAATCGTCCAATCGTCATTTAGTTATTTTAGGTACCAAAAAACGTCAAACCTGGCAACACTGCTTACAACCCTTGCTTTCTCTTTCAGATCATTTGTTTAAGAGGGGGATGTAGGTAGTATGTAAGCTGTCTTACTTGGTATTTTTGTTGGCTCATGATAAATGCAAAATACTTTGCATACTTTTTGGGTGTTTTTTTTAGTTCCTGGGATGGAAGATAACCCAGTAAACATCAACGAAAAAAGGCTAAGAACAAAAATAAAAAAAAAAATACATAAATTCGGCATATCACCAAAGTTTTGGAAATAATTGGACCATTACTTACTTGCAATGAAATTTGGAACAGGCATAAGTGACGTAATCTCGAGATTTGACTTTGAATCCTCCAGACCCCTGGGAGCGGCTATATGACCAACCCCACAAAAACTATACAAAAAGTAGAAAATAAAAAACAATCAAATTTTTGCGATTTTTTCGCAAAAAAACACTAAAAGCACTTTTACCTCCTGATAAATATTTTCTTTCTGAACATATAAAGTGTTAAAGGTCTTTATATATAAAAGCGAGTTGTGTTAATAAAATGTTTGATTTATTCACTCAGGAAATTTCTGCTGTAAAAATATGTAGTTGTTTGGATGGTAATACAGTTTCTTTATTTTTAATGTAAATGTCAGTCATTTGCGGAACAAATTCAATTTTTTACTAGCGTTGTAGTTCATTTAAAAAAACAAACCACATTAAATGACTGTTTTATGATTTTACATTCATTTTTTACAGTTGTTTAAAAAAATAAAAAAATAAATGTTTGTTTATTTTTTACTAACATATGTGGTTTATTTTCACTAACAATTGTTAGTAATTTTTTGAACAGTAAAAACAAATGACAAATGTTAGTTGAATTTAATGAAATGTTAGTCGTCCTCTCTTCAAGTGAAATTTCATTTGTTTTTGACTAACATTTGCTGTCGTCTTTACCTACATAATATCCTAAGTGTATATAAGTACTTTCCCAACCCATCCGCTTCTAAATTTTCCAGGCACTTTAACCTACTGTTCAAAATTATGCACACCTCCAATTAGGTAGCGGTTGCAGATACTCCAACATAACCTAATATATTGGGTATATATTCCCATTCCCGCTTTAAATGTAGACACGGCAGCAAAAAATGTAAAAAATTCCATTATTGGAATTTTAATTTTTATTTTTGGTAATTGTGGGATTGCTTATAGCAAATCTTAAATTCAGACATTGTTGACTTAAAAGTCTATTTAAGTCCAAAAAGTTATTGGATTATATCTATTAATAAATATTTTATTGAACAGTAAAATTTACATTTTAACAAAAACTGAAATTAATAATAATAATTTCCAAAGTTTTTGCAGATTAGAAATATGTTTTCAAAATCGGATGAGAAACAAAAAAATGGCGAGCGCTCAAAATTTTATATGCAAAAAAGTTTAATATTTTGGGTGGTCATATCCCGCTGTGCAGAGCTGCCACCCGTTTGAAAGATTAAAAATAAAGGTAAGGAAAAGTGGAATAAAACCGTGAAAAATCGCCTTTAAAAAATTCAAATCGATATCGGAGTACATTGACGAATTAAGTTTCAGCGATTGATTTTAAGAAATTATAAAATGTGGTCAATTGATTAGTGGCTTTCGCTAATGAGAATTCTGATTTCGATAAAAGTCGAATAAGTGATAGCAAAGTAGGGATTTTCCTATCCCTATGCAAATAACACGTTCTACAAACTTGCTTTCAGTGCCACTAATACTCACCAAATTATAGCAAATTCGGGGACCATCAAAATCTTGTTAATTTAAGTGAAATGAAAATCCTCACAAGGTTTAAATAAATTCCAAACAATTTTTAAATGTAAGAAAATTTCTGATATTTGTTGATCTTTAAATTTAAACGAGATAAGGATAGGTTTTACTACAAATTAAAAGCTTTGCCGAACTATGTAAAACACTCATGCCAAATTTAATTAGTTGCTGAGTTATTTATGCATTTTCATCTATCATATAAATTGTTTACTGGGTTTTAAATTCTTTCATATGCGTGTAAATATGGAAGAAAAAAGGGTGCCGCTATGGTATGAATGAAAAAAATAAAAAAACTGTTGCTGCAGAACCACTTAAGACAAATTGCGGGTAACAAGCACCATTCAACACGCAAAAAATTGAAAAATATTTTCTAAATCCTTCAACAACAGCATCCCAGCAAAATACCAACAAAAAAAAAAATAATAAAGATAAAATGGGAACAAAAAAAAAGAAAAAAACAGAAAACAAAATGAATGGAAAAATAAACGAAAGGATTTTCCTATTGTTACCAAAGAATGAAATGAAAAATCTGCATATATTTACCAACTTTTTTGTTAGTTTTTTTTCTCTCTCTCTCGTTATTTTCCTACACTCAAAAAAAAAAGTCAGCCACATATTCACTGGTAGGATCCTTGCAGAAAAATAATTAGTATCAGCAAAAAAAAAAAAATAGTAAATTCAGCAACAATTTTGATAAAATTAAGCAAATTTTTTTTTGATATTTACAATTTCTCTGCAAGAATCCTTCCAGCAAACTTGTTGCTGACTTTACTGACATTTTTTTTTTTTGAGTGTCTTAATGATTGAGTGTAAACGGCTTGTAGAACAACTTTGCTGGTTGTATAAAAAAAAACAAATACTAGCAACAGTCGTCTACCCTTTTCTACTAAAAAACCCCTTTGCTTAAAAAAAAGAAAATTCCTAAAAAAAAGTGGTAAAAAAAGTTTGTTTCATTCTTTTCCTCGTTTTCAATTTCTTTGCGGTGCTTTAGCGCTACTTAAGCCTCAAGTATGTCACGCCGAATTTCAAATATATACAATTTACTTACAACTTTTTCGCGTTTTAGAACAATTTGATTTAGATTTTTCTTATCTTTAGCTTTTGTTGTCATATGAATAATAATGCCACCTTAGCACCAACAGGGGTACGAGCTCTAACAACAGTCAATCAAAGGCATGGAGATGGGCTTAAGCCATTATGTCAAAATACAAAAAATGGAAAAATATGACAATAATGACAAAATAAATAATTTAACAAACTATTACTCAAGCTCTATTAAACAGTGGAATATATGGAAATAATTACTTATAAGGGAGGTATTCCGACACTGAACTCTGAAGATTTTAATGAATTTAGGATAAAAAACAATGAGACACGTATTTTTTTAGCTACCCAATCTCACGTTTAAGAGCTAATAAGTGGGGGTTTCCATTGCAAATTCATTAACTTTTGTACGAAACATTGTCTTTAATTTACGAAAACCAGATTTATTTGTACATAGGGTTATAGTACTCAAGAAAATCAAAATTTTGATACCCATATTGCCTACATAGTGGATCCAGAGTTGTGAAATTTTTGAATTATTTGATATATTGGGAAAATAGACTCTTCGGGTAAAGTCGCATAAAAACCGAACGGTATGGAATATCGGTAAAAGATCAGACACCATTTGATACGATTAAATTAAATAGGCATTACTATACATTATCTTAAGCGTAATACAACTACACTCTTTGAACTTGTGCTGTAAATATTTGTAGTTGTTTAAGTATTAACACAGTTTCAGTGCAAAAGCAGTCATTTGTAAAAGTAATTTCAGTTTTGACTATATTTTTAGTTCATTTGAAAACACACACCACATTAAATTACTGTACTCTGAATTTACATTAATTTTAACAGTTTTTATTTAAATAAAACAAATAAACAGTTTTAAATTTTTAACTACATTTAGGGTTCGTTTTTACTACATTTTATCATTTTTTTCAATAAAAAAACTAATGGCAATATTAGTTGAATTTAATGAAATTTAAGTCGTACTTTTTTTAAGTAAACTTTCATTTGTTTTTCACTACATTTGCAGTGGTCTTCACCTACAAAATATTCTAAGTGTACAATTCTCTAATAAAACTTAAAAGAAATTACACCAAACACATTTTTGTTAATAACGAAAATGATTGAAAGTCTTGAGACATAATTTTTACATGTAAATGTGTCTTTAAAAAATCTTTTATTTGATACCAAATTTGTCTATATTTACTTTAACTAGAACGAAATAAACCGAAAAAAAACGGATAATTTTTAACCCCACTTAGTAAAGCTTAAACATGAGATTGGTCAGCTAAAAAAATACTTATCCCTAAAATTTTTATTTTCTACAACATATCTCAGATTCATTAAGATCTGGCGGTCCGGGTCGGTATTCCTTACTTGTTAGTGGTCCGCTTACAATACAATTTTGAAAAGGATAAGTGATGTTATATCGAGCTTAAGTTTTGAGGTGGTCGGTGAGGTTCAATCAAGTTCAATAAAATATTAATAGCCATAATACAATTACAGATATAGAGTTTAAATGTTCTATGAAAAAATTCATTTCAAAATTCTGTTGCGGACATCCAACTCAGAATTTGGTTCAAAAGAGCTATTGCAAAACTTTTCGAGTCTTATTCAATACAGTGTTGGCGAAAAATAGGAAAACTTCAAACGGCCATCAAATTTGATTGTACCTACACAGGACCAAACGCTGTTAATGTTTTACTATAGTAACCTAATATAATCGTTTTGTATAAGAATCATCCACCTCCAATACCATGACCCCCATTTGTTCCATATTCTTGGAAGCATTAAAATACAACTCAGTTAGAATAAAAAATCAAAGTTAAAATATTTAGAAAAAAAGTTGAAAGTCTGTAAAAAAAACATTAACAAATTTGTAAAAAGGTTTAAAACATATCGTTCATTCCATGATAGATCGTCCAAAATCTGACCGGGTTTTTTTTAAAATGGAATAAACTCGCGTTTTTATATTATATATTTTATTTGATTTGTATTTAAAAAATAACCACTGTTTTTGGAGAATGTATTCATAATGCAATTTTTAATGCATTTTGGACTTCATTCCACAATTCCGAAAAATAAAATAAAAATTGTGATAGGCGTGGTAGAGAAGAATAAATGTATTTTCTAAAAATCATAACTACATTGTAAATTTTCAATTTTCTGAATCAGACTGCGCAGTTTCTGGTATTGAACCTTCGTCAGTGACCCTGTTTTTTTTTTTTTTTTTTGAATAATGTAATATTTGTTATGTTTTTATTTGTTCGATTGCGTCTATATGAAATTTTCTGTGCAATCACTGACCGTGGTATAGATAAACTGATTTCCAATGCCACATGCACTCGCCCTACACGTTAGACAGAGCGCTTTAGCGCACTGATCTATCGTCAGGTCGAGTTTTGTTGTGATTATAACTAGTTTTATTCAGTACACGGTGTTTTTGTTCTTGCATACATAATCTCAGAAGTACAACTCCAACAACACAACAGTTCTATTTTTAGAAACTTACCTCACTCTAATGTCCACTGTTTTCACATATGTTGTAAGTGATGCCACATCTATGATATATTCTTTGTATATTCGATAGATGGCGCTTAAGTAGTTAGGGAAGCATTGCCAGAGAGCAAACAAAGTTTGATTTTTGTTTGAGTTTGAATTTTATCGTCCTTTTCAGACAATTGCAATTAATCCTATAATTAATATGCAATTTTATTTAATTTTAATTGTGAAAGGCGTAGTAGAGAAGAATGAGTGTATTTTCTAAAAATCATAACTAAATTGTCAATTTCAATTTTCTGAATCAGACTGCGCAGTTTCTGTTATTGAACCTTCGTCACAATTACAATTAAATAAAATTGCATATTAATTATAGTATTAATTACAATTGTCTGAAAAGACGTTAAAATTCAAACGCAAACTAAAATAAAAATTTACAAATACTATATTTTTTAAATTTTTTTCTGCTACTTTTTGTATGTGGATTTTAAGTGGATTTTTTACAAAAGCTTTGAGAACAATTAAAGCGAATTTTAAATTTAAAACCCGTTAAAAGTATAGAGTATCCAATTAAAAAATATTGAGTAGTATCTATCGTTGTAAAGTACCAGAATTTACCAGCACTACTTTAAAATAACAATTGTCGAATTGATGTAAAAACTTAAGATTTGCTGTAATCAATCCCACAATTCCAAAAAATAAAATAAAAATTTACAAAAATCAGATTTTTTAAATTTTTTTTGCCATGTCTACATTAAGAGTATTTTTCCAATAAATTAGGTATATGTTGGAGTATCTAGAACCGCTTCCGACAAATAATTTTTTCAAAATGTTGGAACAGTGGGAATAAGTTGGTATTTGCCGTAGAAATGGCTTGGGAAAAAAATGGTCAACACTTTTTGAAACTGACTTTAGATGCCTCTTCATTCTCAAAGTTTTATGAATCGAGACCAATGATGGACAAGGTTATGTTGATTATATATAAAATCTATGACATGCAAAGCTTTACGTTGAAGAGTCTTATCCAAAAGAACTGACGGCCATTTAAAAGTCGAAAAATTAAAAAAAAATTACTTGAGACTAAGGTTCAATAAATCGAATATTTTCGACTTTTTGGAAGTCGATTTTCTTTTGATGAAAAACATGATGCTCTTAAACTATCGTAATATGATGCTCTCTTTTCTGCGTGCAGAGAATTTTCTCAGCGTATTTTAAACAACCGATATATATATTTTTTTTTAATTGGCCTTGATTTGGTCCCGTATTAAGCAAAAAATTGCACCCGAGTCGGACTAAATTTGGAATTTCACATTTTCAAATGGAAACATCTCGACAACTATAAGAGATAGCACACACACACACATGTCTTTTTTAGGTCTCTGCTAGCAAATTATAAATATGTTAGTTTATTGAAAATCGGCTAAGAAACAAAAAAAAAGCCAAGCACCAATGAGTTTATGGGGTAAGAGATCTTCATCACGATTTTCCTGCAAATTCTGTTAAATTCTTTCAAGAAAGAGAAGGTGAAGGAAAATGAAAAAGTAATTAAAAAACAGTGTTATTCTTATTATTCTCAAATAAATCGGTACAAAAAAGAACTTTTATAATTAAATTGTTGATAAATAATTAGTTTTATTTTGTTTAAACTTTAATTTTTTATTTGTAAACATGATTTCATTAACAATTTATTTGTTCAACTTCCTCCATAGACTCTCATTTATAGTTGAATATTGGCAGATTTTCTCATCTTCTTAAGAGAATATTTTAGTAGAAATTACAGACTTGAAAAATCTGCGAATGAATACAGACTGCAAGCACTCAACATTTTGTATGCAAAAACTGCCCTTCTTTGGGATGTTCAAATTTTGCTATTAAATTTTCCATTTACTATATTTTATAATTTATACTTTTAAATAAAATTTTGATCTTAAGATTGTGTTTATCGTAAATATTTTAGTTCATCTAGTAAAGTGTTTAATGTTGTGTTAAATATAAAGAGGATTCGCAGGCAATTTTTTATACATTTCGGTTTATCTTTTTTGAACAACATCAGAAATTAGTATCAATGTCAAAATAAGATACATCAAGATATTACAAACAGCTACTTGACATGTCGCTACAATGATTTGTCAATCATGATAAGGGGTTACAGGGTAGAGGTGTAGTAGTAGCAATTCAGTTGTAAGGGTAAGATGTTTTAAATTTGACATCTTTTCTTTATACTCTCTGGGGATTGTAACAAGAAACTTAAATTTATGCAATTTTTAATAAAGAATCTATTGAAGATTTCATTCATGTTTTACATATTTTTAAAAAGATTTTAGCTGAAGTGATAAAAAGAGATTTTATATTTTCTAATGCTCAGGTGTCGTAATTAACTTTCTATAGTCATGATGTTTGTACTGAAATGATTTAATATTTTATTTTAAAATTTTTCTTTAGATCTTTTTATGGAAATTATGTAAAATTAATGATAGACTGAAAGATAGGGAAGTAAGATTTTGATTTTCTTTGTGTGAGCTTTTAGGGAAATTTGGGAATAATAGATGTAACAATAGTTATTAAATATGCATTTGAAAACACAATACTTTTGTATGGGCACATGTCGAAGTGTGCACAGAAAAAATTATCAACCTAAAATATCTAATTAATGTTTAATTTGTTTCTAAATAAATATTTAATTGAATCAATTAATATTTTAATTGACTTTTAAATATATAAATAGATATTTTATTTAAGACGCAATTATCATATTATTGTTTCATACACTGTATGCATAAATAGAAATTTTTCAGTATACAATACCAAATACATTTGAAGTTAACAAACAAAACAAGCACACACACAAATAGACTCAGCATTGCAAAAAACACACATACCAACGTATAGATCACACACGTTTTTTGTGAGTGTGATATTTTTTTTTTTTTTTTGTAGAAGTTATTTATAACTTTTTTTTCCTTCCTAATTTTAATAAAAGGTTTAATTGATAGTATCATTGTCGCGATAGGTGCAAAATCAATTAAAATATTAATTGATTCTATAAATTTTTTTATTGAAACCCGTTTTTAGTTTTTTCTGTGTGCCCAGTTGCTCTTTCTCTCGGAAAGTAGTTGTCATTTGCCATTGGCAAGATCTTCTGATTGCTCAAAAGATTTTAAAGAAAGTATGTAGAGACCACTTAACTACTTAAAAGTCACACATTAACAATGCTTTTTGTTTGTCTTCTTGTTTAATATTATTTAATTAGTTGCTTCTCACAACTATTCACAGAATCTAAAACAAAAATAACACTAAAAGAGAGAAGACGCTCTTAAAAACACACTGATCTAAAGTGTACTGATCTTAAAGTTGGCTCTACTATAACAATGACTGCTACAAATTTAAAATGATGACTAACATAATTTCATCCAAACCAGATAATAATATGATTGTAGTTAGGGAGAGGAATATGGTTATAAACACAAATTATGACCAGAGAATTATGTGATAAGCGAAAACAAAGATCTTTTTACTCCGCAAACAATATTTTTTCCGTAACGACTACTAAATATACACAATAAATTAACTGAAAATCAGTTATAAACAGGACTACTTACTTTTCGTTTAAAACAATTTTCGTTTAAAATATTTTTTAGTTTATTTTCAACTGTTGAAAATTTATTGTCAAAATCCATAACTACAATAGATTGTTTTTGATTATTTCAATAGAATTTTTTGTTTTAAATAGAAAATTTGAACTGAATATTTTAACTACTACCGAAAGACCGTTTTTTTTTCTTGTTTATTGAATAACAGACAGAAAGCTAAAATATATATTTCTTTGGTAATTTAACTGTAACAACTTTACCGATTTTAAATAGCTGTTGATTTTTTATGGAAAAGTTCTTGTGAGTGTAACACATGGTATCATAGATAAAATATGATTTATGCAATACTAATTTGTGGCCGCAATCATATTGCAACCACATTTATTGTCAGCGTTTTCATCATTACTTTAAAAGGTTAAAAGTATGGAGACAAAAACCGTGCCAGTTTTCTTTTTTATCAGTTTGTTATTACGTTTGTAACGCATCGAAAAATAGTTATAAGACTCAATAAAGTATATATATTTTTGATCGTTATTAAATTCTAAGACGATTTAGCGATGTCCGTCTGACTGTCTCTTGAAATGGTGATGATGGTGCGAAAACTCAATATAGACTGTTTATTTTCTTCGAGATTACTTAGCATCCTTCCTAGCAGTTTGGTATTGAAAATGAGAAAAATCAATCTAGCGGTTAAAAAGTTATGAGTGAAAATGTGAAGGAACCTCAAAATTTTTCATACTCCATATTAATCTACCAGATGCTAATAGGTTCATAATATTTAAAATTCATCTCAAATTTTTATATCACCTCAATTAAAATTTGTTTTTCAGCTCCACATAATGTGATGTCAGTTCGACATTCCTTTTGTAACGCATCAAAATATTGGTTCAAGAACTCATAAAGCATATATATTTTTGATTCTTATTAACTAACAGAAAAAAATTGTTCAACTGAATTGGAATCGGTTTAACAGGCTATCTTTTTTGCATTTAATACAATTGCAAGTATTCATTGCATATCTTTAATAGAATAATTTGTCCCTTAAGTGACAATAATTCAGTACCACTAGAACTCCTTCAAGTGACAATTGATGTCTAAAAGAAAAAAACTGTGTTACACAAAAAAAAAAAACTATATATGCAATGAAATGGAAGAAACCAAAGCTAACAAATTGAAAATCTCATTAATTTCAATTAGGCATTCGACCCTTGGAGAAGTATTGACACAACACAGCCGTAAACTTTGTTTATCCCTTTCTTGTTGTTTCTAAAAAAAAAACAAAAAAGTACATGATGTTGTTGGCAACAACTTTAACGATGTTGTTTTTTTTTTTTTTTGTTTTTCTAAGAAAACAGAAGAAAAAATGGAGAAAAAAATAGAAATCCAGAAGAAAATGTAAGACAAACAATAAACAAAATTATGATGTTAGTCCCTAACAATGTTTAACGTGCATATGTCCAGGGCGGCGACTTTCCTGAAAATGCATGTTTGTTTTAGTACACCCAGTCTCGGTTGAAGCAACCGTATTTGTACCCAATCGAATAGTTCGGGTGTACCGATTTTTTTTTTGCTAGTTATTAATGAATTTTTTCGAGGCAATCAAAATTCTACACTCATAGAAATAAACCAGCAAAATAGCATAAAAAGCTACTTAAAAGTAGTTACAAATGATCATGCACAAAAAAAAGTGGTAGATTTAGCTGATTTTTTTGCTAACTATTTATAAAATAACAGCAGGAAAAATAAATCTGTTAATTTTACAAAATTTTGTTATATTCGATGTGAATTTTAGTTAAATAAATGATAAATATTAATAAAATAAATTTGGTAGAATGCAAATAACAATTTATTTTGCTAAAATCAACAGAAATTTTTGTTAAAAACTTGTAGATTGCTGATTTCATAAGGGCAGACTTTTATTCGCATTAAACAAAAAAAACCTATTAAAATTTTAAGTTTTTTAATGATTTTTTTTTTACTAACATTTACTAAAGCTATTTGCTGATTTTAGCATATTATTTTTTTATCTTTCAATTAACTAAAATTTATATTACTAATATTTAGTAAAAAAAAACCTGCTAATATTTGCAGTTTTTTCTGCTAGATAATGTTTTAACTAATTTTTAGTAGCTTTTTTTTGCTATTTTTACAGATTTATTTCTATGGGTGCATAATCGTGGTTGAGTTTCTGTTATTTCAAAGGATTGATTATTATCATAACCAAAAAGTTCGGTAGCAGCAACCGAACTTTTCCGAATCATTCAGAAAAATATATTTACAAAAAGGGTCCGCCAATAACTTTTTTTTTTGAAAATGCTATAAAAAAAACTACTGAATATATTCTCAAATTTCTTTTTTATTTGAAAGTACAATCCTTCCGGTTAATAATGGAAAATAATTTCATTCAAATGGCTGCCTCGGCTGGCCATGCAGTAGCCTACACGATCGGTCCAATTTTTAAGCACATTATCGAATTATCGATTGTGTGCAGCTGTATTTCACCAATGGCTTCACGAATATTGTCCTTTAAAGCGTCAATTGTCTCTGGCTTGTTGGCGTAACACTTATCTTTGACGGCACCCCACAAATAATAGTCCAACGGTGTCAAATCACAGCTCCGAGGTGGCCAAACGACATCAGCTCTGCGGCTGATTTGAATTTTCGCACACATTCTGCAACATTACCATGATTTTCAAAGTAATGTCGCAATATTTCCCAGCGTTGTTCAAGCGTATACACAACCATATTCGTTCAGCGGAAGGATAAAACGGGTAAATGCAATAACCCCCACCGCCAAAATGAAATAAGCCCCACCAAATTTATAAAAAATTTAAAGTGGGGCTTATCTCATTTTTGGTAGGCAAAGTTTCATTTTAATATGTGGGTATTACTACAGTACTAGTTTTATTTTGTAAAGGTGAATTAATTCCTACTTTTACAGTACTAGTTTTATTTTGTAAAGGTGATATTAGAAAGTACGAAAAAAGAATACGTTATTTCAATTAAAAAAACACATTTCTTCTTATTAAAAATCCATTCTTGCCCATATCACCAGGTTCCTTAGTTGGTAAAAAACTAATAATTTGCCCTTTTACAGAATGTGGACATAAAGGTGTATCCATGTTTTAGAAGGACACGGTGGGGTCCAATAACACCAACTGAAATAAAACAAAAATGGAAATGAAGTCAAATTCACAGGTTGACTTTATTTCCAACAAAAATGGAAATAAAACCAAGTTGGCTATATTTCCTTTTAAAGAATATCGTGTTATCCAATTTAAATCAATATTCCATTTATTTAATCTCAACGTGAAAAAAAAATTAAAAAAAAAATGTTTATTGTTTTGTGTCGCGGGCAGGAAAAATTTATTGAGCGAAGCCACCTGCCGCGTCCTACTGGAGGAAAAAACCCCTAAGAACGGCCGCAGGCCGCCACACAGAAAAACTTAAGCTTGCGAAGCCATATTTCATTATTTGCCTCGTATTGACAAAATGTGCCAACTTTGATCTTCTTTATTTAAATAATTTATCTATCTAAATAATGTAAAGTGGGGATTATCTCATTTTCGGTGGGCAAAGTTTAATGCCCACCAAATTTGGTGGGGGCTAATTCATTTTCATTGGTGGGGAATAATTCATTTTGGTGGGGATTAATTCATTTTGATGGTCACAAATTCGGTGGGGCTTATTTCATTTTCGGTGGGCACAAATTCAGTGGGGCTTATTTCATTTCGACGGTGGGGGTTATTTCAGTGGGGGTTATTTCATTCACCCGGATAAAACTAATTATCTGTCAAATCAAACATGAGCTAAGTGTTACCATTCACGAAATAAGCACTAGTTGAAAAAAAAACATTAGATGGCGGACCCTTTATATTGCGTATTGAATTAAAATTTAAAAATTTGTAACTCAAAATTTTATAAATGCAATGGAGGCTCTAGCTTTTCTAAAACTTTGGGTTCTGATGAAATCTTTAGCCAGATCGAAATACTAGTATCAACCTAGCTAATATGTTTGATTTGCTTTATTTTTGTAAATATACGGAGGTTGAAAGCTCGTTATAAATTGAAAATAGCAATTTTTTTAAGTTGTGTGTGGAAAAATTAACTTTTTATTTTATTTATTTTTTATTAATTAATAATTATATAATTACAAATTATATACTATTACCCTAACCGAGCACTAGCTAATACGGCCTATGGCGCGTTGTAGCGAAAACAGACCAGTGCCTCTGGTTGGAATCGAACCCACGACCCCCGCACTGATAAGCCAGCACGCTACCAACTAGCCTACCGGGGCGCACTAACTTTTTTAATAATAAGGTAACATGTTACTTTTCTATTACAAATCCTATTATTTTAGCAAGGCCATGTCCATCGAAATACTCTAATTTTTAGATCGAATATTATTTAAAAATTTGTCAAATGCGTAGTAAAAATTTCATTATATTAAGTTTTATGTAGAAACGAACTAATTATACCATAAAAACATTTTAACATGTGAATCTGTTGTTTGAACAATCAGTAATACCAGCAGTTGCGAAATAATGCAAGGGTAAGGAGTTTAACTCATTACTAGGTAACATGTGCGGTAATACCAACTTACTACCGATGTTTTTTTTATTTGGGATTTAGTTGTAATTTTTAAAAATCCACAAATTTTAAGAGCAAAATGTTGTCATATATTTTGGTTTTTAATGCATATTTCGATTCAAGTGAATATTTTAAGCAAATTTTACGACTTTTAGTGCATGAAGGTCGCTGCCCTGCATATGTCTAAGGATGCTGACGTATGAAGTTTAATGTAGGAGTTTGGTATATTTGAGTATTTTCCCAGAAGAGTCATTAAAAATTTAAGAAACAGAAAAACAACAAATTATAACAACATCAAGAAACAAAAAAGTACTATTATAAAAAAAATTATTAAAAACAAAAAAGAAATGCAAGTTTTTTCTATGTTGATGTGCAAACGAACAGTCATGTCGTCAGCTAAAAAGGAAACGTTCATAAAATACAAAATTTCATACACGTTTGAAGTGCTCTTCCTTAAAAGTACCCCTGAAGCAAATGTCAAAAGGTATCACAAACATTCAGGTTTAAACTGATGTTACAAAACTCTTTAATCATTTTGCTCTTTCTATGAAAAACTAGTTTTAGAATACAACCCAGCAAAACATAATCTGGATTTGGTAAGCAGTAACTACATTTGTATGCTTTTAAAATATCGCTTCAACGCCTTGTATACAATAAAGCAATTAGGGAAGGCATTCTGTTGTGCTTCCTAAAATGCCTTCTTTGAAGCAATGGAAAATGCTTACAATGAACTAATAAAGAATGCATACCATGAAGGATTAATGTTGTCAACATAAAGAAACGCTTTTTATTGCCTACGAAGGCATGAATTTATTGCTTCTAAGAGCACATGAAAGCAGCGCTTTTCACCTACTTAAAAGAGACATACCATGTCCCACTTGAGACATACCAAGTCCCACGTGAGCAAGTATCATGCCTTTTGGATTTGCTTTGGAAGAGCTTCGTAATTAAATAATGCCTTCCGGAAGCGCTTCTGGGTAAGCACTATTTTTTGCTGGGATATGCAGTAAAAAAAACAATTATTTGTTTTATTTTTTAAATAAAAAAAGCTACTTTATAAAATTAATGTAAAATCATAAAACAGTCATTTGATGTGGTTTGTTTTTTTAAATGAAATTTCTTCTACGAGTGACTGCTTTTTCTTTTAAATATAAAGATACTGTATTACAACTCAAACAACTACAAATATTAACAGCAGAAGTTCCCTGAGTGTAGCAGCTTTATTAAACAAATTTAAAAGGAGCTTAGGTCCTTTTTGCATTTTCTTTGAAGATACATTTGGAGTAAACAATACATTGTTTGTATGTTCTATATTACACATAGACCGCCTCAAACTGTTGCTTACCTCCTCATAAGTATGAAAAGCAAACACACATTCTTGCAAGGTGCCAAAAAAAAAAAAATAATAATTTGAAATTGTAAGGACTCCTAACTAAAGAATATTCTTCAATCAATTTGAATTTTAATAACAATTTCAAGGGGAAATAGATTTTAAAAAAAATTATAAAACTGATGAAAATTATCGTAAAAAATTTGGCATACAAACACAGAATCGAGTTTTGTATTAAAATATTTGTTACTTCAATTAAAAGTTTAATTGGCCTTGGTTCTATTAAGGAAATTCTAGTATCAATTAAAATAATTTGTAACTATTTAATTGATTTAGTTTCAGTTAAGATTTTTATAATATCTACTAAACAAAAAAGAATGTTAGTAGATGCTATTAAAACCATCGATGACAAACACTAACTTTTCATTATAACGGTACTGGCAGAAAAAAACTGGGGAAATATTATCAATGCAAGTTTTACAAATTTCCTATAAAATATATGCATTTTTTAGAATTTTTTTATATTTTAAAATTTTTTTTTAATATTTCACTAGAACTTAAAAATTATTTAATTTAAATAAATACTCAAAATTTAAAAAATTCCCGATATTAAAAAAATTCGAAAAAATCGCTAATTTTGGAAAATATCGCTAAATTAAAAAAAAAATTTCAAAATTTAAAAGAATAGCCAAAATTGAAAACTGCCAAATTTTTTAATAAATAACCAAAATGAAAAAAATTGTTAAAATTAAAAACAGTTGCCGATATTGCAAAAATTTATAAATGTGAAAAATAAATTATCAAAATTAAATTATGTACTCGCTAAAACTGAAAAAAATTAACAAATTTAAAAAAAAAAAATAATAAAAAAACACATAAATAAAATTTAAAAATTTTATATCTTTTTTTAATTTCGGCGATCTTTTAAATTTTAAAATTTTAGTAATTCTTTTAAGTTTCGGAATTTTTTTTTAATCTTGCCGATTTTTTTTTTTATTTAAGCGATTTTTTCAATTTAGCGTTTTTATATTTTTCTCGATGTTTTAGTTTTAGGCGATTTTTTCAATTTTTAAGATTTGTTTTCAATTTTGAGAATTTTTTTATTGATTAGTTGTTTTAAATTTCAGCAATTTATTTTAAATTTAGGTGATATTTTTAAATTTTGATATTTTTTCAATTCGATATCATTATGGGTTATAAAAACTGTAAATTTTGTGAACCAAATTCATTTTAAATTAAACGTTTAATAGATATTTTTAAATTTTTAATTGAGAGTGACTTTAAAATCAAATAAAACTTTAATTGAAATTTTATTGGCAATTTTTTTTGTTTTTGTGAACTTGAATAATTTTTATTACACAATTAAAGGTCGAAATAACAAAATTTTTATTACTACTAAAAATTATATCAAACTAGGAAAAAGTTTTCGGTGAGAAAAGGTTCGCGAAAAAATACATGGGGTTTTCTTATCAATAATTTTTTTGCGTTTTTTTTAATGATAAATTGTCATTACTTTACAATGCGAGTTCACAATTTTAAAAGAACTCCTTACATTTAGATTCATTTCTTTTGAACCCTTCAACCGATTTCGATTATTTTGAATACAAAACTGCTGCGAATATCTGTATAAATTTTCCCAAAAACTCACAAATTCACTTTATATTAACGGATTATTTGGATTTCAACAGAAAGGCTCACAACGAAATATGGACAAATATATGTCTATAAGTTACAGACGGAATGACAAAGTAACAAAGTAACGGTATACACCCTATGGGGAATGAGGAGTCAATTGATCTAAAAATGACTGGTTAAAGAAGGACTTACCACAGGACTGGTATAATTTAATACTGAAGTGGGTTAAGCAGTGTCAATTGTCCTAAAATTACCAATCCTGTGACTGGTAAAGGGAGGACATACCACCCTATGGGGAATGAGGAGTTAATTGACCTAAAAGTGACTGGTTAAAGAAGGACTTATCACAGGACTGGTATAATTTAATACTGAAGTGGGTTAAGCAGTGTCAATTGTCCTAAAATTACCAATCCTGTGACTGGTAAAGGGAGGACATACCACTTAACCAGAATGCTTACCCCATGGGGCATGAGGAGTCAATTGACCTAAAAGTGACTGGTTAAAGAAGGACTTATCACAGGACTGGTATAATTTAATACTGAAGTGGGTTAAGCAGTGTCAATTGTCCTAAAATTACCTATCCTGTAATTGGTAAAGGGGGACATACCACTTAACCAGAAAGCTTATTAAGAAGAAAAAGAATTTTACCTATTGGAAGCTGTTTTAATTTTCGTATATTTTATACGACATGGGCCTTTTGCGACAGTCTTGTGGTATGCCCATCTTTGGTTAGTCCTGTGACATGCCACTATGTGGTCTAAAGTAGGACAAATGACCACCTCCTCTGACAACCCAAAGTTAAAGTTGCTAGTTGTTTACATAGGGTAGGGCTTAGCAGAGGACCGGTCTCTGGCACGAAGGGACCGATCCTGTGGCACACGCAGAACCGGTCCCATTCCCCATTGGACACATTAATCATATTTCTAAGGAGTATTTACAGTATCCATACATCCCTTTTCCGTAGTTGTTACAAAATATATAAAGTTTTTCTCTAAAGTTCACAAAAAAAATAAAAAATAAATAAACAGAGAGGTTTAAAGAAAACCACCACATCATACTCTCTTGTCTGTTGACTTAAGAATTACAGCTTCTAGTTCAATATTTATTTTCGCGATTTTCTTAGTTTAAGTTTTTTGGCAAACGTAAGAAACTTTCCAACACAAATGCACCATATGTTTGTAAATTTGTATATATTTTATGTCATTTGCTTCCATGTTGATACTTGACCGAAATCAAAGATAAACATAAGACGATAGACTTTAGGCTGCTTCAAATAGGTTTGATTAAGATTCATGAAAAAAATTGGCTAATTTTTTCAAAATTTTCGAATAAAATTTAGCGGTCGCTACCTGTAGAATGTCCAAAAAACGAAAAAATGCAGAAAACCGGTTTTCGGATTGTTCGAAAATTTGGATTTAAAAAAACGGTTTCGGTTACGGTTTTTATTAAATCCCCGGTAAAAACCCGGTTTCGATTTTTTTTTGATTATGCGTGATTAAAAAAACTTTCGGGTTATTATATAATAATATTACATACTATAATATAATTATAATGTGCTCCATATACGAAATGTTATTCATGTTCACAAAATTTGCACAAATAGTTTTCCGTTTATTTTAATAAATTTTAAAATGTTTGTCAGTTTTAAATAAATTATTTTTAATACATATTTTCGAAAAGGATGATATTCGGTATAATTAAAGTTGTCGAAGTTAAAAATTAAATTAAAATTAAAAATAGACTACTGTCAAATTTTGAGCAAGTTCCGTCGTTTACTTTGCGTTTAACAGCTGTTCAAAACATACAGCCTCTTGGATTTTTTTTTAAAAGGATTAAACATTATTTTTTGGAAAAAAACCGTCAATCAAACTAAGGAAAAGCTTGATGAATTTAATGGGGACTCAATCGGTCGCACAATTGAGGTCAATACCACTATATGGTTTTGGCCGATCGAAGAGTAAAAAATGCGTAAGATTGTTGATGCCATAGGTATTTCATATGGCAGTGTGGTTTCGATTTTAAATGATCAGTTGGGTTTAAGAAAGATGTCTGCAAGATGGGTGCCGCGTTTGCTCTCAATTGACCATAAACGTAACCGTGTGACAACTTCAGAGAATTGTTTAGAGTTGTTCAACCGCAATTTGAATGAGTTTTTGCGGCGTTTTGTAACTGTGGATAAAACATGGATCCATTACAACACTCCGGAGACCAAGCAGCAGTCTAAACAATGGGTTTTCTCCGGGTGAACCGGCTCTGAAGAAGGCCAAGGTAAGTGTGTCGGCCAATAAGGTGATGATAACAGTTTTTTGGGATGCACGCGGGATAATAGACATCGATTAACTTCAAAAGGGAAAAACAATAGGATTAAAAAAAAAAAACGACCCCATATGGCCAAGAAAAAAGATATTTTTCATCAAGATAATGCACGGTTACACCCGTGTGCAGTCTGAATGGGAAAATTCCATGAATTGAGCTACGAATTGGTACCTCATCCGCCATATTTTTTATTTATTTTTTTTTTTTTTTAAAGAGAAGCAACACTCAGGAAATTCTTCCTATTAATTAATGTGTTGCTTTCTTTGGAAAGGGGATAGTGGAGAGATGGAAGGTGGTGAAAGATGAAGGGCTTCAAACATGGCAACACTGTAATTGCGCGAGTAGATAAGTCTTAGAACCGTTGTTGCTTGCCACCTGATGTAGAGTAGGCGAATTTATTGAAGCTTTTTGTTTCATAGCCCTGATTCATTATTTTACTTCGGTGGGGTTAAGTGCTATGGGAACACCGAAGGTGGGCGCAGCGATACATATAAGTGATAGAAAACTCATACATATTATTTTTCTAAATTAATGTTGTCGGCACCGGGAATCGAACCCGGACCATCTGTGTAACAGTCCAACGCGCTAACCATTACACCACAACCGCCACAGTAATTATTTCCTACTTCCTACTCCCAGTGAATATTTCCTACTTCCAAACCTAAAGAAATGGTTCGGTGGAAAGAGATTCAACTCCAACGATGAAATTCTTGATTAAACAAATGCATATTTTATGGACCTCCTATTTTTTGGAAGGGATACAAAATTGGAGAAACATGGGACTAAGTGTGTTGAGCTAAAAGGAGTTTATGTTGAAACACAATTTTTTTTTGCAAAAAAAAAACACACACACGAGGCCCCATCGCGCAGAAGGCTTTTTCATATTTAAATGAGCATCTAATATATGCCGAACTCGCTCTGTTGATATCTTTATGATATCAGCAGTCTCACTCACTTTAATCTTGCGATCATCCAATACAACCTGATGCACTTTATTACGTTTTCTTCGGTTACTGTATCATTTGGACGAACAACATTTATTGTCGTACTACCGCGTTTAAATTCGGAATACCATCTTTTAACCATTGAATATGACGGGAAGATTCACCATAATGTTAATCAATACGATACATTCTTTGGCTTGGACAGTATTTTTTTCCACCAAAAAACAATGTTTAATCAAAACACGAAACTCTTTGGAATCCATTTTTTCTCAAATATTAAAAGCAGCATAATTTTTATACGGTAACTTTTTTCAAATTAATCAAATATCATGAAATTCTGATACAATTTTTCTAAGAGTTGGCCCTACTGAATAAACAAAAAATATTTGCACTTGTCACGCTACTTTTCACTTCATGTAGTATATATTATCCACGTACTTTTCACTTCATGTAGTATTTATTATCCACTTTTTTCTCTGTTTGATTCTTAACACTTTGCCGAAACTAGTTCATCATTATAATCACCTCATATACAAAATTCGTTTTAGATTTTTTTGTCGGGACTTTTTGGACTACGGTCAACAAGGGATAGTGATTTTTAATACTAATGATTTATTACTCTGAATTTTTTACTTAACTAAGAACTAAACGTATTTCCAGTGGGTTAAATTAAACCAGATTCTATTATAACCATAAATTTTATTTTAAGATATAATTTTGATCTACGGTTAACATGGGTTAGTGATGCGCCAACTATTTATTATTTTGGAACTAAGTAATTTTGATCTAATTAAATATAGTACAATGCAAAATTAGTTGCTTTCATCAAAAATATTTTGTTTGTCCGAAACACTGACTTTTCTCCAAAACCCTTCTAAATTGAATCGGGCCACACGCTAAGTGGATTGATCAGTTTTATATATTTTTTTAACTCTTATGAAGTTTAATATTTATGATGTTTAAAGCTAAATATTTTTTTTCTAAATATATGGGGTAAATTTAATATATAAAAAAGTGGATATAACTTTTTTCAGTTTTTTTTTTTTTTAACTATTTTTATAAAAACATGTCCTTTTTTGAAAATCGGCAAAATGTTCAGTCAAATTTTCAAAAAAAAAAAAAATTTTCCATCTTGTTTTGAAAATTTTGAAAAAAATTGAGATTTTTTTTGAATGAATTTTAATCTAACGCAGGGTTGTCCCGTCCAAAATTCCTAAATTTCTTTTTTAAGAAGCAGCCTACTAGACACACATGCAGACAGACATAGTTGAGAAAGTTTTTTTTTTTTGCAAAAGATTTATTTGTTCTACTAGTAAGATGACAAAGTGTTTGTATAGTAAAGGTGTTAAAAATAAATATATTTATTTTAAGTATTACAACTACTAACGACAAGTTTTAGAATATGAAATAAGGAAAATCTAGAGAAAATAATGACATTAAAAAGAATTTAATGTTAAAACTTTAAGCTTATTAGCAGAACATTTTTTAATTTAGGTATAACAAAGAAAGTTAAAGACCAATAAATTTAGAGAATATCTAGAAATAATGAAAACTGGAAACTGGAAACTACTTGAAAAGTTAAAAAGAAAAATCAATCAAATGAAGAATATTAATGCTAAGCTTGATGTGCCATAAAAAATATATTAAATGTTTTTTTGAAAAACGATTTTTTCCGATATTCCTACGATTATATTCATTATATAGAAACACAAATTTCCAAAACTTTGAAAAAATATTAGGGTATTCATACTGCGCTCATATATGGTGTATAAGTACACAGTGCGTATTTGCAGGTTACGTACCTGTTGTTCTTTTGAATATATTTCGTTCGTTTTCTTTTACATTCAACGAGTATTTCTTTAGAAAACTAAACAATTTTATATTTGAATTTTTTTAAATGTACGAAACAGAGGAATAGCAATACAAAACAAATAGTAAAAAAAAACATTCCAGGGCTGGCAAAATACCCAGCAAAACTTTATTAATGGGTGCGATAAAGTAATGCATTACCTTGTAATGTATACTCTTTACATGTGTCATTATTTTCCAACAAAAAGTAATGAGTTACCGATACTGGGTTACATAATTTATTACTTTGTAATTTACACTCCTTACTTTCAGCATTATTTCGAAACACAAAGTAATGCGTTCCTAATAATTGGGTACTCATGGTTATTCTTGTACTGATACATCATTGCCTTTTACATTATTTAAAAACATCAAATAATGGCTTGTACCGATCGTCCAGTTATATAATGCATGAAATATAAACGTAAAGTAAAGGTGGTGAAAGATGAAGGTTCAAACATGGCAAACACTGTAATTGCGCGAGATGATAAGTCTTGAACAGTTGTTGCTCGCCACCTGATGTAGAGTTGGCGAATTTATTGAAGCTTTTTGTTTCATAGCCCTGATTCATTATTGTTATTTCGGTGGGGTTAAGTGCTATGGGAACACCGAAGGTGGGCGCAGCGATACATATAAGTGATAGAAAACTAATACATTTTATTTTCTAAATTGATGTTGTCGTCACCGGGAATCGAACCCGGGACCATCCGTGGTAACAGTCCAACGCGCTAACCATTACATTACCCACACCATTTAAAATATTTTTTGAAAATCTACATTTAGACCCATTACGTTGTGATTTTTTTGCAATTAAGGTATGTAGTTTTAACATCACAAACGAAAACCTAAGCACGACAATTCATTTACATTTTAATCACTTATTATTATATGTGGCAATAGCTGAGTGGGTAGAGTTCGCGCATACTACCAAAAGACCCCAAGTTCGAATCCCAGCGAGACCACGTTTATTTATTTAATTAAAAAAATAATAATAATTTTTCTTAACAAAACTTTTTTTATGAAAATCTATTTATATACCATTACTTTTATCTACCGCGTAACCAGATAAGTAACTCAGTTTACGTTACACCCAACAAGGTAATGCTTCCAACCATTACTTTTAGGCTCATCGCCTGTAAAATTCGTGAGTAAATTAAGGTGTATTGTAATGAGTGAAGCCCTATGGCGATTCACTACACTTTTACCCATTCTTCGTAAAGGTGGTTTTGCTAGTTATTTATGACACTAAAGTGATAAAATACAATGTTTACACTATACAAGATATTTAATGACTCCCGCTATTAAATTTGAAAAAAATATATAGAATGATAAAATAAATTTAAAAATACAGTGATTTATCAAATAGTAGTTCTATAAAATATGTAATATCGGAAAAAAATCGTTTTTTATGAAAACATATTAAAAAAACTCCATTATACATTTTTTTTTATATGTTTTAGATGACATATTGCTCAATCTGCAAACAAAAATTTAAGAAGAGAAAAAGAAAAACTGTTGAGAGATTTGCGATACAAAACATTTTTAAGTTTTTTTTTATCCTTTTTCAAAAGCGTATAAATTAAATATCAAAATTGAATATTGATTTTTTAAAATCGGACTGCGTTTTTAAAGTCGGACTGTTAAATAATTATGACCATTTCAACAGTAGGGTGTAAGGGGAAAGTTTCGCCACATATGCACCCCCTATTTTCGCTGTATTTAAAAGAGTTATTAAAATATTCTTTTCAAAATTTTGTGTAGTTATTGATCATTTTTCATGACACCAAATTATACGCTTGTGATTCACTTGAATAGACATGTTTTTCTAATTGTAATATTTGTTCCCTGAAGAAGTCACCCAATGTGGAGACGAAATATTGAAATAAATAATAAATAAATAAATGATCTTAAGCTCGTTTAAACAAAGAAGAATAAAATAAAAGAAGATCGAAGAAAACTTAACATTATAATTATAATTATAAATTATATTTCTCCGAAAAAAATTGGTAGCACTTTAAAAGACGTATACGTAATATTAATTCTATACATGGTTAAGAGTTGCACCAAAGAGTATATATATACAAATGAAAACATTTTTTTACACTAAAAATGATTGCAACATGTTGATAAAAAGTTGTTGTTGCTTAAAACACTCACTTTTATTTTGCTAATATTTGTTATTTTCTATTTAAAATTAATATATTTTAGTTTTATCTTGCTGATTTTATCATTAGTATTTAAATTAATTAAAATTTTATTAAATTATTATTTAAAAACATGATCAAATTTAATTTAAACTTTTAAATCTTCGCAACCTGTTTTCATTTTCTCGGTGCGAAATTAGGAACAAATTAAAGAGAGCAGAGCTAGCACTGAGTAGTATGGAAACCCACTGGTTACAAGCGCTAATAAAAATATGTCTTGCGACACATCATTTTATATTATTTTCGCCATGCTGAACACGAACATTTTGAAATGTTTTGCGATATTGCAATTTGATTTTCACTATAAATTGCATCTTTTTCCTCTATTCTAGAAATTTTTTTAACATTATCGTAGAATTTTTTGTTTTTACACACAATATCACATAAAAAATGTCTCAAATGATCATAAATATGTCTGAAATCACAGATACATATTTTTAAATTTTTAATTTTTTGTTCATATACAGAAGGTTTTGTGCAGATCGTCAGGGTTAAATAATCCTTTTAATTTTTACATGGCATCAATGAGGAAATAATGAAACGAAACAAACAATATTACTGCATACCCACAGACAACAAAAATAGAAAATTAAGTTAACACTAAACGATACTAGTGAAAAAAAATTATATGAAAAACTATAATGCTTCTTATTTTAAAACGAGCTTAAGATCCTTTATTTATAAAGTAAATTATTTATTTTCAATATTTCGTCTCCACATTGAGTGACTTCTTCAGGGAACAATTATTATAATTTGATTAAGAAATTTTATCAATCAAATTATACTAATTGTTCCTTGAAGAAGTCACCCAATGTGGAGACGAAATATCGGAAATAAATAATTATAATTATAAATATAGCCATTACGGATTTTTTTTAGTGTACTTGGAAAAGCCTATTATGTTCGTCAAACTGGGGATAATTTGAACAGCATTGATTTTAACTGACTAATTAACCAAACACATTAAAACTCTAAAAAGATAACGAATTACAAAAAAATTAGGTAAATACCTACTTACCAGTGCGTATGATTAATATATTACTCATATGTGGCGTATGAGTGTTATTAATTGTAATATTGCCAAAATTGTTGTCTATTCGCATAATTTTTTTACTTTTTTTTTTAAATTAACAGTGTTTGTAATTTTTGTATATTAATACATTAGACTGAAAACATATAAAATCAACCACTCGATTTCCTTCAACCCTTCTGATTTCAATCAAACTTGGTTTAAAAGATGTACAGCATATAACTATAACCCCATCCAAATGTAGGACAGCAAATGTCAGTGGATTTTGAAATATCGCGTTCGAAAAATTGAAAAAGTATTTGAAAATTTTAAAAAAGTAGTCGTACATAATATTTTATAACTTTTTAACGGCTTAAGCTGCGAGAGTCATTGACACATCATTTTAAAACTACATAAATTGTGGTTATACTAGAGCACACAAATTATTGCATTTATCGACGGCAAAATGCATTGTTTTGCATAATCGCGGTTCAAAAAGCTGTATTTCAAAAAAATGTTTTTTTTTTAATTTTTAAACAAATAAATGTTAATTATAAATTACCTCCCTATGCCGTGCCCAAATACCTATAATAATTTAACTAAAAAGGCGATAACTCATAACATACAGGAGTACCACATATGGATTTGGTGACAATATAGAAAACTAATTTATAATTAAAATATATTTTTTTAAAAACTTTAGAACAGCAGAAAAATTTTATAAAAAAAATTAATTTTACCGTCAAGAAGTGAAGTATTTTTGTGAACCAGTAAAACCACGATTAAGTACCTTTAACAAGAGGTATCAATGACTCTTGTAACTGAAAACCGTTAAAAAGATATTATGTGCAACTACTTTTGCAAAATTTTTTTCAATAAATTATGTAAGAAGAAACTGTTATTTAAAATACAGCGTTTTAAACCGCGGATTTCGAAAATATGCATTTTACTTTGAAAAAATTATTTTTTTGCTTAGTTCATTTAAATCTCGACTCGACAGTGGCTTTCAAATGAGATATTAATGAATCACGTAGCTATAACCGTTAAAAAAATATGGACGATTAAGTGCGACTACTTTTGTAATTTTTTTTTATTTTTTTCCTTTTTAAAACGCGATATTTCCACAACCATTAGAGCTAACTATCCAAAACTTGTACGATGACATATTTATATGACTCTTACCTTTCATACTAAGTTTGGTTAAAAGTGAAAGGGGTGTAGGTCGATAGATTGGACATTTTTTGATGGTCTTATATGGAATGAGTCATTAAGTATAATCACTAGATGTATTTGTTAAACCATATATGAAGAATTTTAAAAATTTTCGATACCTGTGTAAACAGATTTTAGATGCGTCGTATTTCTCAACCTTTTTTGAATTAGGAGAAACGATGGACAGGATTAGGTAGACTATACATAAAATCTATTACAATCAAAGTTTCACGATGAAAAGTCTTCACCTAAAGTTGTAAATTGAAGAAGATTACTTAAAACTTGCAAGAGTTTTTTTTATTCATTTTACTTTTTTGCTCATAGTTTTTAACTTTCAAATTAAAACTAATACACACTGGAGGCAGTAGACTTGGAAAATACATTGACTAAAAAGTAACTTACATATCGCAACTTGGTGAAAAGTTGTATGGTGTAAACAATAATTTCACAATTTTAAAACTTTTGCATTTTTTTCCATAAGGTTATTGCGAATTTTAATGGAATTGAGGTTAGAGAACAATATTAAAAAAATTATATAATTTTAAACAGTTTCAGGTATACCAAGTTGATGTCAGCGCAACAATAACGGCATACGAACAAAACAAACGTATAATGAATTGGCGGAAATTTTTGAAAATTAATGTTTCTGCGATCTATATAATTGTTGTCTTAAATTTTTATAAAACTTCTGTCGTAGTTATAACAACTTCATAAATATGATTAATAATTGATGACAAATGATTTATGAAACATTTTTGTCCATATGATGAAAGTTTTAGCCCTGAGTGCAGTTAGACTTTATTTTTATAGGTTTAGACCAATTTGGTTTGTAAATATAGTTTTTAATTAAACCGAAAAAAATTTTCTTATATATAAAACTTGTTGAAATTAGCCAAATTGTTTGCTAATTTTAGTTTTGCTGAAATCAGCAACAAAAATTAGTAAAAAAATTCAGTAACTTGTAAAATGAGAATAGCGAAAATTTTTACTAAAAAAATATATTGTACTAAAAAAAAATTGTACTGAATATTTTTTTGTCTGAGTGTAGTAAATAGCACCTGCGAGTCAGAAAGTCATTTTCAATTTTTTTAACGCAAACATTTTTTTAACTTTTTAACTTTTTTTGCTAAATTTAATTATATTTGATTTCCCTTTTTTTTTTGATAAAAAAAACATGGCTTGAGAATATTGTGAGGTATCTTGAGTGAATCTTCACAACGTACTAAATAGATAAAGTGCAAAAAAAGTAGTTTTCATTCCTACCGTGTAGTGCTGGTAAAACAATGAGTAGTGGGTATAGAGTATCGAGTACTTGTCTTTTCTATGAGTACACAATACTTAAAAGCTACTACTTAAAATTTTTAGAGTTGTATTTAGGGCAGAAAAACAATACAGAAATGAGTCTCCGCTAAAATAATACTACTACCGTGTACAGCGGCAGTTATATCCAAACACATTTTGCTTTGTGACAACTAAAGCGCTGTATAAATTTCGCCAAAACTGTAATTTTAATATTTTTAATTAGCTTGAAGCTGAAAACCGCATTACGCTGTTTAAGATATATGATTAACGCGGTCGGATTTAGGTTGTTTAAACATCGGCTAATGCATGTTCAAAAGGTTATTCTTTTCTTTAAAAAAATATTTTGGAAAAGTTTTTTCTCATAGTGTCTAAAATTTTTGAAATTCCTCATATACAAATGTATGCAAACATACATTCAACACATATTTTTTCGATTTGTTTTTGTTGGCTGTTTTTTTTTATTCATTCATACAACTTTTGTGTGGTGATTAATACTCTCTGTTTAATACCTTAGAGGAAATGTTTTAACCAATATAAATGTGTTTTTAATTTGTTGCCGCCTGAGGTTTACAAATGATATCTTTGCTGTTTGTTTCAAATACATTTTTTTCCGCTGTCGTTATCAATATTGTTTGGTTATGTTTAAGGGATTTTTTTTTTGTGCGACTTGTTTTTATTTATATTTTTTTAATCATTTATTTAAGAGAAAAAGAAATTGGAGGAAAATGAGTTGTTTAACGATAATTTTTGGTTCTATTTTTTTTTTTCAAAGCAGTGAGTTTCGTTACTACTCAGTGTCGCTCAATCTGCTCTCTTTTTATTTGTTCGTAAACTCGCACCGAGCAAATGAAAACATGTTGCACAAATTTAAAAGTTTAAATTTGTTTTTAACATGTTTTGAAATAATAATTTAATAAAATTTTTAATTATTTCAAATGTTAGTGATAAAATCAAAAAGATAAAATTGAAATATATTAACTTTTTATAGAAAATAACAAAATAAAAGCAAAATAAAAATAAGTGTTTTAAGCAACAATTTTTTATCAACATGTTGCATTAAGTTTTAGTGTAAAAAAATGTTTTCGTTTGCTTGCCAGAGTTCGGTATATAGTTGCTGAGAGGCGTGGGAAGTATAGTCTCTCTAGTTCTATATACTCTTTGGTCAAAGCAAAAGTGGAATAAGTTTTATATTGTCATATGATTATAAAAAGAGTTATCAGCTGTTTACCCTCCATATCCTTTCAATGTGTAACAAAAATTATAAATGTGTGTTTTTTTCATCTTTATGGTATAAAAACCACATTGATTTTATTGTAGAGGGTAAATTTTTGGTAATGACCACAAATAAAAAAGATTAATTTTCAGTATCATTGTGGTAACAAAACTGTTGTTTTTTTTACAACAAAAAACTCTAGGAAAACTTTTTCAGTAAAGTTTTTTTTTAAAACCTTTTCATGCTTTTTTTTTGCGGTAAGAAAGACTAATGATGGTCATTGGTTTTGACCCCAATTGTAATTGTATTAATCAATTTTTACAAGGGTAATGATGACTTGGATATGTTTTGTTCTGTTTGTTTGAAAATAAAACATTTGTAACGGTTTAAAAAAAAACGTTTGAACTTTTTTTTTCTAAAAAACAAGATTAATTGTTAACAATTTGTTGTTTAAAATTTACTCATACATATTTTATTAACATTATTTTAATTAATTCCCACACAAAACCTATTAAAATTTTCATTATATTTTTTTTTTTTAATTTAATTATTCTCATTAAATATATAAAATATTGATGACTATTCAGTTTTTAAATACAATCTAAAAAAAATATTACAACTTTAACACACTCTAAAAAATACATGTAAAATTTGCTAATATAATGTATGTCAATTTTACAGTAAAATTACTGAAAGTGCGTAAATTTAGGCACAACGTGTTTGATGTACCTTTTTTGCCATGCGTGGCTAAAAGGGAGGGAATAGGGAAATTCACCGCCTTTGTTAAACATTTTTCATATTTATTTTCATTATTTTTAAATATTTTTTATATTTATTTTGAAACGCGATTTTTCCAGATCTTCTGGGACTAGCTTCCCTAAACTAGCTATCCTTTACTAAGATTGGTTGAAATTGTCACGTCTGCCCTCAAGGGGTTATGATTTTGTGTGGTTTTAGTACAAAAATAGAAGAAGAAGAAAATGCAATTCATTTAAAAGGAAAAAACATAGAAACAGCTGATGGGAATAAAAACTGGTCGAAATGTCAACCAAAAATGAGATTGACTTTACGGAAAATGGAGGAAACTTCCGTCCTTTTTTTCTTTTTTTTTCGTTTTGGAACCGAGGCCAGGCAGTTGATGAAAAAAAAGATATTTAAAAAAAAACGCAAGTTAAATTAAAGGAATTCGGTGCTTTTTAAATCGTTTTCTTTATTAATGAAAAATTTAATAAGTTATTACAAATAATAACAAACAAAACATTTTATCGGAATCGCACTGCCTGGGCCATTTTGGATGAAATAGTAACATCACCTCATCGTGAGTAGCCAGCGCCAACATCCGGCACCATCACCAAATAAAGCCGTGGAAGCCATCCAGCACTGCGTTGGAAAAGCAGCATCAGCACCGCCACACCTGGGGTGCTAGGTATTTCTTTTGTGGTTTTTTAAAAGAAAAGGGTTCAGGACTTACTGTCTTACCTCGGACGACTAGACTGACTGGACTGTGAAAAAAAAACTCAAATTTGTTTTATTTTTGATTTTATTTTATTTTTTTAATGGAAATATAAGAGGCAGCGACCTTATACAAATAAGGGAAACATTTTTCTTACCTTATTTAGTTCTGTGTAAAACTAGTCCGTAGGGTTGAGCTCAGGCCTAGGGTCGATGTTTTAGGAAGGCAGATAAAGCCTTGTAGGTGAATGTTTCTCCTAGAAGAAAAAAAAAAAGAAAAGAAATAAGCTATAAGTTATACAAGCTTATAAAAAAAAAAACAAATGAATAAAATATTTAAAATTAAAACAAATTTTTTTTAAATAATTTGCAAAAAGACGCGCACAACTTACCCACTCGGACACCTTACGAACTGACCAATCCTTTTAAGAGCCAAGAGAAGCTTCCCGAATTAGAAAAGGCGGCGGAGACGAGCTGCTAAAAAGAATATAAACGTGCGACTGTTCCAACTGGAACGAGGAAAAAATTTATAAATTGAGACGTGCCTGTCATCAAATAAAGAAAAAATCTAATTTTTATTTTGGTAATTTTTAAACACCGAATTAATCGTCGAATATTATTCAATTAGAAATTATTGGAATTTTCAATCCCGGTTAAAATATTGTTTTTTAAAAAAACGCCGATTCAATTTAATAACCTTAAACAAAATATTTTGTTAAATTTCAAAAACAATTAAATTAAAATGCAAAGAAATTGTTAATAATGTGTATAAAGATTCAGTATTATATGCCCAATATGATTTTAGTTTTAAGTAAAGGTTAATTTTTATAACGTTTTTTTAGAAAAAATTAAACAATGATTGAATAACTTATTTATCAAATGGTAGTAGGGTGACAAAGGTAAGTGGAGGTGAACTTGGGACAACCTGTGAAATGGCATACGGTTGTCATGGTGAGGTCTACGTATATCTTTTGTGGGAGGGCCGCCTTAGTTGGCACAACATCTGCCAACCAACATTTTTGAATTAAAACGATTACGGCAGTGTCGTATATTGGTGCACTCACACTTTTCGGTTATATTTTTGTTTCCTTTTATTTTACATTTTGGTTTTTTTCTACTCTGGTTTCCATTGCTTCGGTCCCCTTTTTATTTATTTTATTTTTCTTGATTTTTCGTGGACTCGTAAGATCTTTGAGCCACTTTAAGACCGGTATGAATTTTTTTTGTCCCTGTCTAGTCGATCAGATTTGTTGACAAGAACTACTCCCAATCCGGCGAGCTAAAGCCGCGCATATGCGAGCATACCGGCAACGTCAACAGTCTGGCCACATTAATCACCCGTTCAGACCAGCCGACAGGACAAAATCGGAAAGGGTGGAGGAAATCGATTGGTTGATTTTATATGTTTTCAGTCTATGGGAATTAATAGTCCACTGTCTCACTCATTGCATCACAATTGCTCTTAACTTTCTTCTAATTTTCGGCTGTTGGAACATTTTTAGTAATTTATTTAAAAATTTGAAGTTTTCTTTGATGTTCTTTTATTTAAAGACTTTTCTTTAAATTAAAAATTATAATTATTTATTTCCAATATTTCGTCTCCACAGTGAGAAACTTCTTCAGGAAACAATTATTATAATTTGATTGATCCATTTTTTTTTTTAACAATTAAAACCTTATATATAACAAATTAAAAAAAAAAAAACAAAACGAATTAAAAAAATTTATTATAATAAATTGTTAAAACAAAATTTTATCAAATAAATAAAAATATCAGTTCCCTGAAGAAGTCGCCCAATGTGGAGAAGAAATATTAGAAACAAACAATTATAATTTATAAATAAAAGATCTTAAGCTCATTAAAGAAAAAGGATATTTTATTTAAATTTAAAAAAAACTTTTACGTTTGTCTTTTCCGGGATTTGAACTCGGAAAATCAGAGCAATTGGCTGACGCTATACCCATTACACTACAAACACTTATGAGTGAGTGAGTTGAGTGCTAAATTTGAATTTAAATATTTTGTTAGGAAACCAAACATAGTATAAAATTCGTTTGAAAATACCAATCATTAGTTGTGTTCTATAAACAATGCAATCCACAATTCGGTTGGTTCTATAGAAACTCTAATTTAATGGCATGTTTGATTGCGAACACCGAATTTGCAGTAACCACTTTTAATTATAGACAATTTTTTAAAAAATTTCATAGATGGTACCAATTTGTTTACACTTTCACTAAATAAATTGTGTACAAACACAATTTTGGCATTAAAAAAAAAATTGAATTAAAATTTTTGTTACCAAAGTCCAAAAAAGCCAAAAGCATCACCAAACCAAAATCAAGAATTCCATTTAAAGACATATTTTTACATAAAATTGATCTTATTGGCATGGTGATATTTCGTTTTATGAAACCGAAAATCTGTTTTCCTTCAAGGAATGTACTCCAATTTAAGTTGGCCAAAGGTAGTAAAATTTGGGCATGTAGAATTCTACACTCACAATATTTTTTCCGTAAAGACTACTAAATATACACATTAAATTAATTGAAAATCATGTAGAAAAATGACTACGTACTTTCCGTTTAAAACAATAGCACTTCTTGGTGTAATTTGAACTGTTGAAAAATTAGTTGACAAAATCGATAAAAACAATAGATTGTTTTCTTTTATTTCAATGCTCAATAGAATATAACAACTTTTTGTTTTCAATAGAAAATTTTAACTGAATATTTTAAATATTAACGAAAATCCGTATTTTTGTTTATTTTGTTTATTGAATAATAGACAGAAAGTTAAAAAATATATTTCTTTGGTAATAATACAGTTAGTATATTCCATTGAAACACCTTTACCGATTAAATTTTTACATAACTGTTGAACTTTTATGGAAAAGTTCTTGTGAGTGTATGTATGTAAGATAATATTAAACATTGTATAAAACAGCAACAATTGTGTATATATTTTTATATTATAGCTCGGAATTGTGACATTGAAAGCAAATACCACAACATTTAACTTCAGTGAAGTAAATGCAACCATCCGTTTTAGAATAAACTTACTATTTTATGACAATATGACATGCATTCCGTTTGGAATGTTCCACTTAGAAGCAATAAAATACAACAAAAATACGGTCTGCCATATTTTAGTGGATTTCTGCAAGGGAGAGAGCAAATTTAAACTGCAAGAAGTTAAGAAACCCTTGAAAAATAACCCATTTAAAAATTGTAACTAATATTAGTACCAAAATTTAGAACCACGTGGGGACTAAAAGATTGAAGCCCGCAAGAAAATTGGTTTAGGATATATATATATAAAATTTGCACATTATTTTTTGCACATTTACTGTAATTATATTTTTGCCTGTTGTACGTAAAAATGTAATGACCTTTTATAGTTTTTAAATAAAAATTTAAAATATTTTGAAAAATAAACCTTTTATCGATTTAATATTCTCTCTACATGTATTTCTGAGCAATTAATGAGTACTTTCACTCATTTAGAAAGGTGTTCTTAAGCACATTTCATGTAAATATACACGAAATTGGAATGTTGCTAAACATTTCTTAAGCATATAAACATGTAGATTTACATGTTGTGTGCCTATTATTTTACACACCATATATGTAAACATTAAGGTTTATATACATCAGTATTTTTAAGCTAATTATAATAGGAGCTGAGATACTACTTCTAAGTACAAATAGGATAAATTTATATCAAAATTTATTACAGTGCATAATTTTATCATAATTCATAATATTGTATTTTTTATATAAAATACTATATAATCAAAGTATAATTTATGCAAAATACTTTTCTGTGCTGACAATATAAAATTTGTTAAATTTATTTATTTTTTTGCAAATAAACAATAAATTTTTTTAATTAATAAAAAATAGCATGTACAAGAAAAAATTTAAAATAACGATTTTACTTAAATAACTTTGTGTTTTTTTAACAACCTCAATGTAAATAAACTTTGTTATACAAAACATTTTCTTAGCTTTACATGCAGATAAACAATTAAATGCCTCTCTCGAATAACGGCATAAAATCCATTTTCAGACCTTCACAGCAGAGGAGGAAAGCGTGGGAAACTCTTATAAAATAATATTTTTATTGTTTTTGATCGATAGTTGAAGTCTAATTGTATCCGTATAGAAAATTTCATTTAATTATAGTATACTCACGTGGTTGAATTTAACATTCAAATGTGACAAAATTGCCTTCATTTTTGAATATTTTTTTTAAATGATTTTAAAATATTTGAATGGATTATTTGCGATTTCAAAGGGTGTTAGTTATAACATTTTAATTGTTCATGTGCAATGTATAAAAAACATTTCAATGTTTCAGTTTTCATGAAAAATTTTAGCATTATTTTTTTCAAAATGTTGTCGGTTATATAAATTAGCATTTAATATAGACAATTCTATGAAACTTAATTTATAAAATCAGTTGCAACGGTGCCGTGTTCGATGTATGTAACAAGGTATGCGTTGTTGCTACAAAAACCAAATTGAAAACAAACTTATTATCTCATAAATCAGATCTTAAAGCTTTAGAAAAACCGATCGAACATAAAACTGTACTTGCTGTCCACTGTGCCATAAGTCGGCACTAGGGGTGCCAATACCAAAATATCGATCTCGAAACAAGATCATCTAATAAATCAGATATTAAAGTTTAAGGAAAACCGATCTAACAAAAAACTGTACTTGCTGCCATAAGTGGGAACTAGGGGTGCCGATTCCGAAAATTCCGAGATATTCCCAAAAATCCCCTTTTTATCCTTTTAATTTGCTTATTTTATTACATAAAAACTAAACGCTTTCGAATATCTTAAAAACCTTTGACACCCACTAGATTCAATTAAATGGGCATTGCTATGTATTATTTTTAGCTTAACACAACTAAAATTCCGTAATAAAATTCCAGATTTAATGTTACTCAAAATATATATTTTTTAATAACAAAAATACTTGAAAGTCTTTAGGCATAATTTGTACACCAATCGTTTCAGTTGATACCAAATTTGTCTATTGTTACTTTTAATAGAAGGGAATACCGAAATAAACAAGAAATGTGATTATTTTTGACCTCACTTAGTAATGCCTAAATATTGGGCACACTGAACCAAAAACAGCAATTAAATCAACTAAATTCCCTGTTAAATTGATGAATGGGTGATTACTATACAACCAACAAAATCTGTCCGTAAATTTAACACTTTTTTAGCAAATGTATATTTTTAAGTTTAACTATTTGTTGATTTTTATTTTGACAAAATATCATCAAATATATTAACAAAAATTAGCAACGTTAACAAATTTATTTAATCAAATTGAATAATTATTTTGTTGTTTTAACAATGCACTTTATTTAATATAACAATGAACAAATAACAACAAATAACCAAAAATCAGTTTTTAAAACACATGACACAGTAAATGTATAACACTCATAAATTTATTTAAAAATTCAGCTTGTAATTGAATTACATTTTAAATTGTGCACAAATATTTATATATTGATAATTTAGAATTCACATAATAATATACAATTTACATAAAATATTTTTTTTTATATTTTATTTGTTAATAATCATATAATATCCTATTACGCTAACCGAGCACTAGCTACTATACCTTTCGGCGCGTTGTAGCGAAAACAAAGCAGTGCCTCTGGTGGGAATCGAACCCACAACCCGCGCACTGATAAGCCAGCACGCTACCAACTAGCCTACCGAGGCGCACCACATAAAATATAATTAACATCATTTCATAAATTCACTTAAACTAAAAATAAATGCGCTCTAAATATTACACTTAGTATCCAAAAATAAATTACCAATTTTAAATTATTTGGCTAATAACACTTTTTAATATATATATATTAAGCGGTATTTACAGCAGTAATGACGCCGCAGTACTAAAAGCACGTGAAATTATTTTCTACAGCAATCAAATTAACTTTACTGCCGTTTTTATAAAATTTTGTGGAACACACAAATGACACTTTGTTATTTAAATAACAAAAATTTGTCAAAACAACAATTTCTTCGTAAAGCGTTGAAAATGGTTGGTTTTTACAAAAATTCACATTAATTTTAATAAAATGATTATTGTTTTAAAAATAAATTGTGTTAAAAGTTAACAAAAATTTTATGTTGCTTTCACTTACGACTTTTGGTTCAGTGTAGCTAAAAAAAAAACCATGTGTCCCTTAAATTTATATTCTCTACAACATATCCGAAGTTCCTTAAGATCTGCCGGTCCGGGTCGGGATACCTCCCTTGTAAGTGAGTTTGAAAAAGAGCAAATTTCAGCTTATTTTAAAAGTGGCTTAAGTTTTTAGAAAATTAATAGAAAAATATACCGTTCACATGTGGTTGTCACAAATTTTGTAAATAATCCGAGTGTTTATGGTAAAAATAAAACAGGCGAACCGAAAAAAAAAAACTTTCTGATAGGGACCGGTGCACTGTGGCGTCTTTTCCCGAAACCCGTGGCAAAAATACAAAATTTGATGACAAAATTAATGAATACATCATATAAAGAGCTTCTTACTGATCACAATTCAAAAACGTTTTCCTTAATTGGATAACAATTATAGGTGGTGGAGCTGCTCAAAGTCGAATTTTTTTTTTTGAAAGCAAAAAAAGGTGATCTTGCAAATAAAATACTCTTTAGAAAGTGTCAGAAGTGTCATTAATAGAAGTAACAAAATGTTTATCAGATTCCCTAATTTTTCGGCAGTTGCCGTTTTTCAGACACTCTTTATTTAAGTAATTTTTACAAATAAAATAGAGTATATCTAAAAATGACCAAAAATGATCTCGCCCATATTTTCTGAGCATATTTGCTACACAATACTTTAAATAATTTAACTAAATTTGGCCACAAACAATGACAAGTTTACTTGAAATAAAAAGAAAGCAGTTACAATCTCATAGCGAAACCGGGAATAATTTTTTTCCAACAAAGATGTGTTCAAAATGTGAAAAGAAAGATAGAGATGAATCAAGGAGCAAAGACTACAAAAAATTTAGATACTCGAATACTTGCAAGATTTCACGGATTAGACAGAATGAGGACCTTTTCAATATGTTGGCGGCCTCTTAAGACCCACTAATTTCATCACGAAAACCTATAAGATCTCGTAAGGATTTGGAAGAACATAATTATAGCTCCGATATGTTAAGTTTATTCGATATCGCTCCCAATGTTAACGACTATTTTAAAGAGAACAAACTAATAAAACAAATTATACTACTTTAAAAAAAAAATATATACTAAATAACTTAATATTTATTGCATGAATATATTAATATTAAAAATATTTCAAAATGTGTATCTGTAATAAAAATAAAAAATTTAATTTACGATGTGAGCATTATTAGTTTAACATGTTATATAAGAGTGGTATTTTTTTCTCGACTATCGGACTTAAACAATATGTATTGTGATTATTGTAGTGCTAGGTCTAACCGGTAAGCTTAAAGCCTTTTATGATAATATCATTTGAAGCACAAGAAGTTGTGTTTAAAATGCTTTTTAAATTTTTAAAAATATCATTATTCAAAATATATGATTTTACCGACAAAAAAGGTTAAAAGGTGCCACCGTGCACAGTGCCTATCACAATGCGTTAGCACTTATTTTGAAGCTTGAGTGATTATTAACCATTAGAAATATATTGGTAACTCCAAAAATTATGATTTTTGCAACGACAAAAAGCACTGTGCATAGTGCCTCTGTGGGCCTATGGCCACATTTGTAAGCGGAAGGGGCAATCTTTCAAATGCTTTATATATTTTTAAAATATCTTTATTACGAGGGCGGCTCATTAAGTCTATGACTTTTCGAACTTCCCTCGAAGTTATATGAAATGCAACACTACTCCCATCAAGTACCACCTGTTAATATACTACTGTCAAATTTTGAGCAAGTTCCGTCATTTATTTGCGTTTAACAGCTGTTCAAAACATACAACCTCGTGGATTTTTTAAAAATGGAAAAAGTGAATTTCGAGTGCTCATTAAACATTATTTTTTGCGAAAAAAAAAACCATAAATCAAACCAAGGAAAAGCTTGATAAATACTATGTTGACTCTGCACAATTGATTTCAATGGTAAAAAAAGTGGTTTACTGACTTTCGTTGTGGTCGCCTAATTGAGTTCAATACACCCGAAAATGTCGAAAAAATCCACGATATGGTGTTGGCCGATCGAAGAGTACAATTGCGTGAGATTGTTGATGCCATAGGCATATCATATGGCAGTGTGGTTTCGATTTTAAATGATCAGTTGGGTTTAAGAAAGCTCGTGGCCAATAAAGTGATGACGACAGTTTTTTGGGATGCACGCGGGATAATCCACATCGATTACCTGCAAAAGGTAATCGAGTCCAACTTATTGAACCGATTTTAAAGAGGATTAAAAAAAAAACTACCACATATGGCCAAGAAATGCCAATTTTATGGACCTCGAAAAATTCTATTTTTTTTTAAGGGATACAAAAATTGGAGAAACGTTGACCTAAGTGTATTGAGCTAAAAAGAGATTATGTTGAAAAATAATCTTTTTTTTGCAAAAGAAACTGTGTTTCATTCAAAAAGTCACGGACTTATTCATCCGCCCTCGTACTTTAAAAGTTATGATGTTTGTAACGCCGTTGCACTGCGCACAGTGCAACGGCTAACCTATGACCGCGCAAATCATGCATATTGCAGCTTGAGGAGTTTTCTTTCAAATGCATTTTAAAATTTTTAAATATCTTCATTACTTTAAAACTTATGATTTTTGTAACGAAAAAAGTCAAAAGGCACCATTGTGCGGCGTAAAATAATCAACTGCGCCAAATCATACTAAGGGTACATATGTATATTAGGGCGGGTCGATTTAAAAATCGCTCAACGTAAAAGAAAAATCGTATTCTAGGGATCAAAATAAGAAACTTTGCCGAAGGAACCATACCTCTAAAACGAATTCTGATGTCCCGACTTTTGACCCGTAGGGTCAAATTTTGAAAAATCCCACTTTGACCCATATAGAGTGCCCCAATCGAATCCAACCCAATCGAATATAATTTATACATTCATCTGCTAGAGCGTCTTCCGGAGAAGAAATAGAGACCCTAATCTTTGAAAGACTCCTCCTAATTTCTGAAATATCTCTATCCCGAGATTTGTACATTTTGCTATAAAAACACTGCTAAAAATGCCCTTTTTCAACTTAAATTTTAAACCCCTTAACGGTCACCTAGAATGATAATTTATGCATTAATCTGCTAGCGCGTCTCCCGGAGAAGAAGTAGATCCCATAATCTTGGAGAGATTCCTCCTACTTTCTGAAATATAAAAGTGAGCTTTTTCAAAATTTAACTCTACGGGTCAAAAGTCGGGACAGCAGAGTTCGTTTTATAGGTATGGTTCCTTCGACAAAGTTTCTTATTTTGATCCCTAGAATACAATTTTCCTTGTACGTTGAGCGATATTTTTGCCTCCCTACAAATCGACCAGCCCTAATGTATATACACCCAAAAGTGTTCCCTAAGTATGCGATGTATCGCACTAAATGTCCTCAACTTATACGATAGATGTATAACAACTTTGAGGGCAGTCCCCAAAGTATGCAAATGTCCCCAAACTATGTGGTGTATCGAATAAATCGAATATCCATTTGTGTGAAAATCTGAAACTTTTAAGCAAACGGTCGAGTAGAAGACTTTAACCCATTAAAACAAAATAATCAGTTCTCTAGTGTCTATAACAGTGCAAAATGTTAGCCAACTGTCTATAGTCTACATTAAAATCAACAAAGTCCCACATATGCCCAATTTCTCTACATTTAATTCTCAATGTAACTAAACAATTTTCTTCAGCAATAAGAAAAGCTAAAAATAAAAGAAAATTGGATTTATTTACTGTTAGACTAAAATTAAATAAAGAATAAAAAAACTATTAAAAATTTGTTATAATTGACAATGTTTTCTCTAAGACGAGGGCCGATCAACAAGTCTGTGACTTTTTGAATGAAACACAGTTTTTTTTTGCAAAAAAAAAAATATTTTTACACATAATCTTCTTTTAGCTCAATACACTTAGTCCAACGTTTCTCCAATTTTTTTATCCCTTCCAAAAAATAGGATTTTTCGAGGTCCATAAAATAGTCATTTCTTAGCCATATTTGGTCGTTTTTTTTTAAATCCTCGTTAAATCGGTCCAATAAGTTGGCATAATATTCGTCATTTATTGTTTTTCCCTTTTGTAGGTAATCGATGTGGATTATGCCGCGGGCATCCCAAAAGACTGTTGCCATCACCTTATTGTCACGAGTATGGTCAATTGATAGCAAACGCGGCATTCATATTGCTGACAGCTTTCTTAAACCCAAATGATCATTTAAAATCGAAACCACTCTGCCATATGAAATGAATATGACATCAACAATCTCACGCACTTTTACTCTTCGATCGGCCAAAACCATATCGAGGATTTTTTCGACATTTTCGAGTGTATTGTCCTCAATTGGCCGTCCAGAACGTTCAGCGTCATTTGTACTTGTGGGACCACAACGAAAGTCAGTAAACCACTTTGCTGCCATTTTTTTTTTTTTTTAAGAGAAGTAACACTCAGGAAATTCTTCCTATTAATTAATATGTTGCTTTCTTTGGAAAGGGGATAGTGGAGAGATGAAAGGGGGTGAAAGATAAAGGGATTCAAACATGGCAACACTGCAATTGCGCGAGATGCTAAGTCTTAGAACAGCTGTTGCTCGGCATCTGACGTAGAGTTGGCGAATTTATTGAAGCTTTTTGTTTCATAGCCCTGATTCATTATTTTACTTCGCTGGCAGCGATACATATAAGTGATAGAAAACTTATAGATATTATTTTTCTAAATTGCTGTTGTCGTCTCCGGGAATCGAACCCGGGACCATCTGTGTAACAGTCCAACGCGCTAACTATTACACCACAAATATTTATCAAACTTTTCCCATAGTATTTATCAAGCTTGTCCTTGGTTTCATTGATGGTTTTTTTATAACAAAAAATTAATGTTTAATGAGCACTCGAAATCCACTATTTTTCCATTTTTAAAAAAATAAATGACGGGAACTCGCTCAAACTTTGACAGTAGTCTATTAACAGGTGGTACTTGATGGAAGCAGTGTCGCAATTCATATAACTACGAGGGAAGTTCGAAAAGTCACGGACTTATTGACCCGCCCTCGTACAATACCAAAGGACTTATTTAAACAACTTATAACACGCAAATTCAAAAGAATTCTAAAGATTGTTAACAATGCGTAACATTTATATAGTTTACTTTTTTAAATTAATGAATTTTCAAAGAAAAACCTTTACATACTAAGCAATTGTATATGTGAGCAGGATTGCATGTAGATGGAAATTTACCTTTTATAAAAAGTGAACGAGTGTGTGGGTGTTTGTGTGTGTGTGTGTGTAAAATAGTAATAATAATAATAAAAAAGAAATAAGAAAAATTACAAACAATACATAAAAATTACAACATTTACAGAAGCTCACGTAAAATAAAATTTACTAAAATAAAAAAAATCAAGTACATGCACTCACACACGGTCTTAGGATATACATAAATGTGTGTGAGTGTGTGGATATGTATAAATAAAATAATAATAATAAAAAAATTATACTTCAAAATGTGTACGAGAGTGTGTGTGTGTAAGTTTGTGGAATATTATAAAAAAATTACACAAGTATCATAAAAATTACACAATAGCAACAAAAACAAATATAAAGACGAATAAAATAAAAGAAGTGCTTAAGACAAATCGCGGTAATAAACTATAGGCATTTCACCACACAAACAAAACACCACACGGTAAAACGCACAAATATGAATTCAAGTATGAGTATAAAAAGTAAAAAAAAAAACCTTAAAAATTTTATCATAAACGACCTGAGTTATAATAAAAACGCGTACAAAAAAAAAACCGAGAAGAATCATCACACAGGTGGTCCAGAATTAGGTATTGATAAAATACTAAATAAAACGTGAGTACAGGGTCTGAAAGCAAAATATTTGAGATATCAATACAACCTATTTAAAACAAATTGTAGACAAATTTAAAAGTTATGACAACACAGTCCTACCAAGTTTTAAAGAAAACTGAAGCATACTTTTCACGAAATCCGAATCTGACCTTAGCATTTCTTCATCACATCATTATTCCGAGATATCGTCAAAATAAAGTTTAGAAATTGTCGTTTTTTTGCTATATTCGGGACCTTATGACATATTCACAAAAATTTTTATGTCAACTCTAATTAGTCTCCATTGTTTTAAAACTCAGGTTTAACCTTTATAATATCTAACCAGACTAAAAGTCCGATACTTCTTTATCGGTAGTTCTATATATCGGAATATATTATGATTGAAATTTAATTAATTTTTAAGGAATTTGTTTTAAAAAATTAGTTCATCCTTTTTAAGTGGATATTTTCGTGATTTCAAGTTTCGGTTTTCTAGCCTAATGGAATAACAAATTTCATTAAAGATGGAATTTCTTTCTTTTAAACCCTATTTATATCAAGATTTTTATAAAATCCTAAAATATATACTCAATAAATTAACTCACACGCAGAGAAAAAATATGATTGAACATCATTGTGGGCACGAAATGATCAAATTATGAGCCTTGTTATCATATATATGATTCCGGCTGATCATATTATGATTACGGAAGACGATTTTAACATCATTTAGAATCATAATATTATTGCTGCGATCATATATATAATCATAACATAATGCTCTTAAACTACCATAACATGATGCTCTTTTCTATGAGTGCACACCTCAAACAAAAAAAAAAATAACTTAAATCTCAGACTTTTTGCCCAAATAGTTTGTGCAGGACCCTAAGGGGAAGACTTTCTATTTTTATCTAACTATAAACATTTTTCCACTATATATTATTAACTATAAATTATTAATTTACTTTTTGTAGAGACTTTTATATACACTGCTTTTAATTTTTTTACGGAATTCTTCAGAGCATTTGGATTCCCAACCATTTGCGTACCTTTTTAGACATAAAGGACCCCAACAGTTTGAAAGATTTGCGTTTTTCGGTACAAAAGATTTTTTTTTTGCATTAAGCCATTTATCTTTGGCATAATGACAGCTTACTTGATCTTTGATCTAGCCGAAATAATATGTCGTCTTTAGAGTGTCTAGCTCTGATAAATTTTTCAAGTTTTATTAAACATTTATTAATGTAAACATCTGCATTTACAGCCATAGTTTTGAATCCTGAATGTAAAGTTGTGATATATATTTTGCCGAAATGGCTGTCTACACTAGTTCTTTTGGTTCGAACATCTCTTAGATCGAATACCGTACCTAGTCTTGAGTTCTTTTCAAGTCACCAGAATAAAATCCAGCATAAATACTTCCGTTCTTCCAAACACAAGTGAAAAACTATGAGCAAAAAAAAAAATTAATACATTTTTTTATTTATCTACTTGTAAAAGGCCATCAATTGGTAAAGACATTTTAACGAAAACTTAGAGTGTCATAGCTTTAAGGTATGGCAAACCTAACCATGTTCTTCGTTTTCTCAATTCATAAAAGATTGAAAAAAAAGATTCATCTAAATTCAGTTTCAACAGATGTCGAAAATTTTTGAAATAGCTCGTATATAAACTTTTTTTGTTCGGAACTTTTTAATTTGTTTACAAATTTTTTAAAATCGGAAACATAGTTCTGAAATCGGAAACATAGTGTTTTCAAGCCGTGTACACACTTTTTGTGGAGTATTTGTTTTTTTTTTTTTGTTGTTTTATTATTCTGGACCACCTGTGACCACTAGACTACGAAATACTTTAGAAAAATTCTTTGTATTGTTTCATTCTTTGTTATTATTATTATATATATATATTTTTTTTTGTTGCTTCTACTCATCCATAAATATCAAAATAACGCACCCTTTTTATTACATTATGTGTGTGTGTATGTGTGATGTACTGTGATGCCAGTAGAGCAAAAGGTTAAGTTGGGGTGGTGTTGTAGCCCATAAACCGAGCACAGAAAACAATACAATTTTTTTTTTTGTGCTTACTAAGGAACATTATAAAGCACAGCACTCCTGATGAGAAAATACTTATTTTATTAATAATAAATAGCTAACAATAAAGAAATACTACTACTACTACTACCTTATTCTTACCTGTACTTTAACCAAAAACCAAAGTGGGTACTCAACTACTTCTATAAAATTCAGGACAAAAGAAAAATGTATCTATTGTTTGTTTTACTTAGAAATATCTTTAAAATAAACTTTCTTATAATGAAATGCTTGGCATGATATTTAAAGGATATTAAACGAAATCATTTTTGAAGAAATCTATGCACTTTGAAGTGGAAATCTATTTGTTAGCCATTTAGTTGTTAACTCATTATGGACCAAGTGTTTGGTTTTCAATCCAGTACTTTTAAAAGGCTATAACCAAAAAATAATTTAACATCTTGACTACAATCGTTAAATATGAGAAAATTGTTATCTAGCGTTTCCAAATATTTATTTTAACAAATAAATGTTGCCATATTTCGGTAACACCATTTTTAAAAATTATTTTTAAATATAAAATAGCCTTATCCTTTATAACCAGCTACATTTTTTGGAACTACTTACCTCCAAATCTATTTCAGAACAGCTGTTTTTGCCATTAGCTGCGTGGTTCCGGTTCAAACCGAGGTCACTAGGAGTCAAAATGTAAGGTTTTGCTGTCTCAGAACCAGCTATATAACTGGTTCTAGCACCGGTTCAAAAGCAACCTTTTCCTATTTGGAGGTAAGGAGAAACTTCATGCAAAAAGAATCGGTTGCAGAACATAAATTAGAACAGATGATAATACAGTATATGCTGTTCTAAACATGGACCGAAAATGACAGTTATTTTTAGATTTTAAATTTGAATTTGAGAAGCATATAGAGGTAAATGTCTGAGAACTGATTCAAGTGTGCCATATTGATTCTTGTGGAGAAAAGTTTCTGCTTTTTAAAATTTGCATTTTTATCAAAAATAAAAGTAATTTTTTTAAAAAAATGCATTTAAAAAAAATATTTTTAAATAGTTCATACCAAACTCATATGCGAGGAGTATCGATAAAAATGACCGTCGTGGAATTTGTAATTGCCATTATTTTAAAGAAACAAAGAGAAAATAGTTGCTAAAAAAATTAAAAATAAAAAAAACGTTTGTAAAAGGCGTGGTTGAGAAGAATGAGTGTATTTTCTATGAAATTTTCTGTGCATATGAAATTTTCTGTGCAATCACTGACCGTGGTATAGATGAACTGATTTCTAATGCCACATGCACTCGCACTACACGTTAGACGGAGCGCTTTAGCCCACTGATCTATCGTCAGGTCGAGTTTTGTTGTGATTAAAACTAGTTTTATTTAATACACGGTGTTTCTTGCATACATAATCTCAGAAGTACAACTCCAACAACACAACGTTCTATTTTTAGAAACTTACCTAACTCTACTCAACTTTTATTTCTACTCAAAAAATAAGTCAAAAAATAACATTTATTTTTGATCAAAAAAATATAAGTAAAAAAATAAATTTTTTGCATCTGACTTTTATGATTAAAGGAATAATTATGGTCCCTGGCTCTGCAACCTGTTATTTAAATTTTACTATTTTACTATGTATTTTTGTATTTTTGAAAAAGTATGAAAATTTATCGCACAATGAATTTCAAAAACACTCAAAGTTGAAAATATACTTTTAGAAAATTTTGAGGTTAAGAATAAGAATAAACGTTTTTCTATAAAAATTATAAACAATATTAATTTTTAAATCAGACTAGACTAGTTTCTGCCACTTTTTATGGACAGGCGTCATCAGTGATTTTCCATTTTAAATTGTATTATTATTTGTGTATTTATAATTGTCAGACTGTCTCTATATGATACATTTTTCAACAACCTGCTGCTGTAAGAATCAAACCTGCGCTCTTCTTACATTACAAACGTAACAATACCAAGTTATGACAGTTTAGCGATCACACCCAAGTATGGCCTCGAATCTAAAGCAGCTAAATTGCAGTTTTCTTTCCTATTAGCTTTTTCTGTTATTGTATATGTTATGACAACACTAACAACATAAATATTTTATTTTTAGATTTTTGTTTATTTTTCTAATCTCCTCCGTCTCTATTTCCCAATGTTGCCAGATTGACGTATGGTTTTTACGTTCAGTGTTGACAACTTTTGCGGTTTAAGTTGAGACATCGCCACAGGCCAAATTTTATAATGTATTTTAGTACAGTGTTATAAAGGGTCCGCCAAATAACTTTTTTTTTTGAAAATGCTATAATAAAAAACTACTGAATATTTTCCCAAATTTCTTTTTTATTTGAAAGTACAATCCTTCCGGTTAATAATGGAAAATAATTTCATTCAAATGGCTGCCTCGGCTGGCCATGCAGTAGCCTACACGATCGGTCCAATTTTTAAGCACATTATCGATTGTGTGCAGCTGTATTTCACTAATGGCTTCACAAATATTGCCCTTTAAAGCGTCAATTGCCTCTGGCTTGTTGGCGTAACACTTATCTTTGACGGCACCCCACAAATAATAGTCCAACGGTGTCAAATCGCAGCTCCGAGGTGGCCAAACGACATCAGCTCTGCGGCTGATAATGCGATCTTCAAAAACAGGGCGCAGAACATCGAGTGTAGCTTCGGCTGAGTGGCACGTAGTGCCGTCCTGTTGAAACCAAATGTTGCCAATATCCTCCTCTTAAATTTTTGCGAACAAAAATTCGATCAACATGGCCCGATAACGATCCGATAAAATCCGTACGCAATTTTCGCACACATTCTGCAACATTACCATGATTTTCAAAGTAATGTCGCAATATTTCCCAGCGTTGTTTGAGCGTATAGACAACCATATTCGTTCAGCGAAAGGATAAAACTAATTATCTGTCAAATCAGACATGAGCTAAGTGTTACCATTCACGAAATAAGCACTAGTTAAAAAAAACATTAGATGGCGGACCCTTTATTAACGTCATATAGACAGTCGCAATTAATTTTTTTTAATTAATATGCATTTGACAAATCAAATTTTTAGAAATGTTGAGGTTAAGAAGAAGAATAAACGTTTTTCTCTAAAAATTATAAACACTATTAATTTTTAAATCAGACTAGATTTCATTGAAAAAAATAAATAATACAGTGCGACAGAAAGAACTACTTGGGAAGTGATACTATTTTTATGGTAAGTGTTGCCGAGTGCAACAAGAATCTACTTTTGAAATTTGCCAAACACCTCCAATATATTGAGTTACGGGTCAAAAATCGGGTTTCCGTACCTTTATGTATTTATAAGCCTGTAACTAAGTTGAATATCATCCACTTTTAAGTTTTTTAGCGGGTTTAGAAAAAAGAAATTGAGACCTTTCCAAGGGTATATATATATTATTTCAGGTAACTGAAGAAATCTGTCTGAATTTCTCCAGCAAACACATTTTTTCCGGCATTTCTTAAATTTTGAGATGTTTTTACCAAGAATTTTGTAAAGGAACAAAACAAATTTATTTCGGAGTAAAACGCAACTTCCTTTTTGAAAATCAGTTAAAAATTGACTGAGTTACTAAACAAAATTTTTGTGTTTTTTCTAACCGCTTACTATCAAGTGAAGCTGCTTGTATGATGGAGGTACTATTGTATAAAACATAAATGGGCACATACTAGAGAATTGCTACAACAGTATTCGCCAAACTTTTCTGCTTGAGAGCCAGATTTCTCATTTATACAAAACTTTACCTTCAGTTAAATTAAAATTTGTCTTATATTTGATTTTACTGGGAATATTCTAGTCAACTCATTAACGCCCAAATGAAATCTGCTGAAGAGAAATAGGACACGGCGAAATCAAATTTAAGAAAATTTTAAAGATGTTCTTGTAAATTGGCAGATGTTCTTGTTCTTGTATATGAAATGATGTTTACTTAGAATACTATGTAGGTAAAGACCACTGCAAATGAAGTTAAAAACAAATGAAATTTCACTTAAAGAAAGGACGACTTACATTTCAGTAAATTCTACTAACATTGTCATTTGTTTTTTAATGTTCAAAAAATTAACCACAATTGTAGTAAAAATGAACCAAATTTGTTAGTAAAAAATAAACAAACATTTATTTTTTACTTTTTTAAATAACAAAAAACAACTTTAAAAAATGAATGTTAAATCATAAAACAGTCATTTGATGTGGTTTGTTTTTTTTTTAAATGAACTACAAGGTTAGTAAACAACTATATTTGTTCTACAAATGACTGACATTTACATTAAAAATAAAGAAACTGTATTACAACCCAAACAACTATATATTATTAAAGCAGAAAATCCCTGAGTGTAGTATGTAGTTAAACCTTCCCAATGGGGAATGAGTAGTCAATTGACCTAAAAGTGACTGATTAACGAAGGACTTATCACAGGACTGGTATAATTTAATACTGAAGTGGGTCAAGCAATGTCAATTGTCCTAAAATTCAAAATCCTGTGACTGGTAAAGGGAGGACATACCACTTAACCAGAGTGTTTATTAACAAGAAAAAGCCAGTTGGCCAGAATTTTACCCATTGGAAGCTGTTTAGTTTTCGTTTATTATATACGACATTGCTCTTTCGCGACCGTCTTGTATTATGCCCATCTTTGGTTAGTCCTGTGGCATGCCACTATGTGGTTTAAAGCAGGACAAATGACCCTCCCCTATGACAAGCCAATGTTAAAGTTGCCAGTTGTTTACATATGGTAGGGTTTAGCAGAGGACCGGTCTCTGGCACGAAGGGACCGATCCTCTGGCACACGGAGAACCGGTCCCATTCCCCATAGGGTTATTAAAAGGTATAATTTAAACACAAATATGATTTGCTATGATCATCGGTTTTCAGGATACATTTTAAAATTTAGGAATGATCCTGATTAAAAAACATTTACACGTACGGAGAAAAATTTAGCTTTTTGACAACTGAAATTTGGTTACTACGACTCAAATTATGTTATTACCAATTTCAGTCAGTTTGTAAAACTTTCTATTAGTTTTCGCAACAAAGTTCGGTTAATTCAATTAAATTTTAGTTGCAACACCAAAAATATTTCGCAATAAAATGTAAATATCGTCGTACTAACTGAATGTATAAGTTACCTTTGCAAAGTGTAATTGAAAAGTGTATTTTTCATTAAAATCCACTTTTCAATTCGGTTGTCACTTTATTTCTCTGTGTGCAATTGACCACTCTAAGGCTTTCGACACAGTCAACCATGAAACTCTTTGTATGAAACTCAGACGGCACTTTAAATTCGCATCAAGCTCAACTGAACTCATGTTAACTTACCTTGTAAACCGTACACAATCCGTATGTGTGAATAATTTATCATCTGAACCATTGGCTCTTACTCGAGGCGTACCTCAGGGTTCTATCTTGGGACCGCTACTTTTCTCATTATATGCAAACGATTTCCCTCAACAACTATCGTACAGCAAAGTACATATGTATGCAGACGACGTACAGCTATACCTAAGTAGCCCCGAAAAATCAATTAAGGAGAACATCGATAAACTGAATTATGATCTGGATAAAATTCATCATTGGGCCATCGCAAATGGTCTTTGTTTAAACCCTAATAAGTCCAAATGTCTCGTTATACATAAGAGGTCCATGCAACCAGAAATTGATGAAGAAATCCTTATTAACAACCAGAAAATTTCAATTGTCCCATCGGCTAAAAACTTAGGCATCGTATTCAATAGCACATTATCATGGACTAACCATATTAACTCGTTAGTTGGTCAAACATATGCCAAGCTTAGAACACTATGGTCAACACAATCATTCACTCCATTAAATGTAAGATTGCTTCTAGCTAAGACCTACGTTATTCCTGGTCTTTTATACGGCTGCGAACTCTTCGCAAATTGTGACGCCACAAGCAAACGTCGACTTAATATTGTACACTCATAAAAAAAAGTTTGTAAAGTCAGCAAAATATTTTGCTGAGTCAGCAAAATTTTAGTCAGGAGGATGCTAGCAAAAAAGTTGCTAATGTCAGCAAAATCTTTTGCTGAAAATCAGCGACTGATTTTTAGCAACAAAATTTGTAGATTCAGCAAAAGTTTTGCTAACACTTAGTAGATTAGAAATAAAAAAGCGTTGGTAAAAATTAATAAATTTTTTGCTGAATTTTAGTAGACTGAAAAAAACGCAAAAAATTTGTAGAAAAATTGTAATTTAGTTAATTTATTTGCTGAAAATCATAAAACATATTTTTGTGATTCTTTTAAAAATAATTTACTATAATAACGAAATATAACAATTTTAATTTTCCCACATTGACGACATGAATTAATTTAATATCTGAAAATATATAGAAATAAATATATATAACATAACAAAAATTTTCATCAACTACTTACATCAATGGTTGTCTTAATGATGCTATCTTTTCAATGACGAAACCGCCGAAGATAATTCTAGAAACGAAACGAAAAAATAAACAAAACAAACGAAACGAAAAAAACAACCCTTTTTTTGCAATAAGAAAAAGAAACCATACAAATCTACCTAAGATGTGTGTTTTTGTCTTTCTCTTTACTCTGTCTACATGTCTGTATATGTTTTTTTCATGGTTGATTTTTTTACTTGTCTTGTTAGAGTTGTACTTTTTAATATCATTTTCCTCTTCTCTACTACATCTTGACATGCCGCAACATCTGCTTATCAGCACAATTTTTTTTAGCAAAATTAATTAGTAAAACATTAGTATATTAGTAAAGCATTAGTATAAAACAGTTAAGTGCTGAATAAGTATAACAAAAATTTTAGCTGAAAACACGATTTTAACAAAAATATTTGCTAAAAAATAGTATACCTGATTTACAAGACGTTTTACTAACTTTTCTACTAACTTATTTTTTTGAGTGTACACACAAAAGCCAAAATATATCTTTGATCAAATTCGATTTGCAAGATCCAATAGGGGAAAAAAGTTAATACTTCCTAGACATCACTCTCTTGTTTCTGAATATCAATATCATGTACATTCTGCTCGTCTTTGGAATTTGTTACCACAAAACATACAACAAGCCAGCAACGCAACGCACTTCAAAAATTTACTTTTTAATTTTTTTGAATAACTTTAATTTTTCAATGTTTTTCTTTCTTTAATAATTTTTACTAATTTTGTTTTCAATACTTTTATCTTTTTTTCTATTTTTGGTTTTATTATATTATATTTTTTTATATATTTTATATTCATTTTTTAAATTTTTTAAATTTTTTAAATTTTCTGTATCTTGTTTTTATTTTTTATATTATATTAATCATTGTGAATCAATTGGGATATTTTATTCATGTACTATAATTATAAGATTCAATCTTGTTGTACTGAAAAAAACAAATAAATAAATAAATAAAAAAAAAAATCAAGAAAAAGATTTTACAAAAATTAATTTATAAGTAAAAAAGTTTTTTTAAATATAAATAAATGTATGCATGTTTTAGAAAGACAAACAATTTTGTAAATGATTTATATAAATATAATTATATTCAAATGCAAGTGTGTAAATGACACATCAGTATGTGTGTAAAATTTTATAGAAGTTCCACTAAGCAAATATATAGAGTTATTCTGCCATGAGAGGTGTGTCAGTAATGTTAAAAATCTCAACGCACGAGTAACGATTTTTATACATTCAAATAATTTGTTTATGTGTGAGTGTATGTTAGTGTATTTGAACCCATTTAGTGTGATACATATTTCGTTATTTAACTTCTTACTTTGCAAATGTATTGCAAAAAGGAGACCACATCACAAACAAGATGTGATGTGATGCTTTCATTTTGTGGTTTAATTTTTATGTGTTGTTTTTGTCATTTAAAGTGACATCATTATTTTTGCATTCTTTTTTAAGTAGCAACAGCAGCAGTAGAATTTGTGGTATTTAATGGTGGTAGTAATGTAACAAACATTAGGTGAATCAAATTGTACAAGGAGGGTTTCTGTAATGCGTACAGTGTGGTAAGTTTGACTTTTAATGCCATTGAGTGAGTGAGTGTGTGTGTGTTTCATAATGCCATCAAAAAGTGATCACCAGGAACCGGAAGTTCGTGCAAATGCATTTTATTTTTTTTTTTTTTGCCTTAAGTTTGAGAACAGGATAAATAAAATATCTTTGCAAATCAAAGAATTTGCTTTAAATGTCATCCATTTGATAGTGCATATTTTTGCATATTTTGCTATAAAAGCATAGATTTGCATATTATGCTTTAAATGCCTATTTTTATTGCATATTTTTACTTATTTTGCTTTAAATTCATATTTTCAATTATTTGGCTTTAAATACATATTTTTACTTATTTTGCTTTCAATGCATATATTTATAGCATTTTTTTTTTTAGCTTCTCATAAAAAATATAAATTTTTTATATTTAAATTTTATATGCAAATTAAGAAACCCAATTTAAGGGGGATTTTGAAATTGGGAATAATAAAAACAATTTTAGGGGGATTTCTAAATTCATATTTTTCAATATAAATTATTAAAATTTTTGTTAGATGTGCAGGACGTATATATTGAACAATTAAAACTATGAAAATGATCATTAGAAATCAGTTTATCTCTACCACGGTCAGTGATTGCACAGAAAATTTCATATAGACGCAATCGAACAAATAAAAAAACATAACAAATATTAAATTATGCAAAAAAAAAAACAGGGTTACTGACGAAGGTTCAATACCAGAAACTGCGCGGTCTGATTCAGAAAAATTGAAAATTTACAATGTAGTTATGATTTTTAGAAAATACACTCATTCTTCTCTACCAAGCTAAAATTGCATATTAATTATAGTATTAATTGCTATTGTCTGAAAAAGACGTTAAAATTCAAACTCGAAAATTATTCAAGTTCGAGGCCATACTCTATATTTCTTTATTAGGATATTGTCCTAACAAATAATCTATAGAGTTTTTTGTTTTCAAATTTAATATTTGACCCTTTCAGGAATGTGTTGATAGATCTATTTCGGGAATTTTTTAGGTTGCCATTATCAGAACACGTTTTGAAAGCGGTAACAATCCCATGTCAAACATCCAACATTCATAAAAACTAGTTTACTCACTACACGAGAACTAATATATGAGCTTGAAGTTAAACATTATAACCATTGATCAAAAAATAAATTGAAAACTTGTTTGGTATGTGCAAGGTCAACCTCTAGTGGATATTCAATACACGTTTTTTTGTTTTTCCTCCTTTTTATTTTTTGTTTCTGTTTTGTTTATAAACGAACGCATGGATAATTATGAGTGTAAATATTACACAATGTAAAGAAGGAAAGGCATACGATTGTAGATGTTACGTGTGCTTCAGCGGCTCAAGATTTCTGTTTCCATAATTTTTTAACTATTTAGCTATTCTCTTATTTTGTTGGTCGATTTAAAGTATTTGTGATTTAGCTTATTTATTTATGCATTTTCAATTATTATTCCGATAAAAATCGGAATGTTTCAATTACACAACAAAATATATTTTTTTCAATTGCTTTTCTTTTGTAATTTTCTATTTTGAAAAAAAAAAATTTATACATTTAAAAACATGTTTCCCATAATGCAGATTACTATCATTTGTGTGTATTTTTGCAGAAAAAAATGTGTTAATTTGTTATTTAAGCATTTTGTGTGTATATTTACTAATTTTATGTAATTTTACACAACATTTTACTCAGTTTGTAGCAGTAAATTTACATGCATTTTTTAGATAGATTGAAATTTACCTTAGAAAATATATATAAAAAAAATGATTAATAAAGATTTTCTTTAAGTTTATTTAATCTTTGTATACTTTGCATTTTAAGAAAACAATAATACTGTTTTTTATGTTTTCGTTGTTATTAATTAAAGCAAATTAAATACTTTTAATTTTTAGTGCATATTTTAAGATTTTAACATGTATTTTATACACTTTTTATGTGCATGAAGTTCGTATCCCTGGTGATCACATTACTTTTTTTTAAATTTTTTTGTATTGTTTCAAGCTTTTTTTTTTTGAAGATATAATCAAAAATATGTTTTATCATAATATTTCTGCACACTTATTTTTTCATTATTCAAATACATTTCAAATATAAAAAATATAATATTTTCATATTCTAACATTACCAACTTATGTCGTGTCATTTTATCTATGTAATCGTATGATTTAGTGGGTGAATACTAACAAAATGTTGTGTCAATATTAAAAATTATATTTCTTTAGGTGCTTAAGGTAAACTTAATTCCTTTTTTATGTGCAAATATCTAAATGGACTATGGTTTGAAACAGATGTGCAGAAGTGTTTGTTAAAATCGTAAATCAAAATATCTAGAGAAAAATATAATCGTTCAAAAGAATATTAAGGATATTCCATAAATTGCTAATTATAAACAATTTTCTGCAGAAAATTTGGAAACACAATTGAAGGCCTTATTGTAAAAACTCGCCTTTTAAAAGTTGGAAAAATGCAAAAAAATTTCTTTTGCTAGACGTTTGTACTCAGGTACTTGTAATAAGTGTTCGAGCAAGATTTCTATCAAATATTAGGCAATGGATGTCTAGAAAACAGCGAAAATCTATAAAACAATAAATGTGGCTTATCAAGTTTTTACAATAAGCTCTTCAATTTAAAAAAATTTAATTTTTATTTCATATCAACACTGGACATACGTCACGTAAGCTAAGTCTGTTTCTTCCTTAAGGAAATTTAGGCCAAATTGCGTTTACATTAGTTTCGCAGTTTTGTTACTAACTTATCATTTAAAGTGAAAAAGTGTTCTAAAAATTTCAATATTTAAATTTAAAACTTTATCAATTTTTTTCCATACAAAGAAACAGAAAAACTATGTAGGGTGTCCTTAAAAATGGATTTGTCATTACTCCCCTAGTTTTATTGCAAATGGTTCCAAATGAACGAAATCGATTTTGTTTGAAAACGTTATTCAGTGTCGAATTTGGCCAAACATGGCCGATCTGTAAAAAATGTGTACTTTTAAACAAAATTCGAAATTTTGAAAAATTAAATTTTTCAATTTTGTGTAAATTGATTATACACAAAATTAATTATATATGGAATTTTGACTTCATCGGAATCAAAAATGACCCACCAATGTGAGTAAAGTGCAAAAAAGTGTTTTTTTTTTAACTAACTTTAAAGATTTCTTAAAATTCCTAATAGGTTGGTGTCCATGGCTATTTTTATAAAGTTATAGCAGCAGTTAAAGAAAAAATTTAATTCAAAACATAATAATTGATGTCTTTGTGTGAAGCGACTCCTTTCCGGGACATTTTATAAAAATTGATTATATTTTCAAAAATGTCATTAATCTTTAACGTTTTTAACCCAGCAAAACCACACATTACCAAATAATGGGTAAAGTAATGTATCGCCATAGGGCTTCATGCATTACTTTAAACGTTACTTCACTGATGAATTTTACAGGCTATGAGCCTCAAAGGAACTCATTACCTTGTAATGGGTAAAGTAACTGGTTACTTATATGGTTACATGGTGAGAAAAAATAATATGTCTATAAATAGATTTTCATAAAAAAATGCATAAAAATTTTTTTTTACAGATATTTTTTTTTTAATTAAATAAATACCTTTTTTATTAAATAAATAACTTGGTCATGCTGGGATTCGAACCTAACAATTAGTTAGGCGTTAACTCTACCAACTGAGCTATCGATACATACAATATTTTATTGCTTAAAATGTAGATGAGTTGTTGTGCTTCGTGTTTTCGTTCGTGATATCAAAAATATACACCTTACCATTATGCTTACAAAAAATCACAAAGTAATGTGTCTATAAATAGATTTTCAAAAATACATATTAATAATAACTTTACGTTTATAATTCATGCATTATGTAATTGATGATCGGTAAGTCATTATTTTTTGTTTTGAAGTAATGTAAAATGTAATGAGGGGTCATTACAAGGTAATCCATGAGTGTTCAATTATCGGTAACTCATTACTTCTTGTTGGAAAATAATGATAAAGGTAAGGAGTACACATTACAAGGTAATGCATTACTTTATCGCACCCATTACCAAAGTTTTGCTGGGAAGGTTTGCATAGCTTTCGGAAAAATATCTTTTAAATTTGATTAGACTATTATTATATTTACTTTTGTGTAAAAAAATTGATTACAGTGTAAAAATTTTACATTTAAAAAAAATTTTTGATGAACGGTACTAAATTGACGAACAAGCGCAAGTCTTTATCGTAAGAGTCATACTTTTAAGGCTTAAAAAGGTAGGGTCAGTTTCAAAAATGGCGCCAGTTTTATTTCATTTTTTTATCTAAAGAAACTATGTAAAAAATTGTATCATATTAAATGTATTTTTTAGATATATTTAACGATTTGTTAAAGGTACCTTTTTGATTTATTTAACAATTTAAAGGGATAATGTAAGATAAGTGAAATTTTGGACGCCACTTTTTTTATCCCTTAAAAGTAAGATTGGTAAGATGAAGAATTGCAATTGTTCCTTAGTTTAGTAACATTAACTAAATATAAAAACCGGGGGATGGGCCATATTACCGGCACCGTACTATTTTGGACCAGTTGCCAGGGTATTGCATCCCAGAATGGGACTGCGACAGGATTTCAGAGAGGTCGGTCACGACGCTTTGTGACACGTTAATCCCCGACAGGGAACCATGGTTAAATGGGACCTTCTTGCGGAACCACCCGGGGATCCACTTTTACACGGATGAATCGAAACTGGATGGGAAAACGGGTCTGGGCTTCTGTGACGCTGACTTCAATGTACGCAAATGCTTCCGTCTTCCTGACCATAATACCGTACTACAGGCGGAGGTCACCGCGATTACGGAGTGCATTATGCAGGTAAATATTATGGGCTTGACCGGTGATATTGTGATTTTCATGGATGGCCAAGCGGAAATCCGGGCTTTATCTACGTACGTTGTGGGATCAATGACAATACTCAGGCGTAAAGGGGAAATTAACAATTTCTCTGCACGGGGACGCTTTGAGATTATATGGGTGGCGGGACACTGTGGTATAGCGGGAAACGAAGTAGCTAATGATTTGGCTAGGGGAGAATAAAGAGTTTTCGAGCTCTCAAGGTTGGTGGGCTGACACCATGCATAGGACCATCTGGGAGAATGCAGGTGTTGGCAGGACTACGAGTATTCTCTGAGGCAACCCGGACACTGACAAGACGAGAGAAATTCAGAATCTCAGTTGGAAGGAACTGAATCTTTTGATGGAAATCCTAACGGGACACTCGACACTTAGGGACCATCTCCACAGTATTGGTAGGGCGGTATCGACAGTATGCAGGGCCTGTGGGGAGGACGAGGAGACCTTGGAACACTGTGAATGCCGGGATCCGGATCGAAATACTATCCAGTGACCCAATATCCACATTGGGGGATCATATGGGCATAGGATGGAAGAAGTTGAGGAGTTTCGTCAGTAGAAATGTGACATAGGACCGATTGTTTAAAGCGCACAACAAGCCGACATTATGGCTTAAGTGTAAGTCCTCAGGCACTTGAGACGGATTAGGGAAGCATTTTCCCTTCTCCGAATCCTCTTTTCGACCTAACCTAACCTGAAATATAAATATTGATTGAAAACTGGAAAAATTAGTTATCCAGTAAATTTTCTAGAGGGTCTTCATTGTTCAAAAGTGTAAACATTAATAATATGTAGATCAGATAACATAAAATAATTATTTCTATTAGTTGGACATTTTCTTTTTTCATCAATTTAACAACTTTGCAGACTTATAGTCATAATTAAAATAAGCTTTCATGGGTCTTTTTTGTTACCAGACCACTAGGGATAAAGATTTTTTTTTATATAAAAACATAATGTCAAAATTATGCAAACTGTGCTAAAAAAACACTAAAAAAGTTTTTAACTTTTGACAAAATATTCAATATTTATATAAAAAAAAGTAGTTGCTCCATAAACAAACACAAATGATAGATTTTTTTTCAATTTATTTATTTTTTCTTGAATTACTACTAAAGGTTCCACCAAATAACTTTTTTTTTTATTGAAAATACTATAAAAAATAACTACTGAATATTTTCTCAAATTTCTTTTTTTATTTGAAAGTACAATCCTTCCGGTTAATAATGGAAAATAATTTCATTCAAATGGCTGCCTCGGCTGGCCATGCAGTAGCCTACACGATCGGTCCAATTTTTAAGCACATTATCGATTGTCATTACCGACATCAGCTTTGCGGCTGATAATGCGATCTTCAAAAACAGGGCGCAAAACATCGAGTGTAGCTTCGGCTGTGTGGCACGTAGCGCCGTCCTGTTGAAACCAAATGTTGCCAATATCCTCCTCTTCAATTTTTGTGAACAAAAACATACGGAGCTGACGGTGCTTCTCTTCTTCCAAAATCCATACGCAATTTTCGCACACATTCTGCAACATTACCATGATTTTCAAAGTAATGTCGCAATATTTCCCAGCGTTGTTCAAGCGTATACACAACCATATTCGTTCAGCGGAAGGATAAAACTAATTATCTGTCAAATCAGACATGAGATAAGTTACCATTCACGAAATAAGCACTAGTTGAAAAAAAAACACGTTAGATGGCGGACCCTTTAGTACATTATAAAAATAGCAATCGCTATCTCCAAATTGGGCATTTAAAAAATCTTTAAAATAAGTTAAAAAAAAGACACATTTTACGCTAAATAAAAATTTGTGAGTCATTTTTTATTGCAATTTTGAGTAAATTATCAGAACAAAAAAAAGTAAAAAATTCAATATTTTAAAATTTTGACATTTATTAATTTTTAATAAAAATTCACTTTTTTCAAAAATGTCCCATTTTCGAACAAAGTTCAGAAAGGGATAAAGTTTTCCAAAAAAAAGTTGATTTCTTCCACTTGGAATCATTTGTAATAAAAATGTGGTTGGGGTGTAATGAACATAACTCGATAAAATATTCTTTAAGTTTTAACCTTTTTATCAACTTTGTGAGTCATTTTTGATTCCAGACTAAAGTGGGTTATCCCAGAAGTCAAAATTCAAAATCTAAATAATTTTAAGCAAATTAAAGGACTAAATAAAGTAAAAAATTCAATATTTTAAAATTTCGAATTTTGGTAATTTTTAATAAAAACTCATTTTTTTCAAAAAGGCAAAATTTTCGGACCAAATTCGGAAGGGGTTAACGTTTACCAAAAAAAAGTTGATTTCTTTCACTTGGAACCATTTGTAATAAAAATGTGGTTGGGAGGCTGCGGTGTAATGAACATAACTCGACAAAACGTTCTTTAAGTTTTAAACTTTTTATAAAATTTGCGAGTCATTTTTGATTCCAGACAATAGTGGGTTATACGATGAAGTCAAAATTACAAATCTAAATAATTTTAAATTCGGAACGGGTTAACATTTTCCAAAAAAAGTCGATTTCTTCCACTTGGAATCATTTGTAATAAAACTGGCGAGGGGTGTAATAAATAAAACTCGACAAAACGTTCTTTAAGGGACATTCTACTATGTATACTTAAGTATGATTATTTTGACTGTTATTTAAGTGAAAAATTCTAAAATGTAGTTAATGATGATGGTGTTGATATTTAAGTGATATTTTGGCCATCACTGATACTTTGTGTCATAAAATCTATGATGATTTATAGTTGCTATCAAGCAACAAGAATTACCAGCTAAAAATATGCAACAATGTGACACTTTTTGACAAAGTACATTAGTATGAGTGAAAGTAAATTACACAAACATTTGCCAACTCACACAACTATAGAAAAAATAATGATTACATGATTTTTTATAATATGCCAAAAAATCATAGTATTCCAGATATCAAATACATCAATGTACCTACATTAGAGCAGCATTTTTTTTAACTTTCGATTTTGATCAATTATTGTTACGATTTTTGTAGAACTAGGTCGAAAAGTTAGGTAGTATGAATTTGAATTTGTTAGGAAAGCATTAACCCGTGTTGCCCAGCGAACAAAATTTTCGATTTTTAAAAATTTTTCTTAAACTGGTTTAATAAAAATATGTCATGCCAGATACATAATTTTTAATTAATTTTGGCAAGCTAAGCACGAATAGTTAAACATTTTTGAAATCCGACTAACTGTCGATTTTTACTAAAAATATAGTTTTTTCCTCCATTCTACAAATATATTAAAAGTTATCCAATTTTGTTTTTATTTTTGCACTACACGCTGAAAAGAACACCCTGCTGGAAATATAAAATATGGTAATATACTTTTGCTTGGAAAATATTTCCGTTTCCCATGTTTCTTACATAACATGTATGCGTGCAAATATAATTATTTTTGCCTCTAAAAATATATATGTTTGGAACTAGTGAAAAACGTCTACTGAAAAACATATATATGTTTGGCTGCAAATATCTATATATGATTATTATAAGTTAATTTGCATGGTCCAAACATAATATCTAAAATTTTTAAAACTGCAAATATATCTTTGTTTAGGTTTGAAAATTTTAAACATTGCAATTATATATATAATTACCTGCAAACATGTTGAAAATTGTCTTTTTTCTGCGTGTAGCAAAGTAGACAAAACTAAACTTCACTTGAGCATAATTATGCCCATATTGGCAGTAGGATAACTTGTAAATTAACCTATAAATATCTCAAAAAAATAGATATTTTACATAGTAAAATTTTTATGCTTTTTAATTTCATGCACATGATTGTTGAAGAACAATTACTTTAACTTTTGATTTTCACTAATTAATGTTGTGACTGTTGTGCCAAATTTAAGAAAAATCGGATTACTAAACTCTTGGAGAATTAAATTAATTTAAAATAAAATACATTTTGTGATACATCATCTCTAATTTCAGACATTATTACGATCAAATGAAAGCATGTTTTGTGTAATATTTGACTGCAAACACAAAAAATTCTAAGATTATTTTTAGAAAATTTCTAGAATAGAGCAAAAAAAGGCGTAATTTTTAGTGAAAATCAAATCGCAATGTCTCGAAAACTGTTAGTCGGATTTCAAAAATTTCAAAATATTCGTGTTCAGCATGCCAAAATTATTTTCAAGCTATGGTAGCGCGGCACCACAGGTAAAAGCTATCCGATTTTTCTACAATAATCTGAACAATAAATTTAAATTTTTCAAAAAAAGTTATTCTTCATACAAAAAAATGCTGCTCTAATATAGATATTTTTTCATATTTATAATTTCTGATACGTTTACAGTGGGGAGCAATCGTGAGTACATATAAGTACTTCTTACACATAAGGATTCAGGCCGAAAAATATTTGATACTAGAATTAAAGTATACTTTTCTAAAGGCATAAGGTACGCTGCATCCAAATCTGGTCTCAGAATCACTATCCGACATCAGGCATTCGAGCTATATTAACAGGAAAAGCCTCGATTTTTAAAAAAATTATCCAATTTTTCACCTTCCGGAAAATATATTTTTCATAATACTTATAACGGCAACTGAATACGCTACTCTTACCGTTTATTTCCGATTTTTTAAGTTTCAAAATTATTTATTTTTCTTAAAATTATCGTTGGTTGAACTTGATTATAAATTTTTTTTTTTTTTAATTTTACACTGCGGAACTTTAAAATTGCCGTTACAAACTCAATTCAATTTACAATATTTTCGTAAGGAATTAAGTAATGTTAAAAATTCAAAAACTAAACAAACTGTAAGAGTAATTTGTTCAGGAGTATGTATTATGAAAAATTTAGTTCCAGGAAGGTGAAAACTCAGAACACTTTGATCAAAAACGACTCGTTTCCTGTTACTATAGCTCGAACGCCTTATTGCGGCGAGTGATCCTGAGATCAGTTTAGGATTTAGTGTACCTTATACCTTAAGAAAAATATACTTTAGATCTAGTGTCATAAATTTTTCGGCCTGAATTATTAGGTGTAAAAAGTACTTACATGTACTCACTAGTGCTTTCCACTGTATGTACATTTGCCACTTTTTTACAATTTGACAAATGATTGAATTGAGAATGTCTTATATAAACATAAATATGTATAACTAACTACATGTTCATATGTGTATGTAGATGATCATATTTTGCAAATAGATGAATATTCAAATACACTTGTAACTACAATATGAATGTAAAATGTGTTTAAAGAGTATACAAATGGTATATTCGTGTAAACATTTCCCATTTGGCAATGTGTTAAGACATCCTTGACTATACTTTGACGACAGCCCAATCAAATCGTTGACGACATTTTGAAACGACGATCTGAGCGAAATTATGGCATAGTTTATTGAAACAGTTGCTTATCGACAGTTTGGCCTTAATAAAATCTTATTGCAGACAATTTAAAAACATTGTCGGTCATAAATTCGTTAATGTGGTATGAAATATGACAAAGTAAATGCAATGGTAGCTCAGTGTGTCCTTAAAGAAATCATGAATTTGTAATTTTAAAACACGACAAAATACATGATTTTGTCTCTAAAGTTGTCCTCGATAATAAAATACAGGCGACAAATTTTAAAATGTCATCAAAACATCATTGATGAAAATATCATCTAAGACTACCTTGCCAACTGGGTTACTAAAGGTAGATATGTTAGTATGGGTAGTTCTTTTTTCAGTTTTTGTTTTCATAATTTTTTCAGATTTTTGTTTTCTCTCTCTAACTACTTTTCTTTGAAGACAAACATTTTTCACAAATTAAATGAAAACACCTGGTGTTTATACTACGCGATATTTGTACAGTATAATACAATACTGTACACTGTATGCTTTATAAAATACACCAAGGTAAAAGCCAGATACTTCGTAACCGGAAAGAGATATAATTTTTTTATGATTTTTCTCTGATAACCATTCCCAGCAAAAACTAGTGATTATCCAGAAGCAGTTCTGGAAGACATTATTTAATTACGTAGCGCTACTTCAACTAATTCCAGTCCATGATTTTTGTTCTTGATGTCCCACTCAGTGTTGCCATGTTTATTGAGTATAAAATCGTCAAAAACTTTTTAAAAATCGCCAAAATAAGAGAAAATCTGTTAAATCTGTGGGATATAGTTGCAATAAAAGACAATAATGTAACTCTTGTTTTATATGCTAACGTGATATCTTTGTAACATAATACGATTTTTGACTATTATATGCGGTTAAAACTTAAAAAAATCATATTATTTTACAACGATATTGATTTACCACTTTTACTGTTCATTACTTCTGTACCATTTTGTGATAAATATTTGAGCAGCCCATTTTTTTAAATCTTATATTCTTTTACAAATTTTAGAAACTTTTTAACAATTAAATTTTCTTTTATAATTAAATTTGGACTTCCATTAGAGAATTCAAATTTATTATCAAATTAAAATCGATTACCAAAATAGATTCTGAAATTTTAGATTATTTAATGTTTTTAATTTGAGTTCTATTTTAATGTTTCTAATATAAATAATTTTTATTTAAAAATGGTTAATTACTGCACCTATTTCCATTTTGGTACAGAAATTGTTATATTCTTAAGTTGCATTTTATATCATTTTATGTATATTATTAGGCTTTATCTTCTTATTTTATTCGCAACAAAATTCATGCTTTTGTTTTAATTAAAAAAAAAATTATTTTTATTAATGAAATTGAAAATTATTCAAGTTTGAGGCCATAGTTCTTTATTATGATATTGTCATAACGAATAATATATAGAGTTTTTGTTTTCAAATTTATTGTTTAACCCTTTCAGGAATGTGTTGACAGATCTATTTCGGGAATTTTCTAGGTTCCCATCATCAGAACACGTTTTGAATGGGGCAACAATCCCATGCCAACCATCAAACATTCATATAAACTAGTTTACTCACTACATGAGAACATAAGAATGGTGATTTATTGAAGGAAACGATTGGTAACCGAATAGTTTCACGTTTCGGACCCCTGAATTAGCCACCAAAATCGTGCGATTTAACGGCTCTGAACTATTTTCTGTGGGGATATGTGAAGTCGCTAGTCTACGCCGATAAGTCCGAAACGATTGACCACTTGGAGGACAACATTCGCCGCGTTATTGCCAATATACGGCCCCAAATGATGGAAGAAGTCATAGAAAATTGGACCTCCAGATTATACTACATCCGAGCCAGCCGTGGCAGTCATGTGCCAGAATTCATATTTAAATTATAATGCCAGAAGTGTATCTTTCGAATAAAGTAAATTTAATGTCAATTTAAAAAATGCATCTTTGTTTTCTTCCATTTCAAAGTGTTATACCTCTAAAAAAAAAAAAACACCCTTTATAAGCTGTATCATGTTTTTTCCTGTGCATCTTATTGAAAAATTTATGAGATATTTATCCTTTTCAGAACAATTGACAAATTCTGGCATCAATTTGTTATAGCATATTTTGATCTTAAGAGCATATTTTTGATAAGAAAAGTCTTATTTTTGGAATATATTTTTTAAAACAAAAGCATATTTCACGTTTTTTTTTTTTTTAATTTTTTGTTATCGAACAATTTTATATTTCAATAAAAAAAAAATTTGCCAAAAACGATTGCGTAAATTAAGCCATTTTTGCAAATTAAACTTTCCTGTTTTACAACTGCACCAATTTAGATAAATTTAATCCTTTATCTAGTTTTTGGTTAGCAATTGAAATAAAATTCACAAAAGTTATTCCAACTGTACTGAAAAATAAATCTAAAAATACGATTTTTTAATAAAAAATATATTTTTAAGAGCATATTTTTTAAATTTTAAGATCATATTTTCCGTTTTTTGTTATGGGCATAAATCGATTTTTTAGAGCATATTTGAGGTCGCCCTGCTTGTAAGTATAGCTTAAGGGAGTTAATGAACAAATCACTCAGTCACGTCATTCTTTTATACATATATAAAATATTGCAAAACGCAAAATTACATTACACCAACTACATATAACAAACAAACTCAACATCAGTAAAGTTAGAGAACAATAAACAAAAACTTGGAATCATTTTTTGAAATGTTACTTAACAATATGAAGTTTAAATTTAAAACTGAAAGTATTTTACCCCAAAAAGAATTAAAGACAACCAACAATAGTTTCGGTTGCAATAGAACAAATTGAAATTGATTCATTCTGTTTTTGTAAAATCTTTTGTAATTTGGATCAGAAATAGGTAAAATCCTCGAAAATTAAATTAATTATTAACAACATCACAACTATGTTGATATTGGATTTTCATTTTTCGGGCGTCCAATCTTGTCTCTCACTTACTTAGCACAAAGCCTAGCATACTCTTGCATAAGAGCGGGAACAAATTTCGTAGACTTATTGTCGTATGTAAAACTATTAAACGTGATAAATTTTGAAACACTGGATCGTATGGTTTCGGAAAAATAAGACATACCAAAATCAGGTGAAATTTTTCCAATAAATAAACTAATTTTTAATGTATTAAAACAATTTAAAAGTGCTGTATGCAAGGAAATTCCTCAATTCCCAAATTTTTTTTAAGTTTTATGTTTTTTCTTTTCGAGCAAAAGTCATCGATAATCTTTAGCAAAAATTTAACACCCTATACCAGGGATCGAATTACGGCATTCGAGATCGTAGTTTCTCTATCGAATTAATTTCATATTTCTAAATATAAAACTTTTAACGACATTTTTTCGAGCAGAGATGTTGTAGTTCGGCCCTATATTGGAAAAAAATTTAAAACTTGGTTTTTTCATTATAAGTATTTTTGTAGATACTAATAAAAAAAGCAGTTTTCGAACGATTTCGCTTGATCGCGAATGCCGTAATTCGGCCCAGGAGTTTAGTACGGTATTAGAGTGATATCCTTGTGTGTAAAAACATGAAAGTTTTATTAAATTATTTTTAACCAAATTGGAACCAGAAACCGAAATTTTCAACTAAAAAATACAGTTGTTTAAAATGAAAAGTAAGTAGTCCTGTTTTTAATTGATTTTCAGGTTATTTAATGTGTATATTCAGTTGTCTTTACGGAAAAAATATTGTGAGTGTAGGGAACTATTAGAGATAACTAACACAAGTTAGCATGTTTTTGTTAGTTTCTACTAGGAGATTATAAATATGTTAATTGTTTGAAAATCGGATTATAAACAAAAAAAAAATGGGGAAAACTTTAAATTTTTTATCCAAAAAGTGCCCTACTTTGGGGGGTCATATTGCCGCCCCCAACGGTCTGGGAGGTTCAACATCAAACTAAGACTCGACATTACGTCAGTTATGACTGTTTCAAATTTCATTGCAATCGGACCACTGAGTAAAAAATGGACGAAATATTTCCAAAAAAGTTGTGACATATCTACGGGTTTTCAATTATTTTACTTTCCCGCTTTCCCGGGATATTCCTTGCGGGATCCCGGGAATTTCAATTGTTATAATTACCTTGCTTGAATTATATGCTTAAAGTTTTAAAACCTATGAAAGTAGCTGTGGAAAGGTTGAGTAGCCGTGATATAAATATATTAATCTTATGTAAAGAAATTCAATCGATTCCATCAATTCTTGGCGAAACAATGTTTCTAGCTATTTATGTATTACGTATTGATGAAAGGAGAGACAAAAAATTGTATACATTGGTAAAATATTTAAAAGAACCGGATTTCTTCAACGACAACAATGAAAATAGTTTGTTTTCCTTTGCTTCTAAGTGCTCCGTAATTGGATATGCAGAAATTCTGTTTAATCGTCTTTTTGGCGGATCTAATGATACTGAGGAAATTGATGATTATGACGATGTTGAATAATGTGTTGCTGTTGAAAATAACCCATTTGAAAAAGTTTTAAATGCAGCTATTAATAACGTTAATTTATGCTCTCAATCTAACTCCATAAAAAAGAACTAAAATATTTTGAAGGAAGTGGTCAAAAACTCAAAATATTGAAAAGGTGTTCAATGCACTTCTAACTGTTCGTCCAACTTCGGTGGAAAGCGAACGAGTGTTTTCCGTAACATTACAATTTGTTAACAAACTCAGAAATAGACTTTCAAACGAGTCAATAAATGGTTTGAGGGTATTAAAGAAATATTTTCTAAGCCGTCAAAATAAATTTTAGTTAAAGTTTTCTAAAATATTTTACATATTTTAAGAATTGAATTTTTACGTTTTTGTTTTCGATCTCATATTTTGAGTACCTGTATTTTTTATATTCTATAATTAATTGAATTGTTATGTTGATGTTTTTGATCTCATATCTAGAGAATAATACTTTTTCTTTATTAAAAGTTAAAAGTAAATAATAATTCTTTGTTAATTTTAAATAAAAATTTATTTTAATAGTATTTAATATTGTTTTACTTTTATCAAATAAATTTATTTTTTACACCTAATCCATCGTAAAAAGCGCGGGGAGCGAGAAAAAAACAACTTTGCAATATTTATATATAATTATACATACTGTAATAGTTCAAGTGCAAAAAAAAGATCGGTGAAGCTGAATATAATGCTTTTTACTATTTTACTTATATTAGCATAAACACATAATACCCTTTAGCACTCTTGGTTTATAATTCAACTGAATTAAATGATTTTTTTTTTCTTTTCAAAAGAACAAACAACATGTTTTAACGTAGAAAATAGCGTTCTGTAATTAAGTTAATTAGAAAAAATTTAAACAGACAAAATATAAATAAGAACTTGTGTTTAAATGTGTTGTAAATTTTAACTTTTTATAGAAGTTACAGAAAAAGCTAAAGGAAAGCAATAAAACTTAAAAAGAATACGTCTGTAATTTAACAGAAATTGTTGAGAAATATTTTCTTAGCCCAATATTAGAAGTAATTACTTTTAAATTAAAGATAAATATATTGATTAATTTATTGCACAAAAACAATGCGTTACAGAAAACAAAATTTTTTGTGATTTTAATGCACCAAATGATTTAGAAATCGTGCTATTTGTTATATTATTGCAAGCAACTGCGTTATGCGAGGTATAGGTGTACAATATTATTAAACTAATTTTACAATCTTATTACAGTAAAACCCGGTTAAAACGAACTTCGAGGGACCAAAAAAATTAGTTCATCTTAAGCGAGGTTCGTATTAAGCGGGTTTTTTTAACGATAAAAAATACGTATTTATTAAAACAAAAACAAGATTTTTACATAAATAAAAAATAAAAATAAAATGCATTCACAACTAAAAATTCAATTAAAATTCTTCATTAAAAAAAAAAAAAATCTGTTATTTTTTACTGAATGACTGAATTAACGATTCGTTATAAGTTTTTCTATTACCAAAATATGATTGTCAGCTTCTTCGGCAAACGATTTTGTTCGAATATATCACTTGACAAATTTTCAACATCGGGAGGATTAACAATTTCCAATATTTCTCCACCTGATAAAGTATGTGACGTCAAAACATTACCATCTATATCTAGAAAGTCATCCACGGATATGAAATTAATATTAGGTCTATCCCATTAAACGGATAAAGAGTGTACTAAACATGGTAATTTGTATGAAAACGAGTTTTTGGTACTGCTTAAAACAGTTCGTAATAACCGAGGGTTCGTATTAACCGAGTTCGTATTAAAAGATGTATTTTGTATGAAAATTGTTGCCAAAACGTCGGGACTTTTAAAATAGTTCGTATTAACCGAGGGTTCGTCTTAACCGAGTTCGTCTTAAGCGAGTTTTACTGTATTATTTAACTATTATTGATAACTTGCACGCTCAGATGATCTGATTACAAAAAACTAATTCCATTTTTATGCAAAAACCGTAAAAAAATGCATATTTCACTGAACATCACATGTGTATAGTGCATGCTCGTACATGTCATATACACCGTTTTATGAGTCTTCAAAAAACCTTTCATACGATGTGCATTACTTGTTGTGAAAAAATAGGCAAAAAAAACTAAAAAAAATATTTTTTTTTAAAAATGGTTCAGCTCATGGCGGCAGCTAGACCCAAAATATTTTGGGAATCGACATAAAACAAACTAAGGCACATTTTTAGAGGGGCCCTTTTTACGTTTTCTTGTGAGTAGCTCTACTAAACAAACATTTGTATGAAATTGTTTTTATTATATATTAATTAATTAATTATTAATAATATAAATATAATATAATTACGAAGCCACGGCCCCCGCACTGAAAAGCCAGCATGCTACCAAATAGCCTACCGGAGCGCACTGCATGGAATTGTATATATTTTCACACAATCATATACAAAAATGCAGCATTTTGTGAAATTTTTCCAGACTAAAACTCGGATATAATTATATTTAGATGTATCAGTTTACATACAATCATATACAATAATATCAGGTCAAAGTCCAGATACAAACATATCTGGTTTTTATATAGTTATATCTATTTGTGTCAGTTTAGATATAAACTGATACAATCTAATACAAATCTATCGGGCCATAATTCATATAAAATTGTACTGGACATTTATCTAATTGCTTCAGATTAGATCTAAAACCATGCAAACAGATACAATTATATGGGCTCATATTTCGGCTAAAATTTAATAAGATTACATATAGCGTCACATAGAAATCGATATGCCTACATTAAACTCCATATAATTTTTTTTTTAATCGGGTGGGCGCATATTTCGAACGAAATTTTATAATATTGCATATCGCGTCATATAGAAATTGATATGACCACATAAAGCTCCATATCAGTTTTTTAATCGGGTATAGCAAATATGATTAATATCTAATTTTATAAATGTAAATATATAATAATATATAAGAAACATATAATCAGATATGGAAATGCATGTCACCACATATAGTCACATATTATAAAATATTTTAATATGGAATAAAAAATTTTACTCGGGTGTTGAAACAATTGAAATTTTTTAATTGTTAATAAGTATCTCGTTATCAATAGCCGCGTTAGTTGACCTTCTATGAATTACAGGGTATTTTGACTACTTAGGCTTCAAACACAGATCATTTGCCATAGCCCAGCGACGTATTTTACATAAATCAAAATTATGTCCGACAATGCGTTATCCAGTTATTTTTTGCTTTTTGAGAAGGTATACAATATTCATCACTTTTTAATCCAATGAGTTATTACTTAATTAAAAAATAATTTAATTATAATTTAATTAGTTGTTAGCAGAATTTGAGCAATTAAAGTTATTGAATCGGTGGTTTTCGTGATTAAAATGGCTTTTTATTCTTTTGTGTGCGCAACATCATCTGCATACATATGAACGTTGGAGTAGAAAGATAGTTGTAAAAGAAAATGGTTGGCATATAGAGAAAAAAGAAGCGGTCGCAGAATTGAACCTTGGTGCACACCTCTCGTAAGATTCAGCGGTTGCGAGGGTAAATTATTAATACAAACAGAATGTGTACGGTTAACTAAGTTGGATAAAATAAATTCAGATGAACTTGATTAAAAATTAAAAAGATTTCTAAGTTTTACGCACAAAATTTGATAATCTTAGAGTGAAAAGAAGAACCAAACAAGTTACTATCCAACACCACACCTTGTTACTATCCAACCTGTTGTATATATTAATTATATGGCAACTCATTTATAATACTTTAACTATGTAGTTTATATGAAATATGAGTAAAGAGAGTCAGCCAGTCGTTAGCTGAGTGATTAAAGAATAACACATGGCGCAGCCGGTAGGATACGTTTCAAGGACGTTTTTCAAGGTTTGGGCTGTTTTGTTGACAATATTGAAATTAAAGTTAAATCGGATTCCATTCCAGTTGTTAAACCAGCCAGAAGAATACCATTGTCTCTTGCTAATCGGGTCAAGGATGAATTACAAAAAATGATTGAAAAGGGTATAATTGAGCGGGTTGATGGGCCTGTAGAGAGAGCATCAAATTTGGTAATTGTGGAAAAAAAGTCTGGGCAACTTCGGTTATGCATCGATCCACAGGATTTAAATGCTGATATACTTTTGGAAAATCATACTATACCTTCTTTTGAATCAATTGCAGCTCGAATTTCAAACAAAATATATTTTACAGTTTTAGATCTCAAAGAAGGATTTTAGCAAGTTGGACTAAGTCCTAAGGCTAGTGAACTTTGTGTTTTTAATACTCCATATGGGTGTTACCGATTTAAGCGTTTGCCATATGGGATTAGGATTGGCCCAGAGGTATTTCAAAAATATAATGAACGGAATTTTGAAGATATTCCCAATGTTGTTGTATTTATCGATGACATTTTGATTGCAGCTGATATAACAGATGAACATGATCGAATTTTAAAGCAAGTATTGGAGCGAGCACGTAAGTTAAATATTAAATTCAATATAGATAAAATTCAGTACAAAGTAACGGAAGTTAAATATTTAGGCAAAATAATTTCATGTGAAGGAATAAGATGCGATCCAGAAAGAGTTGAAGCGATAACGCAAATAGATAGCCCAAAAACTAAAAAAGATTTACAGAAGTTACTAGGTATGATAAATTACATTCGAGACTACGTACCAAAGCTGTCAGAAATTTCTAAACCGTTAAGAGATCTCTTAAAAAATAATGTTGTTTTCAATTGGCAAAAACATCATGAAAACTGTTTACATCAAATTAAAAGTATTATTTCAAACACACCCACACTTACAATTTTTGATGAATCAAAAGATATAACAATTGAGACAGATGCTTCAAAATTCGGAATCGGTTGTTGCTTGATGCAAAATGGAAAACCAGTTTCATTTGCTTCAAGAAGTCTTAGCGATGCTGAAGTAAATTATGCGCAAATAGAAAAAGAGTTTCTAGCTGTAGTTTTTGCGTTCCGCAAATTTCATTACTATGTATATGGTCGATCGGTAACAGTTCGGACAGATCACAAGCCACTAATCGAAATTATGAAGAAAGAGTTTTGCAAAATACCTTCTGCTAGACTTCAAAGAATGAAATTATCACTATTGAAATACAATTTAAAATTAAGTTATATCCCGGGAAAGTTTTTATATGTAGCTGATTTGCTATCTCGTAATTTCAACAAAGATGACAAATCGCCTGAAATAGAAGATTTAAACGAATTTATACACTCAGTAAATGTTACAGATGCGAGACTGGAAAGTTTAAAAAAGCCGTTAAACAACGATAAGTGCCTGTCTGAACTAAAACAAATGGTGATAAACGGTTGGCCAAAAAATAGTTCAACACTTCCTATTGATTTAAAATTTTATTGGAAAAACCGAAATAACATTTTTATTGATAATGATTTATTGTTTTTAAATGAGAGACTGATTATACCACAAGAACTAAGACCAGAAATTCTATTGCAATTGCATTCTTCACATTTAGGTATTGAAAAAACTAAAAAACGAGCACGAAGCTTGGTGTATGGCCCCAAATTGATAAAGATATTGAAAATATAATTTCTAAATGCTTAACCTGTCAAAAAGATCGTTGTTCAAATACAAAAGAGCCGATGATATCACACGAAGTTCCTACACTACCATTTAGCAAAATTGGTATGGATATTTGTGAGTATTAATCCAAATCATACCTTATTGTATCGGACTATTATTCCCGATTCTTAGATATAATCCCAATTACTTCGAAAACAGCAAGTACTTGCATTAAACATTTAAAAGTATGCTTTTCTAATCATGGTATTCCAATTGAAATCGTCTCAGACAACATGCCGTTCACATGAATTTCGAAGTTTCTGCAAACAGATTGGAACAAGACTAACTACAACAAGTCCTGGGTACTCCCAAGCCAACGGGTTTGCAGAAAGATCTGTAGGCATTGCAAAGAATCTTATTAAGAAAACAGCCGAAAGCAATGAAGATCTCTGGCTGGCCCTCATTGAATACAGAAATACACCACTTAAAGAGTTAAATGCATCGCCAGCTGAACTTCTTATGAGTAGAAAAACTCGCACATTACTACCAATTAGAAGTGAGTTGTTGCAACCAAAAGTAATACCGAACATTGACAAGAACATAAAAACAAAGCAGTTAACATCCAAGTTATATTACGACAAAAACGCCAAATGGAAAGAAGGTTTCTCGAAAGGAGAGAAGATATGGTACCAAGGCGTAAACGGTTGGAATAAAGCTACTATTGTTGACACTCATGGAAGTCCAAGGTCGCATTGGATTGAAGTTGAGGACGGTGCTATACTTCGAAGAAACTCAAAATGGATTCGTAAAAGAACCAACTAATTATTGAATTATACTAATATTTAATGAATTACATTTAATGAATTTTAACTAATATTTTCAAATATCAATACATCTCCAAATTTTGAAAAATACTTAGAAAGGGAGATGTTGTATATATTAATTTTATGGCAACCCATTTATAATACTTTAACTATGTAGCCAGTCGTTAGCTGAGTGACTAAAGAATAACACACAACCCACACCTAATCTTCTCCGTTACTTCAGCAAGATCGGTTATGCAGCTATTATCTGAGTGAAAGCCTGATTGTCATGTTTATTAATGGAATTGTCATGTTTATTAATGAACTAACTAATCTGAGAGTACAACAGCTTCTTACTGAGAGTGAAATAGTTTCTCCAAAGCGTTCGAAATATAGTATAAAATCGCAATGGGTCCGTATTCCTTTGATTCCTATTTGATTTCGATATTGGAATAATTTTAGCATGTTTCCATTTTGGAAGGGAAAGTGCTTTTTTTTTTTTTTTTTTTTTTTTTTTTTTTAAAAAAAGAGAGGCAACACTCAGGAAATACTTCCTATATTTAGTGTGTTGCTTTCTTTGGAAAGGGATAGTATAGAGATGAAAGGTGGGGAAAGATGAAGGGCTTCAGACATGGCAACACTGTAATTGCGCGAGATGATAAGTCTTAGAACAGTTGTTGCTCGCCACCTGATGGAGAGTTGGCGAACTTATTGAAGCTTTTTGGTTCATAGCCCTGATTCATTATTTTACTTCGGTGGGGTTAATTGCTATGGGAACACCGAAGGTGGACATTGCGATACGTATGAGGGATAGAAAAAACTCATACATATTATTTTGATGTTGCCGGCACCGGGGATCGAACCCGGGACCTTCTGTGTAAAAGTCCAACGCGCTAACCATTAAAAATGTGAGTCACATATGGGAGAAGAACAGGTAAGAGACAGAACGTAGACCGAACTTAAGAGAACTTAGGATGATTGTTATCATATGCAACTCCGTTGAAAGTAACTGCAGAAAAACAACGTGAGACTTCGGCTTGGTTGACACATACAAATTCAAAGCTACGTTCGGGAGCTGTGTTGAAATTACACTGATAATAATACATGCGTAAAATTACGAAAAAATGTCAAAATAACCAAATTTTTTGTAAAATAAACGAAAATTTGTATATTTTACGAAATTTTTTGTAGTTTTGACAATAATTTCGTATTTTTATGCATGGATTATTATGAGTGTAAGGCGTTACATCCACTTAGAAGGCCTAAAAACCGTCAAAAGTTGAATACATATTAAGGCAACTTTCAACTTTTTTTAACATTGTTTTTTTTAAGAAATGATTCCCAAAAAAACTATACCCAATCTCCGGGGGGTCCTCTAAAATTTTTTTTTGCGGTGAGCACTATATCTCTGGACTGAATCATCGGAAATGGAAAAAGTTTAAAGATTTCTTCAATGTAATAGATTATATGTAAATTGATTGTCGGAATAAGCAAAATATTAATTTTTAACAAAATGGCATCTTCTCAAATTGAAAAAATCGATTTTCGATACAAAGTTTGGCTTTGAAGTGTTCATACAATGGAAAATATGTATAAAAATAAAAATATGCATATAAATCTTCTATGAAATTTAAAGTGGATCGCTACAGCCGTTCCCGAGAAATCTTACTTACAGACTTTGAAAACACAGTTTTGAGAAAAACACGTTCAAAGTTTAAAAAGTTTTTTTTTTTTCATATAGAGCACTTCCATTTCATTTCAACGACTTATTTTTTTATGGTCTCTGATTGTGATAAAATTTGGTGAGTATATTTAGAAGTGAAGGCATATTTCAAGATTTTTTATTTTTTTACTTTGAAAATTGTGCAACCCTGAAGCTATGAAATAACGAAAAATTTTCGTTGGTCATAACTTTTTTTGTATGAAAGATTTTGAAAAATTTTAAATATAGTACCAAATAGCTCCGCTAGGGGGGAGGGTTTCACATCCATAAAATATACAAAAAAAAATATTTTAATCATAGTTTTATGTTTCCACACAGTTTAATAAAAAAATAACCAGCCTTTTAAAATGTGTAACTAAAGAGTTAAAATTGCTTTAAAAATCTATACGAGTATTTAATTTGTTACTGATGGTGTCTTTACAGATACGCGTGTAACTTCGATAATATTTGTCGCATTGACTCGAAATTTTCTGTGTATATATTTGAATAAATCGCTTATTTACTGCAAGACTGGCATAACTCAAAAAAACACGATTTTGCAGAAAACGAGTTTAAACTTTCAATCCGTATCTGCCCCGCTCGACCCTTTCTCTATTTATTTGATCATGTTTTTTATAAATAGGGGGTTTTTCTGTATTTTTCTCTTAGTTGTGTGCGAATTCGCTAATTATCGAGAGACCCGTGAGTAGCACAGGTTCCCTATAAAGTATATACTATTTGCACCCACTTTAAAGAAAAAAATAAAATATATTATCCTCTATATCGAAAAGTATACATGATATTAATATGAAATTTTTACACAATATAAAGCATGATATAGCTAATAAATCTGCATCATTAACTCAAAAATCGCATTTTTTGACTTATGACAGTCTTGAAGTAAATGAGCGATATGTAAATTTCAAACATGAAATAAAAATAATTCTTAGGCGTAGTTTTTGGGATGTTTAGCTAAACCGACAACTAAGTTTGTCCAGCATTTCCAATTTTATTTACACACATTGGCCGGTTTTTACTGATATAAAACAAAATGAACAAAAATTCCAATAGCAGTATTCTAGTTACTGCGTTAAACTAAGATTAAAGTTAATCTACATCCTAAAAACTCGGCGTTAATGGATGTAACCCCTTAATTGATTATTAACTGATTGGATTAGATTTAAGTTTGTGAAGGCTGTGTTCAATTCGTTGCTAGCATTTGCATCCACCTATTCAATACCACTTTTTTGAATAGACAAATAAAATTTTTAGTTTAATTGATAATTCATATTTTGCTCATGTAATTAATAAAAAATGATGACAGCTTAAATAATTTTCTAATTTTATCAGGAAATTTAAAAAATAAATGTACCTTTTTGTATTTAATTATTCAAAACTTGAATTTAATATGAAATTTAAAACTCATTTAAATGCATTTATATAGGAAATTGTTTATTTAAGAATTTTATTAAAAACAATTAGGAGCAAATATGTCTTAAGAAAAACCCCCACTTGGAATATCTTATACAAATATAAATTTTCTAATTTCTAATACAAGTTTTTATATATTATATATTTCAAGACATTATAAATCTATTGTAATTTAAGAAAAAAAAAATGCGTATGGGTAATATTGAATGATTTGACAAAAATATTTATCAATTTTAAAACTATGTCCTTATTTATAAAAGCTTATAAAAGTTAATTAGGTGTATTAATCAAATTTTGTAAACAAAATTTGTTTTATTAACCTATTTGCTTTATGTAATTTAACCCACATTATTAAAGGCTTGATAATAGATATATATAAATATATATTTAACCAATTAATAAAATGTCCTTCAGTTTTTAATATTAGTTCGTACTGGGTATGATCTGAGAGAAAAAAATAAGATTATTATCTATTTAAATTTTGAAATGACTTTATAATACACAAGAGAGATTACAAAATAGATTAAATACCATAAGCGTTATTATGTGCAGCTCATGAATTGAATACATATAAACAACTTAATACACACATGCATACAAAATAGCAAATAGAACTAAATATTTGCTGCTGCTACCAAAGATATTACAAAGTAGAGGATGTACAGAACAAAAACTACTGAACCACTAGCCAAACAAGCACTGCAAAGGCTTCTCGCGTTCAAGCCTTTAACACCCTGTAGTTAGTTACCATACAGTAACACAAAACATACGAGTACATGTACGTTTGGGGTGCTTGAAAATGAAAATACCGTTATACGTAAACACGGGTTTTAGAAAGTGTAGTTGTAGATTTCCACTAAACTAATTTTCAGGACAGTAGCTCATTGATTACACTGTGCAACAAGAAAAAACATCCCATACCATTCCAACGGAAAATGAAAGTAGACCATTAGTAGACTAAAACCTCCAAAGGGTTTTGAAATCTTTGCTCTTGTTTTGTTTTTATAGGCCATTGAAGTTGACTCTTTTTTAGCATATTTTTTCTCTTTTTTTACTATGGATGCAAATAAAATGTTGAAATGGGTATAAATAAAATGCAATAACGACGAAAGCGAGGATGCTCATTTTCACACAAACTGTTTAATAGCTTCTTTAGAAGTGTGGTGTTCAAAATAGGCTAAATCGGTTCAGCGCTTCAAAAGTTATGAGTGAAAATGAAAGGCTGCTTCAAAATTTTTCATACAAATGTGCGAATTTTACTAAATTATGTAACCAGACATAAAGAGGTGAATAGTGTTGAATATTCACCTCAATGACTTTTTTCAACATATTTTTTTTTCACCTCAAACTTTTTTCACCTCGAATTTTTTTTCCCCTCGAAATTTTTTAAATTTAAGAGAAATTATAATTTAGTTAAGAGAAATTTTAGGTGTAAATGGTAAACAGCGATTAGCTGGAATAAATGAAGAAACAATGATAACTAGGGACTTAACAAATTTTTGTGCTTTTATTATGTCAATGGTTATAAAAAAATAAATGAGAGAAAAAATTATCGAGGTGACAAAACATCTCCTAGATTAAAAACATTTTGAAATGTGAAAACATTTATTGTAGTAAAAAAATATCGGGGTGAAGAATAATTTTGGTGAAAAAAGTATTCGCGGTGAAATATTCAATACTATTCACCTATATGTCTCTAGTTACAAAATGTCCAACTTTTCTTGTAGTAAACAAAAATGGAGGTAAAAAAAAATTTCGAGGGGAAAGAGTTTCAGGAGATAAAATTTCGAGGTGAAACAAGTTTGAGGTGAAAAAAAAATTGTTGAAAAAAGTACTTGAGGTGAATATTCAACACTATTCACCTCTATATGTTTGGTTACGAAATGGACAAGTCACGTAATTTAGTAAAATTCGCACATTTGTATGAAAAATTTTGAGGCAGCCTTACATTTTCACTCATAACTTTTAAAGCGCTAGACAGATTTAGCTCATTTTGAACACACTTCTAACGAAGCTATTAAACAGTCTGTGTGCAAATGAGCATCCTCGCGTTCGTCGTTATTGCATTTTATTTTTACCCATTTCAAAATTTTATTTTCATCCATTGTAAAAAAAGAGCAAAGATATGCAAAAAAAAGAGTTAACTTCAAAAGCATATAAAAGCAAAACAAGAGCAAAGATTTCAAAACCCTTTGGAGGTTTTAGTCTACTAATGGTCTGCTTTTATTTTCCGTTGGAATGGTCCGGGATGTCTGTCATGACCCGAAATTTGGTGCACAGTGTTATAAAAGTTACATATCTTCAAACTTAGTCAATTATTGAAAATGCAAAAAAAGTGAGTTTTAAAAGTAAATGTAGTAAATAATTATTAAAAATATTGAAAATACAACTAAAATATTTCAAAACGACTAACAAGTTTATTTCAAATATACTTGTTGTCGTACTTTTTACTAACGACTGATTTTTGTGTTACCATATGGGCGGGCTAGGGGACTGGTTTAGGATATATAAGTATTAGGGTGGGGCGATTAGTATGGAAGGAAAAAAATTTTAATGGGAGCTTCGCGTTTCTGATTCTTGGGATTGTACTGAGCAAAAAAGTCCACTAGACCATACGTCTACGGTGAAAATCGATCTTCCACATTTTGACTTTACGGCAAAAAAGCCCTATTTTGAAATTAAAAATTAACCCCTTAAACCCCACCCACAAATATGATTGATGCATTAATCTGCTAGAGAATCTTCCAAAGAAGAGATTGATACCATAATCTTGGAGCTCCTCCTGCTTCCTAAGATATGTCCATCCCACACATTGTTACTTTCACAAAATACGGCTAAAAAGTCAAAATGTGAAAGTTTGATTTTCACCGTAGACGTATGGTCTAGTGGACTTTTTTGCTCAGTACAATCCCAAGAATCAGATACGCGAAGCGCCCATTAAAATGTTCAAATCGCCCCACCCTAATAAGTATATTTCAGGGTTTTTATTAAAATTTTGAAAACTGATAATATTTTTTTTTGTGTTATTTTTAGAGTTATTCTAATCAGGCTTTCAAGGTCATGAATTTTCTAAACGTAAATAAAAGACTTTTTTATTTCATTATTCGTATTCCTACGTTTCGTCGGTATTTTCCGACATCCTCAGGGATTCGTTTTTTATTAAATCTGGCAACCATGTAAATATAAAGAAAATAACCACTAAGAAATATCAACAACAATAAACTTAACATTAGAATAATTATTGTAAACTATTAGAGAAAGAAACATCCCAGCATACCATATGCGCTCTAAATGAGCTCATAAAGACTCTTTTGTCGGAACGCTGACGCTCATAATGAGTTCATAAAATAATCATAAACAGTCATAAAACGCTCATTTTTGAGTGGCTTTTTCCACTAAACTGGTCACTCATGAAAGAGCTCTAAATTTTATGCATAAAAGAGTATTTTATGACTCTTTTTTTAAAACGCATTTTGAGCTCTTATTCCAGTGCATAAAATAACATTTTTGAGCCTCATTTTGCGTGCATCAAAAACTCTAAATAGTTGGTTTGGATCTATTCTATTTCTAAACCGCGCATCTGTTCTCAGCAAATTATCAGAAAATCGGTAAATAATTCTTTTTTCAAAATATTCACCACGTTGCTGACGAAATTATGCGAAATGGCGAAATTATGTATTATTTTTGTATTTATTATAAAATAACTCACAATTTTGTCTTTACGCTTCCAAAAATATTCACTAATGAATCAATTTGTGTAACTTCTTTCTTCTGCTTAGCTGGAATTTACCGTTATCTGTCAGCGTGCAGAAATTACTCATAAAAAGCACATAAAATCTATCGTTTATGAGCTCAGAAATATGCGCGCAGAAACCACGCATAAAAAACTCATAAAATTTACCGTTTATGAGCTCAGAAATTTACACGCAAGAAACACTCATAGAAAGTCATAAAATCGATCGTTTATGAGCCCAGAAATATGCACGCAGGAAACACTCACAGAAGCTCATAAAATCGCTCATATATGAGCTCATATATAAGAACGCTCCGATAATGGTATGCTGGGATTTTTCATCAACGACTAAAAAATTTAATTTTGTGTTATCTAGCAAACTTTTGATAAAAATTCATAAATTTCAATTTGACACCCGATTTTATAAAATAGATGAACTAATGTTTAGTAAAGATATAAATTTTCATATTTTATTATCCAGATTTTATAAAAAACAGATAACACTAGATTTTTTTACATTTTTTAATAATTTTTAAAAAGTTATTATAGCAAAAGGGCAAAAGTCGATTTTTTTTCTCAAATAATTACACGGTGCCAGGCACGTAGCTAGGAATTTGTTTCGGGGGGGGCTTTTCGATTTTTTATTTTGATTATACATATATATTTTTTTTTTGCACACTAGAGTAACAGCTTTTTTTTTTTTTTTTTTTTGTTTCCTAAATTTTTGCTAAATTTTTATATAGCGGTATAAATTTATATCTGAACTGATACTGATATATAAAAAATAAGCTATAGTTGTATCCGGTTTTTGATTTTAAAACGTCATGAAAATCCGAAATATCTATTAATCCTTTTAGACTTAAGCCACTTGCAAAAGGTTTACAACTTTATAATTTGTAACAAATTCCATAGCATTTGGATATTTTATTATATTCAAAAATAGAAATAATATAATGAAAATGAAGATTTTGTGGAATTTATTAACTTACACCATTGAATAACAAACACGGAAAAAACGTTGAAACTAAATTTAGAGTTTTAGATTGAAAAAAATCTTAGACTAAATTAAGAACTCATAATGTTACAAATGAAACAAATTTTATTTTAGGGTTAATAACCAGAAAGAAATCAATTCAAAAGACAAAAATTGGGGTAAATTTTGTGTATAAAGTTATACACAAAATGATGCAATAAATTGTACTATTGTATTGATGTAATACATATTTACATCCAAAATATAATTGATAAATTTACTAGTGCGACTCTGCAATTTTATCTAAAATAAAATTGTGTTTTTTTTAAATATGATATAATATGAATATATATATTATTTGCAATGTCTAGATATATAAATATAACGTAATTATTAATTGGATTAGTTTTATTTATTCTAAATGCAATATATAATTATACGCAACTATATATAACATCATATTAAATTTTTTCTACGAAATTAATTTTATATATGAATTTATATAATTATGTCCACTGGCAGACAAAACCTTATAAGTGCATAATGTATTATTTTATGCAAACGTTTTAACTCGGGAAATTAAAGATTTATAACCGTCTAAAAAACAAATTAAAAGCAAATATCCTATACAATTTGCCTGACACTTATAAGGAAGCTTTTCCGATGGGTTCCCTTTGATATTAATGAAATTCGGATAGGTGATAAAGCAGCAAAAATATATGAAAAACGTATCTATTTTTAAAATTGGTGGTGAAATTTAACACATCTTTGTATGAAAATATGTTTAAAGTTTAGGAAATTTAGACTTATTTAAAAACAGCGTTAAAATGCTCAAGAAAACACACATTTTGAAATCCATTTTGGCACTATGTCGTGGACCCCGGCTGCCACTTATTTGAATTATTTTAACAAAGTATTCACTATTTTTTCCCCTTTTTCATATATATTATAGTCTGAAAGAAATAATAATAAAGAAAAAATATAAAATTGGAAATTTTTAAAATATACCTGACATCGCCTAGGTCTTATTTAAACTAAATTATGTATTTCCAATTTACTTTGATTTATATTTTGGACAATTTCAAACGCTTTTCAAATTGTCTTTAATCAATTTTTTAAATAAAAACCCTTTAAAATGTCTTAAAAAAAACGGCACAGGTAAACTTAATTTTGAGTCTTAGTGGTATCTCCATTTTAAAAGTTTATGTCAAAATACACAAAAAAAATCATTGTCAAAAAAATTTCAATTAAAATTTTGTTCGATTTCAAACTTACTTTCAATTAACTGTTTAATTGAAAATGAATTTGGTATAAAAAAAATTTTCAGTTTTTATAACGTATAATAACAACATTGAAACAAATGCAAAAATTTTAAAAAGTCTCCAAATTAAAAATATCGTTTAAAGTTGAAAATTCGCGTTTCTTTAATTTTGGTGATTTTTTTAAAATTTTTTTCAAGTTTTGGTGTTAATTTTGGGAGTTTTTTAAATTTCTGCAATTTTAAGGATTATTTTTTAAATTTTGGCAATTTTTTTTTTTCAAATTTTGCGATTTTTTCAAATGGTCTCGATTTTTTTAAATTTTGGGGATTTTTTTACAATTTTGGTGATTTTTTTAAAATTTTGTAATTTTTTCCAATAGTAAACAATATTCAATTAAATTTTTAATAGATGTGAATAAAACTATGTAATTGAAAATAATATTAATTAAATAGATACAAATTATTTTAGTTGTTACTACAATTGCATCAACACGACCGAATTCAGTTTAACTTTTGCTGAATCAACAAATATTTTAATTAAAACTCAATTTTAGTTTTTTCTGTGTAGACATATTTAATTTTTAGTTTGCATTGTCTCAAACAATTTTTTTGATTATATTTTAAGTCAAAGACTTCGAAATCTCTTATGAAATGATTTTATTTATTGCTTTTTGTCGAAAATCGACTCTAACAATGATAGCCGCCCATTTGCAGGCGATGTTTTCTAACGAAATTTTAAGATTCGAACCATATAAAACTATTTCCTATTTGATCCAAGTCAAAAATAAATATTTTTATATTAAATTTATCAATAACATTGTTACTTTCTAATGAATTGTATTAAGTTTTTAAATTTGTCAAATCATTTCGGGGGGGCTCTAGCCCCCAAGCCCCCCCCCCTAGCTACGTGCCTGCACGGTGCTATAAAAATTTACCGTTTTTAATATATTTAAAAAGCGACCTCGGGGGCGTTGCAGGACTGGCGTAGAAAATCACAATACAATTTTAAGAAATTTCAATACGCCCCAAAGATCTGAAGTTATTGTTGAAAAATAGAAACTAAAAATAACAAAATAGACTTAAAAGTATTATAGTACAGTGTTATATTAACGTCATATAGACAGTCGCAATTAATTGTTAATTAAAATGCATTTGACAAATTTAATTTAGAAATGTTGAGGTTAAGGAGAAGAATAAAAGTTTTTCTCTAAAAATTATAAACACTATTAATTTTTAAATCAGACTAGACTAGTTTCTGCCTTTTTATGGACAGGCTCATCAGTAATTTTCCATTTAAATTGTATTATTATTTGTGTCTTATAATTGTCAGATTGTCTCTATATGATAAATTTTTCAACAACCTGCGGCTGTAAGAATCAAACCTGCTCTCATCTTACATTACAAATGCAACAATACCAAGTCATGACCGTTTAGCGATCACATCCAAGTATGGCCTCGAATCTAATGCAGCTAAATTGCAGTTTTCTTTCCTATTAGCTTTTTCTGTTATTGTATATTATACTCAGAAGTGACAACACTAACAACACAAATATTCTATTTTTAGATTTTTGTTTGTTTTTTTTTTCTAATCTCCTCCGTCTCTATTTCACAATGTTACCAGATTGACGTATGGTTTTTACGTTCAGGGTTGACAACTTTTGCGTTTTAAGTTGAGACATCGCCACAGGGCAAATTTTATAATGTATTTTAGTACAGTGTTATATTATGTTTGGACAGTTTTAAAAACTTTTTCATAGGCTACATAAAAAAGTTGAGAAGGTATTGCCAATAACATCCAAATTTTTTCATTGCAATTTGATGTGAAACTAACCTAAATATTCTTCTAAATTATTCTGAAACTTTTTTTTAGTTTTAAGTAAAAAGAGCTGAAAATAGATGAAAATTGTCAAAGTTATTTCACTTTTTTTTAAATAATAAATAGTATTAAGGTTGAAATCGGAGCAGTTGGTTCATAATCAGTTAAGCAATATACTCAAAAAAAAAAGTTAATAAAGTCAGCAATATTTTTGCTGGGAGGATCCTTGCAGAACAATTGCTAATGTCAGCAAAAAAATTATGAAATTCAGTCAGAATTCCCCAAGTCGTCAAGTGTTTGTGATACTGTAACCTAAAACGGCAAAAAACACGATTTTCCGTCATGTTCGGGATGTTACTAATCCGCGAATAACACAGTGTGATGGTAAAACAATATTTTTTTTTTTTGCTTTTTCTTGAAAGTACGTTTATTACTGAGTAAAATGAGTCCTTGTTTTTTAAAATGGGTCGAAAATTGTTAAAGTTGCAATTATTTCTTTAGAATACAAATTTAATTTTTACGTAGCATAGGAACGCTAAATATAGATGCGTTTATTTTCAACGATATCCATAGTCACATATCCGAAGACCTCATCGAAAATTTTTCGTATGAGCCTACTTTAAAAAAATATTTTATGGATTTATTTAAATTTTATTTTAAATTGATAATTAATAATATAATTTGAAGAATATTTATTAAAACTCTCTAACTCGGGGAATTTTAGCTGTATAATTCTGGCTCGGTTTCTAGATGGCAGGCTCTACCGTTTTAATTCCGTTTATCCTCTACTTTACATAGTCTTTTTTGCTGCTACTATGACAATTACTTCAAATACTTAGATAGCACTAAATGTTTATATATGAAGTATTTTTTGTCAACCGGGCCAACCCTTCCCTTTAACGTTAGTGTAGGTCTTAATTACGGACTCTAGTTTTAAAAATCAATTCAGAAAATTAAGTTCAATATGAAGCACAAATTCGTTAGTCGTGAGCCGATTCACTTGAAAATATTAATACACTGTATTTTTTGTTGGTTAATCAGAATCTGAAGTTAGATTTTCAAAATTCAAAATTTAGAATCTATTTAATAAAAAAAAAAACAAAATAATATTTTGGATACGAATTTTGTAATTTAAAACTTTTGGTTCTATAATAACCTCTAAAACGCGTCACTCTTAAAAAAAGTTGAGACATATTGAATCTGCCATTATGAATTTATAAAACCGCCACTCGGTATATAAATGATTTTTAAAATTAAAGTTTTGCAGAGACAACTGTTTCGGTAGCTAAAGAATACCTCATATCAATGTCTGTGTAAATACCCACAACACAGACTCACATAATAAGCTCTTAGCAACCACTATCTACTACTTACTCAATATAACTTTGTGTGCATGCACTACTACTGGTACTTTAAGTGGTAAAATACACATACAAGTGCTAAATTTTGAAAATATTTGATTAGAAGTTATTTAATTTTGAAATCAAGTTAGCAGCAGTTTTATACACAGTTGTATATGAATTTGTGAAAAGTCACATGAGTCTATGATACATATAGATTACCTAGATCACAAACTCTTCTTCTTTTATCAACAAACACAATTTGTCACATTTAATCAAATTTTTTTTTGTATGTGTATACCTATTATGTGCAACACATTCTATTGAGTTACGTGCACTGACAGCTAATGTAAAAGATTTGGAGATCTATGTACTCTATGTTATGTATGGTTACAAATAGTTTAAAATTTAACAAACAAATAACACAGAGAGATATATGAACTATTCATATTATGGACGTCATTTTAGCCTTAAGTATATCAATTTTCCAAAACTTTATAAAACATTTATCTACACTCAAAAAAAAAATTGCTAATTTCACAAAAAAAAAAATAGTAAGTTCAGCAAAATTTTTGCGAACATTTTGTTGATTACAAACTTAAAAATTCTTGCTATAAATTAATAAAATTTTTTCTGAATATTTAAGTAGGCTGAAAAAAATTTAAAAAATTATACTTTAGTTAATTTATTTCATGAAAATTCTAAAAAAAACTTTGTGATTCTTTACAAAAAAAAAATGAAAATATATTAAAAAATATAAAATGTCGGTACATAGACATCATAAATTAATTTAATATCTGATAATATTAGGACAATTTGGACTGAAGCTAAATGACGTGGATAATTCTTGAAACAAAACAACAAAAAATTACATATACATAAACAACCCTTTATGTACCAATAGAGAAAGGAAATATGTAAAAATACCTAGGATGATTAGTCTGTCTACCTAAAGGTATATTTGTTTGAAATTTTTCAAAAGTCCATAAATAAATATTGAGTTTACAAATACACATTTTATTTTCATTACATTTAAATATTTTATTTTACCTTTATTTTAATTAATAACACGGCACATAGGAAACATTAAAAGAAATCTGAGCATTAATTATATATATAGCGGACATTCTGATTTCAATGGCGTACTTAATTTTTTGGTCAATGGTAAAGATTTCGAGAAAACTGTCTTTAAAGTTTGGCGGATCTGCATTTATTTTTTTTGCATTTAAAACTTTTCGAAAGCAATCAATCTGATTTTGTTTTGAAAGAATTAAATAACAAGACCTACAGTAGTGGTCAAAACATTTGGAACTGAGATCGCATTTGTTGTTTTCATTGATTTATTTTCTTCAAATCACACTTAGTTACTAAAATTTATTGTTTACATATTCTTCATACATTGTTTTATGTTAAACAAATAAAAAAAATTAATTCCGTTAAATTAAATTAATAATAATTGATGTATTCAAAATTCAGGTGTTCAAAACAATTGCAACTCTCATTATTCTTACTCTTAACGAAACAATTTATACTAAAAAATGCGAGGATTTTACGATAATCGCATTCATTTTTAATATGAGATTCAGGCCGTTACATTTTTTAAACAAATTTAGTATAATTATTGTTCTTTAATAGTTGTAATAAGATGATGGAAGTATAAACATCGTAAGAATAATTTTTGTAAAAAATGGCAGGAAATAAATACAATTCTGATTTTAAATCAAAAGTTTTAAATGATTTTCAAAATGCACTTTCCCAAAAAGAAATTTCTATAAAGTACTCGGTTCCAAAATCAATGATTTGCCGCATTGTTAATAGTGGTAACATCCACACAACTCATAAAGGTGGAAGACCCCGCATTACAACTGTAAGAGAAGATCGGAAAATCAAGAATTTTTTTACGAAATATCCCAAAGCAGCTCCCAGAGAAGCTAAAACTGAACTTTTAATAGATGCCAGTCTTCCCACCATAAAAAGAAGAGCCCGAGAATATGGTCTTAGAAGTTGTAGACGTACAAAAAAACCGTTTGTGTCTGAAAAAAACCGAAAAGCTCGGTTTGACTTTGCACGCACCCATTTGAACTGGACTCAACAGCAATGGAAAAATATATTGTGGTCAGATGAGTCTAAACTGACCCTCCGTAAATCAGATATAAGAGCCAATGTTCGAAGACCACGAGTTGAAAAGTTTAATCCCAGATACACAACCGCCACAGTGAAGCGGGATTGGCCCAACTTACCGCATTACTAGCACAATGACGGCCACATTCTATAGAGATCTTTTGAGTTCAGTTATGCTTCCGTATGCTGAATGGTAAATGCCACTGTCATGGACCTTCCAGCACGACAACGACCCAAAACACACGGCGGGGGTTGTAAAAGTTTGGCTGCAGGAAAATCAAATTACATAATATCATGTCGTGGTCGGCTCAATCTCCCGATCTCAACCCTATTGAGAACATGTGGAGGATTGTAAAACGGAAAATTAGCAATAAAGTATTCCGAAATGGTGATGAACTTTTCGTCGAGTTGGAGAAGCAGTGGAAGGAAATTTCTGACGATTATATTAAAAAGCTCATTGCCTCAATGCCTAATAGCTGTTCAGAAGTTATAAAAAATAATGGCTACGCTACAAAATACTGAGCGTTAAAACCATTGTTTGTATTTCCTGTTAATTACTTTAAGAGTTGCAAAAGTTTTGAACACTGCACTATCGACTTATTTTGTTAAAATTACTTTTTTTTATTTTTGAGAAGTTATGAATAATTTTTTTGTATTTGTAAAATAATATGCTATAACTGAATTTAATAAAAAAAAAACAAAAAGTTATACCACAAATCTTTTTGATCAAAAAAATTATAATTACCTAAACCATGATTTCAGTTGCAAATGTTTTGAACACCACTGTATGTTCATATTTATGGCCTATATATAATGCACAAAACGTTATTTATAAAACACTGCTTCACGTTTTATGTAGGTTTTTACATCTTTTTTACAGTTTTAGCGAATATGAACCCTTAAAGTTTTAAATGCAAAACCGTCAAACTTCAAAGACATTTTTCTCGAAATCTGTACCATTAATCAAAAAATTAAGTACTCCATTGAAATCAGCATCTCCGATACATATATAATTAATGCTCAGATCTCCATTAATTTTTAAAAAGTAACATTTTATTCTCATGTGTAATCAATTACTTTGACAAGCCTGAATCAACACAATATTTGAGTTTATTAGATCAACAATTTATATGATTACACATTCTTGGCGTCCTTTTGTTTGAAAAACATATACAAAAATCTGCCATGGAAGATTTTTGTATAAGTCTTACAAGAGTTTTACTTTTTACTTTCATTTTCCTAGTCTCAACTACATGTTGACATGCCATGACATCTACTTCATTCTGCGTATATCTTTCAATCTGGTTTTCTTCCACACTAGTAATGTGCTTATTATTTTTTTTAGCTAAATAAATTAGTAAAACAATAGAAAAATATTAGTAAAAGATTAGTTCAAAACTATTAAGTGCTGAATAAGTATAACTAAAATTTTAGCTGAAAACACAAACTTAACAAAAAATTTTCTGAAAAACAGTATACTAGATTTACTAATTTTTATACTTACTTATTTTTTTGAGTGTAAATTTTGAAGTCCGTATTTTATAATGCAGTTGAAATTTAGTTGGCATGGTATTTACAAATATATTGCCATCATATCATGATGACATTACATTTGTGGGATTAACCGAAAAGGCAAATAGAATAACAGCTGGATGGTATAAACATTATCATCATCAGCAATGGACTTTAATAAAAGCACATGTCAAATGCTAGCATCAAATAGTCAAAGCAAAGAGTATATACAAATAGAGAGACTACACTTTCCACGTCCCTCAGCAACAAAATACCAAACTCGGGCAAGCAAATAAAAACAGTTTTTTTTTATAAAAAATTTTTGCTTAAAACACTCACCTCTATTTGGCTTAAATTTTGTTATTTTCTATTAAAAATTAATATATTTAAATTTTATCTAAGTGCTTTTAACATTTATATCTGAAATAATTAAAAATTTTATTAGATTATTATTTAAAAACATGATAAAAATTAGTTTAAACTTGTAAATTTCTGCAACATGTTTTCATTTGCTCGGTGCGAATTTACAAAGAAAAAAAGAGAGTAGGTTGAGTTACACTGAGTAGTATGGAAACCCACTGGTCAAATATCAAAATATACATACACACTACAGATGTTCTTGGTTGTATGAAGATTTTCAAAATGCGGGTTTTAGGCAAGGATGGGTCGGCTTTATTTTCTTTCTATATAAAAATTTTATAAAGGGGTTTTAAATAGGTACTGGACAACTTTGAATTTAATCAGTAGACTCAACATTTTCATCATGGTAAATGTACTACTGACCGCAACTTTAAGAGCGTTAACTCCAATTTGCGGTCGTTATTCTCGCCCTAGTAGACAAGCAATAACAAGTTTAGTGCAAAAATTTGAGTCTACATATTCATTGTGTGATGCTGCCGCGCCAGTGAGACAACGGGTTGGTCGAAGTGCCGAAAATATCGCTGCCGTTCAGGCGTCCGTAGCAAACGATCCAAATCAGTCGATTCCGCTGCGTTCTCAAGAACTGGGCATCGCCAAGACCACTTTATAGCGAATTTTGCGTAAGGATCTTGGTTTACACCCATACAAGATCAAGCTGACTCAAGAACTGAAGCCGATGGACCATTTGACGCGACGTACGTTCTCCGATTGGGCTCTGGAGAAGAAGCGCCAAGATGATGAATTTCATCGCAAAATCATCTTTAGTGACGAAGCTTATTTTTGGCTCAATAGGTTCGTCAATAAGCAAAATATGCGTTATTGCTTTGTTGAAAATCTACATGTGCTTCATGAGTTACCACTTCATCCACAAAAAATAACTGTTTGGTGCGGTTTGCATGCCGGCGGCGTCATTGGGCCATATTTTTTAGTCTACAATAACGATCGTCACGTTACTGTGAGTGGCGATCGTTAATGCGCCATGATTACCGATTCTTTTTTTGGACCGAATTGTAAAATATGTACTTGGACGACATGTGGTTTCAACAGGACGGTGCCACAAGCCACACAGCACACGTAACAATCGAGTTATTGAGGAGTAAGTTTGGTGAGCGTGTTATCTCAAGAAATGGACCAGTCCTCTAGACTTTATTCTTTGGGCCTGTGTCAAATCATTGGTCTATGCCAACAAGCCGACGACGTTGGAAGAACTCAGAGCCAACATTAAACGTAAAATAGAGGCCGTTACGGTCGAAATGTGTGACCAAGTCATCGGAAATTGGGTCCAACGAATCGACTGCCGACGTTCCCGCGGTGGTCATATGAACGAAGTCGAGTTCCAGTCATAAATGTTTTGATTGCATTTCCAGTCGATAATAAAGTTTTGGAAATATTTCAAATGGTTTGCGTTTTATTTAAAAAAAAGTTGTCAAGTCCTTATTGAATACCCCTTTATAACTGCATCCGCTGCCTAATTGGAGTCGAGCAATTTTTAAAAGTGTGTTTGTATTGAGATTTTTCTTAAAAATGTGGTACTTTAGAAGCTGCTGGCGGGAAAAGTATATACAAATCAAAAGTTAGTATTCACACTTCATATGTTCAAAAAGAAAATATTTTTCTGGAGCTAAAAGACTGTTATTGCTTTTAGGAGAAAAAATCGCAAACATTTTATTTTGTTTTTCTACTTTAAACGAAAGTAGTTTTTGAGTGGAACAATTACTTCATTAATTTTTTTTATTTAACCAAGAATTTATTTAGTTAAATAACAAATATTTTCAAAAAGAAATTAGCTCCGATTTTGTCCCGCTATTCGCAAAAAGCTAGACCTGAGTCGGACCAAATTTATAATTTAGTATATTCAAATGGGAATATCAGCGGAACGATTACAGATAACCCACACATATTAGCATATTTTTTGTTAGTCTGTACTAGCAGATTACAAATATGTTAATTTTCTGAAAATCGGATTCGAAACAAAAAAATTACGGGCACTCAAAATTGTATATGCGACAAGTTCCATTGCTTGCGTGGTGTGTGTTTGGAAGGTGCAAAATCAATAATTAAGCTCGAAATTACGTCACTTATGCCTGTTCCAAATGTCATTGCAATCCGATAACTAAGTAAGCAATGGCTCCATTATTTCCAAAAAGTTTGTGAGATATCCTACTGTGCCCTGCTGCGATATACTTTTCTTAAGCTGCCTTGGTTAGAAACATATGTGGCGTATGAGTGTTATTTATATCAATATAGAAATAATAACACTCATACGTATTGAGATCAAATAATGAAGATAATTCCAGTATTTCCATAGCGAAAATGTTTAAACGAGAAATAAGGAATTTCAAAAATTTTCGACATTTGAAAAACTCGTTATATCAAATTTGGTGCCCATCGGATAAAGAAAAGTAGTTCCGAAAAGCGATAAAAAAATTCAAATTGTGTTTATATTACCAAAAAGCTGCCTTTTTTCAGTATTTGTCAAATTTTTTAAAATATTGTTAAATTAATCGATATAAGGATAAAATAATGTGTTTAAAAAGGTATAAAAATCCAAAATCGGTTAAGATGTAGACCAGTAATAAATACTGGCCAGACCACTAATGTGCCAATTATTTCGGCACACAACTTATACATTTTTGAAATTTAGTAGAATGCAGATAAGAGTTTATATTGCTTAAATCAACAGAAATGTTTGCTAAAAAATTGTAGATTGCTGATTGCATAAGGGCAGACTTTTCTTAACATTAAAAAAAAACTTTAAAAATTTCACACTTTTTTATGATTTTTTGTCTACTGACATTTAGTAAATGCAGTAGACAAAAAAGCAGTTTATTTTGCAACTTTCACCTTTAAAATGTAAAAAGTGTTGTAAAAGAGGAAACTTTCACATTTCTCTGCGTGGTTCATTTTTCTTGTTCTCTTTTGTTGCTTACACACTAGGGTATCAATCGGTTAACCGTTACTCGATTAAGCGATGAATTTTATTCAAACAATTGTTCGAGTAAATTAAAATGGCAAATTTCGAGTAACGAATAACTCGGACAATATTGTTCGATTAATCGAGTTAATCGAGTAAATACAAATTTATTCTATTTCAGTTAATATTTAATAAAAAAAATCAATAGCTCGTATTTTTTAAAAAGATTTTTTTTATAAAATATATATAGCCATGTGGCAATTACCGTTTTAATTTAAATGTAATACATACTTTTTTTAGTTGGGGTATAACTTTTGTATGTGGGGTATAACTTTTACGATATGGGCAACATTGTACTGATTAAAAATATTTTTCTTTGGTTCCCCACCGATACCTATGCCTATCTTATCACATTTTTATAATTTTTTTTTAAATATCCTTGTACAATTACGGATATTATGATACTCAAATATAGGGTGAGTTTATGTGGACATTATGGCAACTATAAAAAACATTTAGGACCACAAGGTCTTAATTTATAGAAATTAAACGAAATTTTGATATCGCTCATTTGCTGCAAGAACGGCATAACTCAAAATTTTCGATTTTGAGATAAATGCGTTTTAAGTGTTCAATTGACTACAGCTCTGAAGAAAAATTAATAAATGTAAATATTTTGATATCATCTTGTAAATTAACTTATATTTAATATATCCGTATAGAAAAAAGTAGAGTAAAAATTTTTAATAATTGTTTTTAGATGGAAAATTGTTTATACTTATGACGTTATTGCTGCTAAAGTTCATTGATAGTAATGTAGTAAACTAAAATGTGTCGTTCTTAATGCGAAAAAAAATCTTTTTTTTTATTTTACTTTTCCAACAATAATGGCATATTTTGTGTTATAGCTAGTTATAATCAGATGATTTTTTTCAACAAAACAGTCACAACACAAAATATGCCAGTATATAAGAATTTTTACTACATAAAAACATTTTACCTTACCACTTATAAAGGCACAACGCAAATTATGTAGCTCTTTCCGAAAACAGAACGATGTTCACACCTTAACGACTGTGGCGTAACTAACGATGTGTCGTTGTTGTGAGTAAAAGAAGAGCGAAACATGGGAATAGAAATAACGGCATATAATCGTCTCACACGTTCTGTATACAAGATATCAAAATGAGTATTTTACACATGATAGAACATGATATTGCCAATATTTCTGTATTATTAACTCAAAAATCACGAATTTTGAGTTATGCCGTTCTTGCAGCAAATGAGCGATATATCTAAATATTCAACAACAAAAATCGCAAAACTATTATATTGTTATGACATTTTCTTGCAATTTGGTGTTACAGACCGGATTTAGCCGTCACTCTTTTCTTTCATTCGGATCTTTTTTTCAACTTAATCACATACATTAAAAATTATCTATTTTGCAACAAAATGAAATCGAACAAAACTCTTTCGTTTATTAACGACGGCGAAAAAGTAATATCTTTTTTTTCATATTTTTCCCAGGGCATGGACTGCTATGGCATATTATTTTTGATATTTGCAAAAATGCTTAAAGTTGGAAATAACTAATTTTTAGTTTTAATTAATTAACTTTGATAAAATACTTCTTTTAAAACGAGTTCTGATGATGGGCACCTAGAAAATTCCCGAAATAGATCTATCAACAATTTATTAATAAATTTGATAACAAAAACTCTATAGATTATTTATTAGGACAATATCCTAATAAAGAAATACAGAGTATGGCCTCGAACTTGAACAATTTTCATTTGCACTGCACAATTATATGTCGAAAAAATATAATTTTTATTTTTAATAAAAATTATATCAAACTTAATTCTGAAATATTTTTTATATAAAATTTTGCGATTGTCTGCTAGATTGCTCTCACAGAAAATGTATGAAACTTACACTAAAAAAATGGTACGCAATTTAACAAAAAGATTCTTCTACTTTGAATAAAATTTTAAAACTTTTTGATAAATTATGGTCGTATTACAATTATTTTAATAATATTTAGTAAATTAATTGCGAGATTTCATTTTATGTAAAATAAAAATCGAAGACGACCTAACAAGATTTTTTTTTTTTTTGTAATTAAAAATTATTTTAAACAAGCCCATAAAAATCTTGGTTTTTCCTTTTATATGATTCACAAACTTTTAGAACTAACATCACGATAAATGGCGTCCATTTTAGAACACAATAGCAAACCGAAAAACAGAAACTTATGCTACTGCAAAGTAGCACAATGTTTTAATTTTATGCAAAAATATATGCAGCAATAACAAACCCGAGTATACGTTATACATTTTAGGTATTAGGAAAATCGAAATATTCATACCCAAATTCAAACAATAACGCCATAGGCATACAAAGGCGCATAACATAGAATAGAATACTATTTCATGTTCAATTAGTACCACATGCATACACATTAGGGCTGGTCGATTTGTATGGAGGCAAAAAAATCGCTCAACGTTCAAGGAAAATCGTATTCTAGGGATCAAAATAAGAAACTTTGCCGAAGGAACCATACCTCTAAAACGAATTCTGATGTCCCGACTTTTGACCCGTAGTTTAAAATTTTGAAAAATCCCACTTTGACCCATTTAGAGTGCCCCACTCGAATCCAACCCAATCGAATATAATTTATACATTTATCTGCTAGAGCGTCTTCCGGAGAAGAAACAGAGACCCTTATCTTGGAAAGACTCTTCCTACTTTCTGAAATATCTCTATCCCGAGATTTGCACATTTTGCTATAAAAACACGACTAAAAAGGCCCTCTTTCAACTTAAATTTTAACCCCTTAACGGTCACCTAGAATGATGTTTTATGCATTAATGTGCTAGCGTGTCTCCCGGAGAAGAAGTAGCTCCCATAATCTTGGAGAGATTCCTCCTACTTTCTGAAATATCAAAGTGGGCTTTTTCAAAATTTTACCCTATGGGTCAAAAGTCGGGACATCAGAATTCGTTTTAGAGGTATGGTTCCTTCGGCAAAGTTTCTTATTTTGATCCCTAGAATACGCTTTTCCTTGAACGTTGAGCGATTTTTAAATCGACCCGCCCTAATACACATACTATCAAAAGACAGTCCACTAATGCAGTGGTAACAACAGTATGTGTGCAACATCATTGCATATGCACTACAATATACAGATTATACCAAGAATAAAAAATACACTGAGAGAATTGTCTGCATGCAGGATATTACAGAATTTTTGCATTAGATCTATGAAATGTCAGTGGAAAACTCGTTCATTGAGACCTTGCTGTAAATTAATGCAGTTTTTCATAAAATGATATGAAACATTTTTGACTTGTGCAATCTAGTTGGTATGAGTGAGAGCTGTTTCTAGTTCGATTGGTTTGATTGAACTAGGTCGCTTTTCTAGTTCAATCGGCCTTTGACAATTTTGATCAATTGTTCTCATATTGCAATTTTTTAAATCGTTTGTGTTATAATTTTTTAACAAACTATTTATATTTAACACTTTTTTTATAGCTATTAATTAATAATGATGAAAAATATAAAAAAATTTAATCTTAATAAAACAAATTTAATAAAAAAAATATATTACTCAAAATAAGAAAATTAAAAAAAAAACGTGTTTGGTCAAAAATAATAATTTTTATGTAATTCGTTTAATTTGAATTTCAAATTTACTTTAAAAAATAAGGTAAAAAGTACCTTTTAAGAAGAGATTTAATTGAATCATGAGTAAAACTAACAAAATAAACGATTGAACCAAAAGAGATAATGGTGAACTAGGCCATATTGTTCTATTGGGTGAGTAGTTCAATTGAACTAGTTCGTTCGCGAACTACATAAGTCTAAAAAAAATTAATTTAAGTTATTAAAAATTTAATATGACTAATGTAAACGTTCACCCAGAAAACAGATTTGGTGTTGGCAACCGAATTTGTTGGCAAGCGAATAATTCGGTTGTGGTAACCGAATGATTCAGTTGTGACCGCAGAATTTTCGTTGAGGCAACCGAAATTTGGCTGTCGCAGTCAAATTTTTCATGCATCGCCAAATTTACGTTTCTCACAACTAAAATATTTGGTTACCACAACTGATTCATTCGATTGGCGACAAATTCGGTTGTCATCACCGAATTTGAATTTTTATTTTTCTGGGTGTTTCATTAAAAATAGTTTCATTAAAACAATTAAGCTTTTTCATAAAGTTTAAGAAATTTTTCATTCAAATTGTGAAGAAAAAACTTCATTAGTTTAGTGAAAAAATTTCACTAAAACTCGTCCAAGAAATTCTGTCGGTGTAGGGGAAACATTTGGCATCCATTTAGTTAACAATATGCATTCACAGATATTGTACGAAAATTAAGGTAAACCAAGTGAAAATTTTGAATTTGTGCTAAAACTGATAAAGGTTTGATATCAGCATTTCAAAAATATTAAATTCATTGAAATTTGTGTTAATTGTGTTAACGAGGATATCTTCCTTTCAAAGGACTTTGAAGTACAAAGTTTAAGTTGTAGTTCAAATGCATGACTTGCCCTGCAAGTGTACACTTTCACATACACACACAACACAAGCATATTTGTTTTTGAGTGTATGAGTTGTACTTGGCGTATATTAGATATTTTGTTTGTTGGCTATATATGCCTTAGAGTCTAATTAAATAGAGCATCTATAAAACTGTTTCGTTTTCATCTATTGGGGGCAGAAAAAATTGTATGTAAAGTGGTTCCCCTTGCATTTTTTGTATTGCTTCAGGTTTTTTGCGTAGGAGTTTTTTGAAAGGAAGAAAATAGATTTTGGATGCAATTATTTTAGGAAATTTCTAATGGAAATGTTTTGGTATTTATTAAAAAAAAAAATAAAAACATCGAAATTATTTAAAAAAAAAAATTTATAAAATAAATTATATGAACAAAGTTTTTATTAAAATACAAAGATTTTTAAGAACATTATTAATGTGGTTATAAGAGAGCGTATGATGAATTATTTGGATATATTTATATAATGTATACGCAATCTGTATATAAAAATCAGTGACGCCAACTTTATTAAAGCAAAACGTGCCGCCAGGCCCTTAAAAATGCGCTAAAAACGCTAGATGATAAATTTGATCAAAATGCCTATTTTTTTTAACTAATTTATGCGGCGAAATAGTTAAAAAGCTCTATTTTAGGATTGGTTTGAAAATGTTGAAGATTTTAAAATACTGTTAATATTTTTAGTGAAAATTTATAGCAAAAATCACTTTTGAGAAAAATTTTAAATTATTTTGCATGTAAAATTGTAAAAAGATGTAAAACAAATTGTAGTTTTGGCCTAAAAATTTTAAAATTATCTAAAATTGTGTCAAAATTACACAATTAACAAAAAATAATGACAAAAAAAAAAAAATCCAAATTACACATGGAAATAAAAATTATTGATAACACTATGCAACAAAAAAAGACTTTTTGAAAAACACAAGATCTTGGCTATATAGGTTCGATTCTACTACCAAAAGGTAGTAAAACCCTATACTCGGTTTGTCCAGATTGGTGACCAATTCCTTTTTATGGGCCTCTAAAGTTTCTGAAAAGCTGTGGGACCCTCAAAATATGGTATCATTAGTGTTTGCCCTAAATCTTAATAAGACTTGGTGCTACGGCTTAACTATATTTGGCAATAATGTGGCTAACAGTCCACAGAACAAATTCTTTCAACATTTTATGCCAAAAAAATATTTTTTTCCTGGAGTTTTTTTGAAAAAACATAGGAAAAAAATATGTTTTTTTCACTTTTTCCAGTATTACTTACAGGGACTGTTAAATTTTTCCTAACAATATTTGGCAAAAGTGTAGCCAAGGTAACGTCGAACAACTCTTCTGAACATACCAATACAATCTGAACGTGTTTAGGCACTCTAAACAGCTCATAAAGGCCACTCTGCACCTTAAAAATTGTCGTTTTTGACTAAAAAAATCCACAAAAAGCCCCCGCAGTTGCCTCTAGATGGATAAAATGTAAGACCGACCCCCATTAAACTTTTATTTGGATTTCTGTTTTTTACAAGAAAAATATTTTTTTGTACGAACTTATGGTTTTTGTTTTTTAATTTGTATTTTATTATTTAAAGTTTTTTTTTTGTACATGTATATTAGGGCTTTACGTTTTCAAATTTTTTTGCAAATATCAAAATTGGCATAGCATAGTCGCATAGGCCATGAAAAACTATAAAGACAAATGTTTTTACTTTTTCGCGAATGTCAAAAAAGTACACGCACCAATCGCGATAAAATTTGGAATTATTATTTTTGAAAACTGCAATCAAAAAATTACAAAATATTGCTATTTAATGTATGCTTTCACTAAAGACGAACCCCAAACTAAAATTTAGGGGGCGGTAAGGTATCCACTACCTCAATAAAAATATTTTTGCAAAATTTAAGTATATATATATTTATTTATTTGTTTTTCTTTAACTTTTTGCACACGTGTTATTCCGATTACTGAAGTTTTTGAATGAATTTTCGAGATAAAATTGTAATTTAAAAAATTATCTGGGTAAAAAATATCGCCCCTCTAAAAAAATTATACCTGATCCAAAACTTTAATTGATACATGTTGCATAGTTAAGGAAAACGCAAATTGTAATGCTATTGTTCGCGATCGCAGGAACGATAAAACTTAAAAATATTGAAATCAGCAGCACAAGAAATGTAACAATAACAATTAAAGTAAAAAACATCTTTAACTCGGCTGTGTCGAATCCTAATACCCCAAATATGTAAACAAATTAAAAAAAAATTGCAGGGAGTTTTCGGAGGTGTGGGGGGTTGTTGGTAGTCGGTGAGTTATGTTGGGGGCACCTTCCCCACGCGATAAATGTTTACAAAATCATTTATTATGCTTTTTCCACTTAAGTAATACAATTTAATTATTATTTGAATTCATTCTTATATCCACGCCCACAAAAATGGGCGGGCCAAATAGCATTTTAAAATCCTCTGGGTCTACATGCAGGACTTTGAACTAACTCTGACATAAAAAATGTTTCATTTGTTTAACAAAAATACAAAAAAACGTGCAAAAAAAATTGCAATAAAAGTATAGTCTAGCCAAAAACACACATTTTAATGTACACGTTGGTCTTTATGAGCTATTTAGTGTGCCTAAATATGTTCAGATTGTCTTGGTATGTTCAGAAGAGTTGTTCGGCCTTACCTTGGCTACACTTTTGCCAAATATTGTTAGGAAAAATTTAATAGTCCCAGTAAGTAATACTGGAAAAAGTGAAAAAAACATATTTTTTTCCTATGTTTTTTCAAAAAAACTCCAGGAAAAATATATTTTTTTGGCATAAAATGTTGAAATAATTTGTTCAGTGGACTGTTAGCCACATTATTGCCAAATATAGTTAAGCCGTAGCACCAAGTCTTATTAAGAGTTAGGGCAAAAACTAATGATACCATATTTTGAGGGTCCCACTGCTTTTCAGAAACTTTAGAGGCCCATAAAAAGGAATTGGTCACCAATCTGGACAAACCGAGTATAGGGTTTTACTACCTTTTAGTAGTACAATCGAACCTATATAGTCAAGTTCTTGTGTTTTTTTCACTGGTGCACAGTGTAATTTTATGTTCTTAAAATCTGACTGATTCTTTAGAAAATTTCTGAAAATCTGCACGCAGCAAAAAACAGTTGGAATATTATCGAAGTGCTTAGTAATTATACAACTACATAAGTTTAAAGTTAGTTTTAAAAATGTCTTGTAAAATATCTGAATACACTCAAAAAAAATAAGTTAGTAGAAAAGTTAGTAAAACATCTTGTAAATCAGGTATACTATTTTTCAGCAAATTTTTTGCTAAAATTATGTTTTAAACTAAAATTTTAGTTATACTTATTCAGCACTTAACTGTTTTGAACTAATGTTTTACTAATAATTTACTAATATTTTACTAATTTATTTTGCTAAAAAAATTGTGTTGATTAGCATATCAATAGTGTGAACGACAATCAGACTGAAAGATATACTCAGAATGAATTGGATGTCGCGGCATGTCACGATTTAGTAGTGACGAGGAAAATTATAGTAAAAAGTACAACTCTAGTAAGACATAATATAAAAAAATCAACCATGAAAGATTTTTGTGTTTTTTTCATACATAAAACAAAATTGCGGATTAAAAAAACTTAAATTTTGCGTCTTCACCGGCTTGTGAAATAATTGTCTATTAATTAAATAAAAGACAAAATAAAATATTTAAATTTAATAAAGATTAAATGTGTATTTGTAAACTAAATGTTTATATATATAAATAATCTTGTGTGGTCAAATTGCAAACAAATATGCAATAGGTGGACAGACTAAAGCGAAAGACAAAGACATACATCTTAGGTAGAATTTTCTGTTTCCTTTTTCTTATTGCAAAAAAGGGTTCTATATGTTATATTTTGTTATTTTTTTCGTTTCGTTTCAATAAATCTCTTCTGCATTTGCGTTCCTTTAAAAGATAGCATCATTTAGACAATAATTGATGTAAGTAGTTCAAAGATAATTTCGTTTATGTTATATATAATTATTTCTATTGTTTTTAGATATTAAATTAACTCATATCGTCAATTTGGGAGTATGAACAGTTTTATATTTTGTAATGTATTGTAAATTATTTTAAAAAGAATCACAAAAATATGTTTTATGATTTTCAGCAAATAAATTAACTAAAGTATAATTTTTCTACAAATTTTTTGAGTTTTTTCCAGTTTACTAATATTCAGCAAAAATTTTATTAATTTTTAGCAAGGGTTTTTTAATTTCTAATCTAGTAATTGTTAGCCAAACTTTTGCTGAATCTACTAGTTTTTTTGCTAAAAATCAGCTCGCAAGCACCCTCCTGACTAAAATTTTGCTGACTCAGCAAAATTTTTTGCTGTCTTTACTAACTTTTTTATTTGAGTGTAGGCTTGTTTAAAAATACACATTTAATGTTTATTAAATTTAAATATTTTATTTTATCTTTAATTTAATTTATAGACAATAACTTTGGCAAGCCGGTGACAACACAAAATTAAAGTTTTTTTAATGCCTTTTGTATGAAAAAGAGATACAAATATCTTCCTATTTTTTATATGTCTTAAAGGAGTTGTACTTTTTAGTATTATTTGCCTCGTCTCTACTACATCTTAATTCTGCGTATATCTTTCAATCTGGTTGTCGTCCACACTATTAATGTGCTTATTAGCACATTTTTTTTCTAGCAAAATAAACTAGTAAAACATTAGCAAAATGTTAGTAATACATTTGTTCAAAGCAGTTAAGTGCTGAAAAAGTATAATTAAAATTTTAGCTAAAAACAATATTTAAGCAAAAAAGTGTCTGAGAAATAGTATACTTGATTTACAAACTTGTCTGCTAACTTATTTTGTGAGTGCACTATTCACGACTGCACTATAGTAAAGAATACATATATACTGTTTAAAAACGGTTTCATTGTATTGTGTTTTTGAAAGTTGCCTTATTTAACATAAAGAAGAACCAAGGTACTCAACTTCTGTTAGAAACTGTTTTTTTTAACAGGTTTTTTTAATGCATATGTTTTAGTATATATAAACAAAATTTTGTGTTACTTATACAAAACTTCTGCAGTGATTACATTAAAGAGCATAAATTAACTTTAAAATTTAATTCAAATTGCTTACAAGGAAGGAATTTTTTTTTCGAAACTCTCTTAAAACTAATTCCGGTTTTTAGAAGAGAGCGTTGATTTAATCAATTGTCATATTGCCCAAAAAAATTTTTAGCCATTATGACTATGCATTTGGTAAATATGACATTTTTGTATACCCACCTTTGGGCAATATGCTAACCTTTCGGGCTACACGACATTTCGGTTTTTGGGCTTTATGATTTTGGGCACTATTACCTAGCGCCAAAAATTACGATTATTAAAGTTTGTGAGAAGTTTCCGATTTTGTAACGTAATTGTCTTAAATTTTCTTTTCTCAAAACTTTTAAAGGACCATAGCTAACAAAACACAACAAGAATTACACATATCCATAGTTTGAATCGTTAGTTATGGTCTTAAGTTCTACAAAAAATTCATAAAAAAACACACTTTCAATTTTTCCAGCGGCGAACTTTTGCAAATTTTATTTATGTTAGAACCATATTAAAACAAAAATTGAAATAAAATAATTATCCAAATCGGTCTAGCCGTTCTGATTAAATGCGCTTTCCAGCGATCATCATTTGATTTTTATTCATATAGAAAAAAATGTTTTAGGAATCCTAAAAAAATATTATAAAAAAAAGTCGCATTTTGGCTGTAATCTAAAATTATTAGAAAAATTACAAAAAAACAAGACAATTTTCCAAAAACTCTCTTAAAATGGCTGGATCTTAGAATCCTTGTGATTATTTACGCTGAAATGAAAGATAATATATTATGGAATTTAAGCTCATAAAAAATAATGATTTTAAATAATTTCCAAGAATTCCGACTTCAGGGCCAGGAGTAAAAATATCGAAGTTCACATCGTGTTAAGAAGGAAAATAATTTAAATATATACAACAAGAAATCGGGCAAAATTTTTTGTTTTTCCAAGTAATAATATTAAGTATACGCAATAATTTTACACTCTTTTTCGTATTATTTTTAAAAATTAAAAAAAAAAAAATGTATATGTAAATGACAGCTTTGCAAAAATAACCATAAAATAATCAAATAAAAGGACACAGAAGTTTGTATTGTGATATTAAAGAAAACAAACTGAAGTATAAAATTGATTAATAAAAATTCCGTCATAAAATTAAACTGCTAATGAAGCGTTTTGTTATTATAAATTCAAAAAGAAAGTTGTCATTCTGTAAAATTTTATTACAACAAAGGTGCAGTATAACGATTACACTAAATGATATTATGACAAGCGAATAAACATATATTGCCCTATTTAGCAATTATTTTAATATTTTTTATACCTATTCACCTTTTAAATGACCAGCACGTAAAATCGGAACATATTTTTGAGCCAGATACATGTTTTTTTTTTTGTTTTTTTTTTCCATACACTTTTTTTACGTGTATATTGCTAAAAATTGTTACATTCCTGATTATCTCATACACTCATAAAAAAAGCCCGTATAAATTCAGCTACGACAATAGAAAATAGTACATGAATTTGCGACCACAGAATTTTCAATGAAGATGAGAATTCTGCTAAATTTAGGTGACCTAAATTTTAGGTAAAAAATTTTATTGAAATACTATAATTTAAAAGAAGTTTTGTTAAATGGAAATGACAATACATCAGTTGAAATCAGCACAAGTTTTCTGCTAAATGTTAGTTAACTACAAACAGGTAATCAATTCAGTTAAATTAACAAAATTTTCAGCTGAAATTACTATCACTTTTATCAATTATTAATTTTATAAAAACAAATTTATATAAATATTTTTTATTTAATTTTATTCTCATATATAATTATAAAGCACTATATAAAATCATATATAAATATCACCATAATTACGCAAACGCAGTCTACCTAGAACCGTCTAGAATCGCACGCACACCCAAAATATACACATGCCATCAAACGTTTGTTAACCTCTTTACTGCATAAGAGGAAGATATACTAGGATGTCCCTTATAATAACGATTTTACGATTTTCGTTCATTACACCCCCCCCCCCCCCCCCAGTTTTATTGTAACTGGTTCCAAATGGAAGAAACCTATTTATTTTTGAAAACGTTAACCCGTGCGGGAAGTAGGGCAAAAATGGCTCATTTTGGAATATAAGTGTTTTATTAATAAAAATCCCCAAAATTGGAAATTTCAAAAAAATTTAATTATTATTTCATTTATTTAATGTACTCAAAATTATTCAGATGTAGAATTCTGACTTGATCGAATATCATTAACCCCCTTTTGCCAGTAGTGCGATTCACTAACTTTTAACACATTTAGCAGGTGTTATCTTTAACCACACATTTTGATGTTTGCACTAACCACTATGCGATTCACTAACTTATTTTTAACCACGGTAAACAGTTTTATATTTCTGTGCATTAAAATTGACTGTAGGAGCACTATTAACTGGGTCATTCTCCAATAAATTGTAGGCTAAATACTCCAAAGCCATTATATTTATTTTATATATTGGCACAACGATAAATAAAACCTTCTAAAAAAAATTAACCACACCAAAAACTCTGCTGTTAATAAACCACAATTTGTGTTGTTAAAAATAACAGCTGACTTTAAACGCCAGAAAAAATCGTTTAAAGTGTTAGTGAATAGCAAAATGGTTATTTTTGTGGTTAACATTTTTAAACGAAAAAAATTATGGTTTAAAAAGCGTAGTGAATCGCACTACAGGAATCCAAATTTGATAAACATTCAAAACGTATTTTTTAAAAAAAAAGCTTTAAAGATTTTTTAGAATGTCTAATTTGAAAATGTCGATTGTTATTTTTATAATATAATATTGTTAATAAAGAAAAAAATTATTAGAAAAATAATAATTCGAGTTTGTTTTTGCAGCCACTCTTTTCCAGGACATTTTATAAAAAAAGTTCATTTTGTAAAAATTTGAACAAAATTTGAATGTTTTCATCAAAGTGTGCATGATTTTTGGAAAAATATCACTTAAATTTATTAAGACTATAATAATCTTTACTGTTATTTAAAAAATCTTTAACTCTTATTTGCCTGAGGACAAAAATTACTCATGGAAAATAATTTTAATTATGACTACAAGATTGTAAATATTTTTAATTGAAAAAAAAAAGAAATCTCAGCTTGATAACAATAAATATTTTATGTAACTTGACCAAAATAGGGTTAATTTCTACACTTTTACCCAAAAAAAGGCCCGAAATAAGAACTTTAAAAATTTTAGGGAAAATAAGACATTACTTTTATAAGACTATAATTATATTTAATTTTATTCAAAAAATCTTTAACCCTTAGGGGCCGGCATACAAAAAATCTCCATTAAACTTATTTTAAATTATAACTTAAAGATTATAAAGCCATTAAATGGTTAAAAAATGCACTTGCTAAAAATTATTATTTTGTGTACACAGATCCATAAAGGGTTAATGTTTTCACCTTTTACCAATAAAAGACCTACTAAGAAATTTACAGAATTACGTCTTTCAGATTTTTATTAAGTTCAGATATGCGATACACAACTAACGAACAAGCGCAATTCTTTATCCTCACAATCTTATTACGACCCACCTGTTTAACCCTTAAAAAGTTTTACTCCATAAATTTCCTTGTGGGTCTATTATGATGAAAAATGAAAACAATAGCAATAGAAATGGATCAATTTACTCAAAATAGTAATATTTATCTAGTGATTTTTTTTTTTTTTTCTTATCCTTTTCTTGCAGTCATAATTTAAATAAGTTTTCATGTGTCTTTTTTCTTCAACCGCCTCTAAAGGTTAAAAATCCTTTGAATAAAAGTAAATATTATTATAGTCTTATCAAATTTAAGTGATATTTTTCTGAAAATTATGAAAGATGTTATTCTGTAAATGTCGTAGTGGGTAATTTTTGTCCAAAAGTGCAAAAATTAACCTCCATTTGGATCGATTAGATAAAATAATTATTTTTATTAAGTTGAGATTTTTTTTTATCAATCTTCGTAGTCAAAATTAAAATTTAATTGCGTGTCTCTATTTTGTCCCCAGGCAACTAAGGGTTAACGATATTTTAAATAATAGTAAAGATAATTATACTCCTAATAAATTTGAGTGATATCTTTCCGAAAGTTATGCAAACTCTGATGAAAACATTAAAATTTTGTTAAATTTTTTACAAATTAAGCTATTTTCATAAAATGTGCTGGAAAGGAGTCGTCGCTCCAAATACAAACTCGAATTATCATATTTCCAATTTATTTTTTTTTTTCTTTAATAACAACTATTATATTATAAAACTGTGCGCCCCGGTAGGCTTGTTGGTAGGTGCTGGCTTATCAGTGCGGGGGTCGTGGGTTCGATTCCCACCAGCGGCACTGGTCTGTTTTCGCTACAACGCGCCGAAGGCCATAGTAGCTAGTGCTCGGTTTGGGTAATAGTATATATGATTATTAATTAATAAAATAAAAAAATAAAAAAAATATTATAAAAGTAGAAATCGGCATTTGTAAATTAGGCATTTTAAAGTATCTTTAAAATTAATTAAAAAAAAAAGACTTGTCTGCATTTTTATTAAATTTGTGGGTCATTATGGATTTCTGGCTAAAGTGGGTTAATGATGTCCGATGAGGTCAGAATTCCCTATCTTAATAATCTTGAGTATATATAATGAATAAATGGAATAAAAAATAAAGTTTTTCGAAATTTCTAATTTTGACAATTTTTAATAATAATATACTTTTTTTCAAAATGGGCCACTTTTGGTAAATAAATAGATTTCTTCGGTTTAGAATCATTTGTAATAAAACTGGGGGTGTAATGACAAGTCCATTTGTAAGGGACACCCTAATACAGTACTTTTCGCTTACAGTCACATCGCTTATAGTCCATTTAGCGATATAGTCCATTTTTACACTTTTACTGTCATCTAAAATCAAATTGCATACAAAATATTTAGGATATAGTCCATTCACGAAATAATCACATTTGGCTTATATGCCACTAAACTCTGGCTACTAAAAGTAAATTTATATGCAAATAATTTAAGTTATAGTCACAATACAGAAAATTTCTAATATAATTGTGAAATCTTGAATTTTTTTCGGTTTAAAATTATTTAAAAATTTAAGAGGCTAAAACGAAAATTGGAACAAGGAAACTGAGCTGAATCGTTTCAAACATCGTTTTTATATTCCAATTTTCCACCTGTTATAATAATAAATAAATTGCATATAGTAACATTTTATGATGACTATATCACAATTTATTTATAGGCAACAAAATGGCATATAAAAAAACTAGCGATATAGTCACATTAGCGATATAGTCCACAACTTGTGTGCAACTAAGAGATGTGACTATAAGCGAAAAGTACTGTATATACGTTTTATCAAAACTCTGTTCAGTTGCATAAGACGTATATATACGTCCACTCTGCATGAGTTTTTTATATTTCGACGCAACAGGCGAAATTTTTTTTTATTTTGACTACTCGGTTAAGTAGTTGAAGAAATGCCCGCACACTTTAAAATACAAATGCAACGCTTGCTTTTGAAAACACAGTTGTACATTAAAACAGTTACAATAAATATTTCTTTTGCAAACTTTCAGATGTGTTATCAAAATTATTTTTAAAAAACTAACTTAATATCAGAAGACAGGATTAGTTCAAGCACGGCTTGAATTTGTTCATGTACTAAAATGGGATAACAAATAACTTTAGTTAGATAACAGATTTAAATGAAAACAGCTGAAAAAATTAGCTCAACCGAATTGTAACACATTTAATAGACTTTTGAACTAACTCTTTTTATGAGTGTATACATAATTTGCTTCAACATTTGTATGCAAGTCATATGAAATTCTTTTTATATGCAGTATGTAAGAAATAAATGCGTTACATTCTATCTGACAACCATCCCACCTCCAAAACCAATTTCCCGATTACAAAATGTGTTAGTGTGAAAATGAATGCTCATTTTCTGTTGCATTCACATCTCTTATAGACAGACGTGCTAAACATATAAATTCACAAGTAGGTTAAAAACTATCAACATGTGGTCGAGTCTTTGAGTGTTGCTAAATGATTGGTAGAAACAAGTTAATGGCTTCCATGCTTAAAGCATACAAAAATTTGTAAGAAAACTTTGCTCAGATCACATTTTGAGATAATATTTTAAACTGATATAAAAAGAAGAAATGGAGAAGAAAAAAATAAAGAAATTGAAAATGTTTAAGAAGAACTACAAGTTCTTTTAACTTTAAGTAATTGAAATTTGTTTATATTGTTAACATTTATTTTGGTATCAAGATTAAATTATTTGAAGTGGAAATGTTAAATAAACTACAAAAATATTTATTGGCGATGCGATTAAGGATGAATCAGAAAAAGTACTTCGTAAAAAGAAATGAAATTTAAATTAATTTTCTTTAGATAAACTGCATTTGTTATTAATTTAACATTTAAAACATAACATTTGTATACTGATACTTAAAATAACTACATTTGCAGTTGAAAATATGTACACTATATTTGCAATCAAACCAACTGCACTATATAGTTATTTTTAACTACAAAAAAATCAACTATGGAATGTAGTAAAATAATTACAAATGCAGTTAAAACAACATTACCAGCATTTTAAAAAGTGATAAATCCAAAAAAGTAAAAAATGTGTAAATGTTCTGAACTTGATTTTATCTTTAACAAATCACTTTTATTATTTACGCTTTACGATATTTTTCTTCATCATGCTTGCTCTATGTATATCAGATTTAATTAAGATGAAAGAGCAGAAATACAATATTTAATAAAATTAATTCAAATTTAATTAGTTTTTATTACAAAATTAACATTTTTATATTATTCAATCAAAAGTACAGCAGAGAAGTTTTCACTTACGACGCGCCTCTTTACGTTTTCTTTTCTTGACTAACAATAACAAAATCGCCATATTGTTTTTCTCACAAAAAATGTGCAAAATACACAGTCAAAAACATGTTAAAAAGTCGAAACAACTGCATAAAGTAGTTTTGGTACGTTATTTAAAAAAACAACCTGCATAAGCATTGAAAATAATGTTTCGTAGTAAAACAACTGCAATTGCAGTTGAAATATCTACAACCGCATTAGCACACAAATAACTGTCATGTAACAATTGCAAAATTTTTCAAACATTACGGTTTTTGTACTAATTTTAATACGAACTCATTTTTAAGAATCAATTCTTCCTAGTCTCTAGCTTAGAAGGAATGTATTTCAAGGCGAACTTTCAGATCCCACACTGATGGAATATTTCTTCGTAGTATTAATAAATCAAGTTCATTAATATGAATTCATTGATTTGATGAAAAATTTCATTAACAGTATGAAAACTCGTTAACGCTGTACATTTTTTCATAAAATTTTTTATGATTTTTAATAATTTCATGTATAAAAAAATAAAATAATTTTTATTAATTAAAATTTTTCGAAATTTTTTAAATAAAAATTTTAACTTATAATAAGCAAAAAAAAATAACAGTCGAAGTAAAAATTTCAAATCTCAGTATTTTGCAACATTTTAATTTAAAATAACAAAAGTTGCACTCTAGCACGAGTTTTCGAAAACAAATTATAGTCGATTCAAATTTCAATTTCGATCGATAGGGAAATTCATCACATTGTTGTTTTTTTTAAGGGATGCAACCACTCAGGAAATTTTCCTATTCACGATTGTGTTTGGAAAGGGGATAGAGGAGAGATGATAGGTGGAGGGCGTCAAACGTGGCAGCACTGTAATTGCGAGAGATGATAAGTCTTAAAACGGTTGTTGCTCGCCACCTGATGGAGTGTTGGCGAATTTATTGAAACCTTTTGGTTCCACATATTTTAATACGATCAGTGATAAATAATATGGACTAATGATTATAAGTTTAATATAATTTTTATTAAAAATAAAAATTATGTTCTTCCGACCTTTAATTGTGCAATAAAAATGAAAATTATTTAAGTTCGAGGTCATACTCTTTATTTCTTTATTACGATATTGTAATAACAAATAATCTATAGAGTTTTTGTTTTCAAATTTATTAATTGGCCACTTTCAGGAATGTGTTAATAGATCTATTTCGGGAATTTTCTAGGTTAACATCATCCAAACACGTTTTGAAAGAAGTAACAATCCCATGCAAAATATCAAACATTCATATAAACTAGTTTTCTCACTAAATGAGAACTAATATATGAGCTCGAATTTAAAGATTATTACCATTGATCAAAAATAAATTGAACACTTGTTTGTTATGTGCACCCTCTACCTTTGGTAGATATATAATATAGGCTTTGTGTTGTTTTCCTCCTTTTTATTTTCACACTTGTTTTGTTTTGTTTAAAAACAAGATGTAAATGGGGAGTAAACAAGACCGTACATTGTCTTTTATACAAGTTTAATATAATTTTTATTAAAAATAAAAATTATGTTTTTTCGACCCTTTACATCTTGTTGAAACTTTGCGGAGGCCACTGCATCAATTGAAAATTTTGCCCAGTCAACTATTCCTTAAGAATTTTTGAGGTGTGTTTCGGGTATCCGTCCTGTTTAAATATAACTTCTTCTTCAGGATATGAGCTCATGTTTACAAAATCGGGAAGATGAGTCTGCAATATGTTCAAATTGTTTTTTTTTTTCTCATGATTCCATACACTTTTTGCAAGAAACCAACATTTTTTGCCAGGGAACAGCCGACGTGCTTAACTGTTTGTTTCACATGGTGTCGTTGAATTTTCTCCCGGTGTCGGCGCCAATAAAACTGCTTACCATCGGACTGATATCGGTTAAATTTGGATTCATCTGAAAATATTACGCTTTTCCAGTCACCAACAGCCCATTATTTGTGTTGCCAGGCGAATTTTAACCGCGACGCATCATTTTTATTTGACAATGCGGGTTTTGGTTTCTTCCCAGCTGAGATGTATCCACTGTTGCGCTCTTCTTGCTGTTCATTTTTATTTATTGCCAGGCAATATTCCTTTGGTGATAAAGACGTGTCCGCTTTCATATTTCTTATCATAAGACGTGCGTCATCATCCGTTTGTGGTGTTCGACGACCTCCTACCTGTTTTTGGGGAGCAATATTTCGTCTCTTCAGAACTCTAATAATCACTGATAGACTTAGATTGAGCTCTTTAGCTATCATACATGATGAGGAGCCAATATTTGTCTTGGTTATTGTTGACAATATACAACTCTGCATTCATTCCAAATGCATACAACCCTGTAATAATTTTCTATGTTTTTAATTGTCAAAAACACTAGCTTAAAGTATTACAGTAGTTCTTCATTCCTTTTTCATTTTTCCTTTGATCAAGAGCCTTCTGCTCTTCACTTAAATTAATTACATAATAAAATTGATAGATTTAATTATAACCACACGTGTTTTACTCGAATATCTGGAAATACACGGAAATTCCACTCTACTGAATTAAATAACCAACAAAGGTTATGGGCCCAGTTTTTTCAGATTGTATATCGAACAACAATTAATAAAATTTTGTGTGTGGTTTTTTGGTTTAACTGTTTTATCCGGAGTTAAAAAACAAAGCAGCAAAAATGTCAAATGTTATTGCTGGTATTGAAAAGTTGAATGGGGAAAATTACGCAACATGGTGCATTCAAGTGAAAAGTTTGCTTATAACTTTGGATTTGTGGCATACCATGGAAGAAGATTGCCCTGAAGAAGATGCTACCAAATGGATTACAAATGATAATAAAGCACTTGCTACAATAACCTTAAGTGTGAAACCAAGTGAGTTAATTCATATAAAAAATTGTGCTTCTGCAAAAAGTGCCTGGAATACGTTAAGCTCTTTGTATAAAGCCGACACAGCATCCAGGAAAGTTAATTTGTTTAAGAAACTCGTACGTTTTAAATTTCATAGCCATGAAAAATTTTCTCCACAAATAAACGAATTTATTCATATAATTGATGAATTGAAGGAAATTGGAATCACCATAAATGATGATCTGTTGTCTATTTTTTTGTTATGCAGTCTTCCTGATGAAATGGAAAATTTTGTAGTTGCTATTGAAAGCAGAGATTGTTTACCAAAGTATAATAAGTTAATTTCCAAAATCTTGGAAGAAGAGATGAGACAAGGCAACAAAAATGACATAGGCAATGAAACCGTTTTTGCGGCAAATTCAAGAATTGATCATAAAAGAAACAAAAAGCTTTACAACAACAGTAACCAACGTAATTTTGCTAAAAATTCTCAACCCAAACTCTATCGTCAAAATGAAAAGAAGTGTAACGATGGTAATGTATATAATAACAACAACAATTTTAAATGTTTTCGCTGTGGCAAAAAAGGTCACATTCGTTCTCAATGCAAAGACAATAGTAAAAGAGATAATGAATTTGCATGTTCATTAAATGAAAATAAAATGAACTTAAGAGATTTATGGTTACTGGACAGCGGCGCGACGTCACACATGTGTAATAAAAAAGAGTGTTTTGCGACGTTGACAGAAATGAACCGAACAATTATTCTAGCATCTGGTAAGGGCACTTATGCAGCAGGTATTGGTCAAATAATATTAAAAACTAGTTATTGTACTCTTACTTTAAATAATGTTTTTTATGTGCCAAACCTTCACTCAAGCTTTATATCAATAAGCAAAATAATCAAAGCTGGTCATTCTGTTTACTGTGCCAATAATAAGGCTATAGTGCAAAGTAAACAAAAAGAAAGAATTCTAACAGCTGATTTAATAGGCGATATTTTTATTGTAAATTTGGAAACTAATGAAAGTTTAAACGCGGTTATTGATGAAAACACTGTAAGAAAGTGGCATCAAAGATTCGGTCATATAAACGTAAACGATTTGAATAAATTATCAACTAAAAACATGGTAAAAGGTTTTAATGTAGAAATGCCAAAAACAATTGAATGCGTTACATGTGCTATGGGTAAAATTTATTCTACACCATACAAAAACTATGGAAGTGTACAAACCAAAAATGTTTTGGAACTAGTGCATACCGATTTGTGCGGACCGTTTGGAGTTAAAAGTATTGGTGGCTCATTGTATTTCATCACGTTTATTGATGATTTCTCCCGTTATACCTCAACATATTTTCTAAAGAAAAAAAGTGACGCATTTGATGCATTTACAAATTTTGCTGCGATTGCGGAGACGCAGACAGGCCGCCAAATAAAAGTTGTCAGAAGCGACAATGGTAAGGAGTATGTAAACTTCAAATTTAAAGAATTGTTTGCAAAAAAAGGAATTATTCACCAAACAACAGTTGGGTACTCGCCACAACAGAATGGTGTTTCAGAAAGGGCAAATAGAACCCTTGTTGAAATGGCTCGCTGTTTATTAGAATCATCCGGATTACCACAAAGTTTATGGGGAGAAGCTATAAATACTGCCACGTACTTAAGAAATCGTGCTCCAACTAAAGTTCTCGACGATGTTACTCCATATGAGAGATGGTGCGGTAGACAACCATCTGTAGCTCATTTGAAAACGTTTGGCTGTGATGCTGTTGTGTTACAAAAGGGACCAAAACCAAAAGGTGGTAAGTTTTTACCAAAAGGTATCAAAATGAAATTTGTCGGTTATCAAATGTATACGAAAGCATATCGTTTGTATAATACTCATACAAGACAAATTGTAATTGCTCGTGACGTTAAATTTTTTGAGCAATCTTTTGAAAAAGGTTTTGACGCTGCAGACCAACAACAAGAATATTTTTATGTTAACGTGTTTAAACCGAATGCAAATAAAGATGATCCTAAGATGATGATTGCTGAAGAAAGTAGCGGTTTTGATGATGAACAACAAGGCGGTGGTGCTGAAGTACAACAAATAGAAAATGATAATGATATACAACACATGGAAGATGATAGTTATGAAGAAGAAGAAGAGGTGAGTGACAGTGGTACTGAAAGAGATGACACAATTGTTATAAATAATAAGAGAAAACGTGGTAGACCTAAAATAATTAGAACTGGAAGTAAAGGCAGACCTCGAAAAGTTTACTGTACAGAAGAGGGGCCGGAAATGTTAAATTCTATTATTGAAAATCCAAATACGATTTCAGAGGCGTTAAATTCCGAAAATTCTAAAAATTGGAAGGAAGCTATGCAAATAGAATATAATTCATTAATAAAAAACAAAACCTGGCAGCTGGTGGATAACCCTAGGGGCAAAAATATAATTGGTTGCAAATGGGTATTTGCGTTAAAACGTAAACCTGACGGTTCTGTAGAGAAATACAAGGCGAGGCTAGTAGCGCATGGGTGTTCACAAAAACAAAACGTCGATTATAAAGAAACGTTTGCACCGGTTGTGCGGCATTCAACCATAAGGTTACTATTAGCTTTATCTGCGAAACATAAATTGCTCGTAAATCATATAGACATAGTTGCAGCTTATTTGAATGGAAATTTAGAAGATGACGTGTTCATGACTCAACCTCCTTTGTTTGAAGACAAAAAACATCCAAATAAAATTTGCAAATTAAGCAAGGCTTTATACGGTTTGAAACAAGCTGGACGTGAATGGAATAAAAAGGTTAATGATATATTGTTGGAAATGGGATTTATGAGGTGTAAGTTTGATACTTGCGTGTACATAAAACGAGACGGTGGTGAAATAAACCTTATTGCTATATATGTTGATGACATGTTGTTGGCGTGTTCGAGTGAAGAAAATATGAATAAAATTATAGAAAATTTGAATAAATATGTAGAAGCCATCAACCGTGGCCCAATATCATTCTATTTGGGAATGGAAATCGATCGTGAAGGTTTAAGAGGTGATATAACGATTCATCAAGGAAAATATGCTGCAGAAATTCTCGAACGATGGGGTATGGCTGAATGTAAACCAGCGGCTACTCCATGGCCAAGTGGAACGGTTTTGATGAAATGCGAAGATACATGCGAGGATCTTGATATCAAAAATTATCAAAGTTTGATTGGTGCTTTAATGTATCTGGCCGTTATAACAAGACCAGACCTGATTCATGTGGTGTCGAGATTGTCCCAATTTAATTCTCATCCCCACAAAGAACATTTTCAAGCAGCTAAATACGTACTAAGATATATAAAAAAGAATCCAATAGGTAAAATTACTTTTTCTGCTAATTTTCAAAATTTTGAATGTTTCACAGATTCAGACTGGGGTTGCGACTCGAATGATAGAAAATCATATTCTGGTCATGTTGTGTTTATGGCAGGTGGTCCTATTGCATGGGAGTCTCGTAAACAACCTGTGGTGGCTTTAAGCACGATGGAAGCCGAATACATCGCTTTATGCCAGGGTACAAAAGAAGTGGTATTCCATCGTGGTCTTCTATTTGAGATGGGCTTTGAAAATTATATTAAGTATCCTACTCCTATTCTATGTGACAATCAAGGTGCTGCGTTCATGGTGAAAAATCAAACAGTGCAGAAGAAGAGTAAACACATAGACATACGTTTTCACTACATAAGAGAAAAGTACGATGGGAAGGATATCGATATTAAATATGTACCCTCTGACGATAATGCTGCGGATATATTAACAAAGGTGTTATCAAAGCAAAAGCATATGTATGGTTGCAATCTTTTAAAGATTAAAATGTAATTATAATGAATTTAAATAATTTTTGAATTTTGATTTTTTTTTGCATTTGTCTTGAGGGGGAGATTGTTGACAATATACAACTCTGCATTCATTCCAAATGCATACAACCCTGTAATAATTTTCTATGTTTTTAATTGTCAAAAACACTAGCTTAAAGTATTACAGTAGTTCTTCATTCCTTTTTCATTTTTCCTTTGATCAAGAGCCTTCTGCTCTTCACTTAAATTAATTACATAATAAAATTGATAGATTTAATTATAACCACACGTGTTTTACTCGAATATCTGGAAATACACGGAAATTCCACTCTACTGAATTAAATAACCAACAGTTATAAACAAATTGTCCACGGTAAGTGATAATTTCTGCATTATTTTAAAAAAATTAACTTCTTGCTTCAAATTTGAGAAAAGGGCCGTTTTTGCACACACGGTTTTTCAATTATGATTTAAAACTAAAATGTACATTAATATAACTAAAGATTACAGTAATCAAATCAAAAACTGATTTTAAAATAACTGTAAATTTTATATTTTTCTCATAATTTGGTTGAGAACAAGTTTGAGCAAAACTGAGTTAATAGGAGTTATTTTATTGTTATTGCCTTTGCTCTCATTATTACTATTTTTATGCACCTAGAAATGGAAGGAATACAAACATATACTCACCTCTGCTCCCTAATGTATATATCATTTCATAGCTAATTGAATTACCTTTTTCTTAACATATAATACTTATAGTTCCTTTAAGTCTGGCATCTCTTTCTGTGTAAAGTCGCATAAAAATTTCGCTCCGTAGTTTATTGTCAATTAATAATAAACTAAATATCTAAATATTGTGATTTATATAAAAAAAAGTCTTAAAATAATCCTTTTAATATCACTATACAAATCATCAAAATCAATAGTTTAAATAAACAATTAAAAAAAAAAAAACATTCTTTTAAAAACAACTTTTTTCTAAATACAGTGATTTACAATAACAAAAATTTGCATTTAAAACCAATAAACTCATAACAAAATAAACACTTTAGTACAAAGCATAAAAGACAAATAGAAAGTTTTTAATAACAAACAACAATAACAATGAAATCCAACCACCTCAATTACCATCTCCAAATCGCCGCAAATCACCTAGATTTTTGAATAAAGATAACCCATATGATACATCCTCTTTTCCGATGCGTACAACTGCTAATAACAATAATGTTCTCTCAAATAATGTGGAAATATTAATTAATAAACCTACACCTACTATAAACGTTAATAATGAATTTCCGATGCCTATAACTGATAATAATAGTGCAAAGACTCCTATGAATTTGCTTGCTACAACTACCGCCCCTTTTACGTCTGCAACTAATATTCCTCCATCTTTTAATAATGCCTCTTGCATTCCTTCAACTTCAACTAATCCACCACCGTTTACTAACGCGCCGACTTTGGGTACCGATGCCCAAAATTCTACTCGTCTGATTAATTTTGATGCGTCATCTCCAAAACCACCAGCTGAAGTGTCTGAAACAACGGATATTCCTAATGAAGAACCTAAGCAGCTGCGAGTAATTCCTCCACGAAAAACCATATTTGCAACAAGATTCGCGTATGACACATCGACCAAAGATGTAGAATTCCATATAAAAAATACTCTTGGACCCGAGTTATACAAAGATATTCAAGTTTTTAGAATTAATTCACGTAATAGAGCATCCTTTAAAATAATTGTTCCAGAGGATATTTTTGACAGAATAGTTAATAAAAATTTCTGGCCAAAAATACAAATGTTCGGCCATTTGTTTACCGTGATGACAACAATGTAATCCTGCCAAAAGCTAGTGACCCTCAGGCAAAAAACTAATTACAAATACTCCGCAAAAAAATAAAACTCGACTAATAAACAATAGTCCTACATCAATTTCTATAGCTTATCAAAACGTACGTGGTATGAATACCAAACTTAAACAATTGTTTCTCCAAAGCTTTACCCTTGAGCAAAATATTATAGTCCTTACAGAAACATGGCTACGAAATAAACCAGAAAAGAAAATTAATAATTCAGAAATATTTAGAAATTTTTAGACGTGATAGAGCAGATAAAGATGGTGGTGGTGTCTTGATTGCAGTTTCAACCAAATTTCCATCTGAAGAAATTGTGTTAAACGATATTGAAGATATTGAATTTATATCCGTTTGTATTAAACTAAAAACTGTAATAATTTATGTTACGTGTTCCTACATTCCTCCTTCATCTAGTTCAATATTATATCAAAAACATTTTAATGCAATTAAACTTATAGTTGAAAGGACTAGTCCTGGTGACCAAATGGTTATACTCGGAGACTTCAACCTTCCTCATGTATCATGGTCTGGAAATCCAGATACAAACTACTTGAACCCCTCAATAACCTCCGAATCAGGTATCGAATTTTTGGATTCCTTTGCAGATTTAGGGCTTTCCCAGATAAATAAAGTTTCTAATGCATTTGGCAAATTCTTGGATTTAGTGTTTGTTGATCAACCAGATGAATTCAGCATAAACCGTATGCATCCTTTATTAGTTCCAGAAGATTTATATCACCCCAACTTTGGAAATAAATTTTTCTGTTCAGTTGCAGTTTTTGAGAAAATCAAATTCAAATAAGGTTTTTAACTTCAAAAAGGCTGATTACAATAAACTAAATGAACTTATTTCAAATACAATTTCAAGATTATGCTAAATATTCCATTGCAAGATCTGAATACAATTTAACAAATAACCAATGCTACAATAGCTATATACATAAAATAAAAAATAATTTTAAATCCGATCCTAAGTCCTTCTACAGGTTTGTAAACTCCAAGCGTAGAATAACTGGTTATCCATCCATGATGAAATTTAGAGAAATCGAATCCTCAAAAGACTCGGAAATATGTGACATGTTTGCTGATTTCTTCTCTTCCACATACTCTTTAAATAGCGTAAACCAAAATACCTATTATCCATATCCAATTCCTGAAGCATCCCAAATTTATATTCCGGCATTACATATATCCACTATTATGAATGCTATAAATAAATTAAAGTTTTCCCACACTTATGGACCGGATGGCATTCCAAATTGTGTACTGAAAAAGTGTATTAACTCATTAAGCATACCTTTAACACATTTATTTAACTTATCACTTTCCAATGGTTACTTTCCAGATTACTGGAAACAATCATTTATAATTCCGCTGTTCAAATCTGGTAGGAAATCAAATATTTGTAACTACAGAGGCATAGCCAAGCTAAGCGCTATTCCTAAACTCTTAGAGAAAATATTGACCGACACCTTGTCACACCAAGTGTCTTAAGTTCTTTCATCATCACAACATGGATTTAGAAAAGGACGTTCCGCAAATACAAACTTATTGGAATTTACAACTTCAGTAATAAGTTCGTTTAACTTCGGTATGCAGACTGATACCATCTATACTGATTTCAGTAAAGCATTCGACAAAGTTAATCATGATCTCCTGCTAAATAAATTGTACAAAATCGGACTCACACCTATATTTTTAAAATGGGTGTCTACATACCTTAAAAATAGAAATCAATGCATCCTATATAATAATCACAAGTCCAAAATTATTCCTGTTTTATCCGGTGTTCCACAAGGCAGCCATTTAGGCCCTATATTATTCCTTTTGTTTATAAATGATCTTCCTTCATGCATTACACATTCGAAAATATTAATGTATGCTGACGATGTAAAACTCTTTCTTAGCTACAACAATTCAAACTTATGTTTCTTATTCCAAGATGATCTGAATAGTTTTCTTCGTTGGTGCAAAGTAAACCTCTTAGAACTAAATTTATTGAAATGCAAGCATATGGTGTTTTATAGAAGAAGTCCAATAATTTGTAGTTACACATTAGATGGTTATCAACTGGAAAATGTTGATACATTCCTTGATCTTGGAGTATTGCTAGATAATAAACTCACATTTAATTCACATATATCGCAAACTGTAAACAAAGCAAAAGGAGTTTTGGGTTTCATTAAACGTTGGGGAAAAGAATTCAATGATCCATATATAATCAAGCAATTGTTTACTACTCTCGTTAGACCCATTTTAGAATACGCCTCCGTCGTATGGGATCCACAATATGAAATCCATATAAACAAAATCGAATCTGTGCAGAAACAGTTTTTATTGTTCTGTCTTCGATCTCTTCCATGGAATCCGAATATCAATTTGCCCTCATATGAGAGTCGCTTAGCACTTATTAAGCTTCCTACTCTCAAAAGTAGGAGGTTGGTGTTAAATATATCTTTTATGGTAAATTTGTTAAATGGTGCAACAAACTCCGAATTCCTGCTGGGTAAAATAGATTTAATTGTTCCCAACCGTCCGACAAGATACTACATTCCAATAAAACTCCAATACTTCCGAACAAATTATGCAAACTTTGATCCCATCCGCAGAATATGTGATGAATTTAACAACTTATATGCCTACATTGATCTTTCGTATAGTCCGGATGTCATAAAGAGAAATCTTATTATGCTGCTAAACCAATTACATAATATTTAATATTTTATTTCTATAAATTTTATTTTTAAAAATTGTATATATGTATATTTGTATATTGTTTTCTTTTTTTAATATAAAGTCTGCAAGGATTAATTTTCCATAGACTTTTTAAATAAATAAATAAATAAAAAAAAAAAAAAAAAAAAAAAAACCTATAAATCGTCAAATTATAATATTTCGTTTTTAACCGAACTTTTTGAAAAAACGTTCATTATTTCAAGGTATTACTAATGTAAAAGTACGAAGTACGTATTATTTAGGCTCGATTACTGAATTTCCAGTAAAAATTTAGCAAATAGTTAAATTGAAAATGTATATGGAAAACAACAACAAAAGTGCCAGTTATAGTAACAGTTAGTAGCTAACAGGACATTCAGTAATCGGGCCTTAACTGTAGTAAAGGCTTTAAGCTTTAATTTAAGGTATACTTTAAACCTTTAACCCTTCTAACACCACTATATTAAGAGTTTAATTCCATAGCAAATTTAGTTTTTTATCGGAATATATTAATTTCTAAGTATAAAACGCTCATTTGACGCTTTTGTGGTAAATTTTATGAAGACTGCCCTGAGGCAGCCTTACCCGTTAGAGGATTAGGTCGATTACTTGTGTTAAATTTTCGATTTTTTGTCATATTTTAAAACACGATATTTCCATAACCGTTGGGGCTAACAACCCAAAACTTGTACCATGACATATGACTATACATATGACATTTTCCATCCATACCAAGTTTGGTTAAAATTGAAGGGGGTAGAGATCGAAAATTCGATATTTTTTGATGGTTTTATATGGAATGAATCAATTACAAAAGTTTTTTTTTTTTGTTTTTTAAATAAATATAAATTTTGATCTTACATTTCCTTTTTTTTTTTGTAATTCTCAGCAGAAAACCGTTATTTCGAAAGCCTTTCTGATTTCGAGTAAAACTTCGCAAGGTTGCGTTCGTTATCGAATCCCATTTCGATATAGCTTATTCTTCATCGAATTAGATAATCCCAAATGAATAAGAACTCGCCAGTTCGAAAAAGATTTCGCTCGCTTATGAATGCGAAAATTAGTTCCCTGACATCATTAGCTCAATCTTAATATTCTCTAAAATTTCTTACTTTTATTTAAAACCAAAAAAATTTACAATTTCTACTTAGGGATACTAATGACTCTTGCATATATTTTTATAACTTTTGCCTATTAATTAGCGTTCATTGTGTAAGTTGTGTTTATACTTTTTCTGACTGATGTTTCTCATCTTAACATCATTTTCATACAAAATGCAGTCAGAGCAAAAAAAAAAGCAAGTTTTTACCATGAAAATTAAGTTTTTAACCATGAAAATTACAAAAAATGGTAATAAGCACGTTACAAATTTAACTGCCTGGCTGCCTGCAACATTTGTTGCAACAACAAAAAAAAAAACTTAAACTTTATCAGAAGAAGCTTTTTTAAAAAGAATTTTAGCATTTTTTTCTTTTTTAAGGTATGAACAATAGGTTGGGCCAAAGTTGTATGGGAAAAAAATCATGCTAGAGATTGGCAGAAATATTCGTTTTTATATCAAAACACACTATGCAAAAAAATTATGGGTGCCTCAAACGCCTTGAAAATAGGGAAATATGTCAAATTTAAACATTAGATGAAAAAAATTTTTTTTTGGTTTGTTATTAAATTTCGCAAAAAAAAAAAATTTGCACTAAGTTTGATGACAACTATTCACAAAAAAAATATTACCTTTCCAGGACATTGTTAACCTATTTTAACTTATGATACCAAAAATGCAATTATCTGTAGGGAACCCAAAAGCAACATTTTTACATATTTGAAAATTTTTATAAAGACATTTTTTAAAAATATATATATATATAGCTCTCCACTAGTTTTTCATATGAGCATTTCCATTTTATTTCACCGGTAAATTTCTCGATCGTGTCCGATTTCAATAAAATTTGGTGAGTGTGTAAAGTAGTGTATGTGTGTAAGAAAAAATGATTTTTTTTTTTTTTTTTTGAAAACTGTGGCAACACTATACCTTTGAATAACTGAAAATTTTGGGTTAGCGACCTCACTCTAAAGTTCATAACTTTTGTTGTGTAAAAGATATTAAAAAAATTCTTTTTGCATAAGAATGGTATAAAAAATAGGGTTTTAGAAATTAAAAAAAAAAATTAAAAAAAAAACTTTTTATAAAAAAAAAAATAAAAAAAAAATTTAAAATTACATTTTTGAAATGATTACCCCCTTTAATTTTTTTAATTTTTTTTATGCAAATAGCCACATATGTTCTCTAACCACCCTGAAAATTTCAGAGTGGTAACACTTAAACTTTTCAAGATATCAAAAAAAAAGTAGAGATATGTAATCAAGAAAATGTTATTTTACTGGTTGCTACAGGCTATTGCTTGATTTTGTTAACACTGCATGTATTTATTGTAAATTGTACTCGTTGATGCATAAGCCGTTACCGTTATAGCAAAAACAAAATAAATAAAAATAGTTTTTTCTTCTCTTATGACTTTTTATTAATGAGTAGCTTTTAATTGTGTATGGATTTTTGACAAGTCAACATCGTAGTTCTTCAAATTTTTATTCTCTGCTCATAATTTAATAAGACATTTGATTTAACAAACAAGTTTTTAATTTCGAAAACTTAAAATGCTATTTGGAAAAGTTTGCTGTAATCCCTTTCAAAAAGACCAGCATAAAAAGCAAAAGGCAGGTGTTCGTAAAGTTTCGCAAAGTCTTAGAAAGCGTTTTCCAAAATATTTGAAAGGTCTATACATTTGTAGTTTATGTAGGAGAACTTTAATAGAACAAGCTAAGTCAGTAACCGTGCAAAAGAAAAATGCGATAAATTGCGATGATTCTGCAATGAACAAAGTTGCTAGTGATGATGATAATTTCTCTGAAAATGATAGTGAAGGTTTCTCTAAAGAAATAATGGAAGATGCAAACAGGGACATAGCTTTTTTTTTATTTAAATAAGTGCTTAGAAGCGCTAAATCAATCTCCAATCGAGTTTAAAACCAAATTTACTAAATATGAAAAGGAAGAAATTTTAAATAATTTAAATGCCATCTTTAGGGAAAATCTTTTTAATTTAGAAAATACATCCAATGATGGAGCAGAAATTTTAAATCATTTAAAAGAAATTTACAATACATCGTAAAGATAAAAAATGTGAAATATTATAAATATTCGTTTGCTAGCTTTTTTTTTATAGCGATTTGAGTTTAGCGGATTTCAAGGAAATTTAATTTTTGGCTGTATTTTCTTTAATTTTGAACTTATACCTACGTTTTAAACAAAATTGACGAAATTGGCTTTGCAAATAATTTAATTGGATTATAAATTTTAGTAAGTAAATACTTTTTACAGTTTAGCTTTAACCCTTGTGAGCCCGGGTCGAAGATGACCCACAGCGCAAATATTCCATTTTGTATGACGGCTTATATATATTATAAATTTTAGTAAGTAAATCCTTTTTACAGTTCAGCTTTAACCCTTGTGAACCCGGGTTGAAGATGACCCACAGCGCAAATATTCCATTTTGTATGACGGCTTATATATATTTTTTTAAATATAATAAAATGAATCTGTAAAAATAAATGTTTTAGTCCAAGTTTATTTAAATTTACGTGTGAAAAAACAATATTTTTAAATTACAGCGCATTTTTTTATATACGGTGGATGACAATACAATGAAAACTTTTTTATACTAGATGCAATTTGTTAAAGAAAAATTTAACAATACTAAACGTTATTATTATAAAACGAGTATTTTTTAAAAAAAAACGTTATGTAACGTAATTTTTTGCGAAATTGAATAACAAAAAAAAAATTTTTTTCATCTAAAGGTCAAATTTGACATATTTCCCTATTTTCAAGGCGTTAGAGGCACCCTTTCCCCTTAAGCGATCTCCATAATTTTTTTGCATAGTGTGTTTCAATACCATCCAAAATACTTACGAAAATTCTTCTCAATAGAATAAGTGACACGATAGGAAATAAATTACGTAAGGACGAAGCAGGTTTCCGGGATAACAGGTCAGGTGTTGACCATATAAACACATTGAGAATTATCGCTGAACAAGCAGAAGAATGTCAGAGTAATATATATATCACCTTTGTTGACTAACACTACCGCATTTGACAGTATTTTCCGTTGCAAAATATGGCATCTCTTACAGAACACTGGTATTCCAACCAAGCTAATCAACCTAATAAGAGCTCAGTATGCTGGCTTTCAATGTAGAGTTTTGCATAATAATCGGCTCTCAGAACCTTTCCTATCGAAATCAGATGTGAGGCAGGGATGTCTATTGTCCCCACTACTTTTTCTGCTTGTTATAGACAAGGTTTTGAATGACACACTTGCTAATCATCGACGTGGCATCCAATGGACTTTGACCGGTCATCTCGAGGACTTAGACTATGCTGACGATATATGTTTTTTGTCCACCAAGCATTCGGATATGCAATCAAAATTTAATGATCTTGTTTTCCACTTTGCAAATGTTGGTCTTAAAATTAATACTGGGAAAACGAAGGCAATGAAAATAAGAGCCACAAACATCAACCCTTTTTTCATCGGCAACGAACCGTCTGAATTTATTGATAAATTCTGCTATCTGGGAAGCATGGTTTCATCAGAAGAAAGTGCTAAATCAGACATCGAACACAGAATTGGAAAGGCAAATAGTGCGTTCTTTCAGCTGCGGAACATTTGGAAATCCAATATTATATCGGTCAAAACTAAGATAAATATTTTCAAGTCAAACGTTCTATCAGTTTTGCTTTACAGCTGCGAAACCTGGCTGACAACAGTAGCACTGAACTGCAAACTGCAGGCCTTTACAAACCGTTGCTTGCGTTATATACTGAAAATTTGGTGGTCAAACGTCATAAGCAATGAAGAGTTGTATAGAAAATGCCAAATTGATCCCATTCCCATTATTATAAAAAGAAGAAAATAAAAATGCATCGCTCACACGCTTAGGAAGAACCCTGATGAAATAAGCCGTCAAGCACTAGATTGGAACCCACAAGGCAACAGAAGAAGAGGTCGGCCAAAGACCACCTGGAAAAGAAGCTTGCTCAAAGATATTGAACGCAGCGGAAGAAGCTGGAACGAGCTAAAACTACTAGCGAATGACAGAATATCTTGGAGAAATTTTGTAGGGGCCCTATGCTCCACAGGGAGTTAAGCGGAAATGAAGAAGAAGAAGAAGAGTATTTTGATACTAAACCAAATACTTCTAGGGGGAGTGACAGTATACTATCGAAAGTTGACATTTTTGGCGCACCCTACTGTACAAACTTTGTAGGTGTAAAATACAAAAATTAAAGTTTTTTTTCGTGTTTTTGTTTAAGCTTTTAATTAATATACCATTAAATGTTTAAATATAATTACAAGAATAATAAAATACAGAAAATTGTAAAAAGTCAAAACTAGCTGCCCCTTACTCTAATTTTTTTTAAATAAAGGGTCCGCCATCTAACGTTTTGTTTTCAACTAGTGCTTATTTCGTGAATGGTAACACTTAGCTCATGTCTGATTTAACAGATAATTAGTTGTATCCTTCCGCTGAACGAATATGGTCCGTATGTTCGTTATCTTGTGAAAAAAGTGAAAGAAACTGGCATCCTCATCGATAAACCAAAGCGTGAAAATCCAAAAACAGTGCGTACACCCGAGAATATTGCTGCTGTGGCAGAAAGTGTGCGTGAAGCGCCATCAACATCAATTCACTGTCGTTCTCAACAATTGAACCTTTCGGAGACATCATTGAGACGAATTTTGCATAAAGACCTTGATATGGCGCCATACAAAGTCCAATTGGTTCAGGAGTTCAAAAAAAAAAAAAGTTATTTGGCGGACCCTTTATAAATCTTTATGTATCAAGTTTATTACTCAATTTGTATTCCAAACACAAATTGAATAGAAAAACGATTAAAAATCTATTTAATAGGCCATTACGAGGACTAACAAAGAAATTTTCAAATTTTCTTATCATTCATTGTAATACTGGAATACATATTGCATTTTATATCTATTTTACAGCTTGTTCATCTATAAATTTTTAGTAGGTATAAAATATGTTTAATGCAATAAATACAATTATACATTAATATACATTAATGTAAGTAATTTTATTTTTCTGTGTATAAAAAATTCACAACCACCAAAATTTTTATCTTGAACACACTTTACAAATTACACACACATTTGGGTACCATTTTTATATGCCATAAGATAAATTGTTTTAATTTTATTAGATTTTTGTTCAATTTTGGTTCAAGTTTTTTTTTTCTTTTTGTTGTAAAAGGTTGTAATTGAAATTGTTTATTTATTGGAGAGCTTGTAAAATTTACACGCAATTTTGTACAGATTTTTTTATTAGAGAAATCATTAATCTCCAGTGGAAAGATTTCTATTTAATAGAGGTTTAATTTTAAAACTAACGCATGCAGTCAGGAATGTGGTTTGAAAAAATAATGAACATATAAAACTTTGTTTAGTTAGTCTCTTTACAGGAAGAAGAAGAAGAAAACATTTTTATTGAAAAATTTTACGGACACAAGGGATACACCAGACTGCCGCAGTTTCGTCCCCCTCCTGGGACTCGTCAGTGGTTATTTATGTGTCAATTGAACAAAGTATTTTATATTGTTAATTTTGCTCTATATGAAAAATTTTTATTTTTTTTTTTGTGTCGTACTGTGATTTGAACTCACGGTCTTAGCAACAAGCTATGCATCGTAGTCTCGCCTCTTAACGAGTTGAGCCACGGTCGACACAGCGTTGACTGCGACTAAATTGGAGTTTGGTCACACTACATACACACAAGTATTGTTTCGATCAGAAGAGACAGAATTAGCTAATACCAATGCACAATTCATTTCTCAACTAGAATGCTTTTTCTTCTTAATCCTATCTCTTTTTCACAAGTAATTATCACGTTTTATGATGCGCTTTATTCACATACAATAGTTGGATACCAAGTGTAGGTTAGAGATTGAGTCGCCGTTAAGCAAGTTTATTCAAATTTTATGTTAGAAAGTGTTTTGCAACCGTCAGATAATGACAATCGTAATTAATTTTTTTTATTATATTAATTCCTGTAGAATATTTCTTTAGTTAAACAAATATTTAACCCTCAAATGCACAAGACTTTCTTTCGGCATTAGTGATTTTTTAGGCTAAATTATTAATTGCAGGATCCTGAAGGATCGCACAGTAAAAAATCTTTTTATATTTTTAATAAATTATGTTAATGTTTTCGAAATTAAAAACAAAATTGTAATGAAAATATTTTGATTTATAAATAACTTTTTGAATGAAACACATATTTTCAATATAATCTCCTTTTAGCTCAATACACTTAGTCCAACGTTTCTCCAATTTTTGTATCCCATCCAAAAAATAGGATTTTTCGAGGTCCATAAAATAGGCATTTGTTTGATCAATAATTTCATCGTTTTAGCTAAATCTCTTTCCACCGAACAATTTCTTTAGGTTTGGAAATATGAAATAGTCACTGGGAGCTAAATCCGGAGAATATGGCGGATGTGGCACCAATTCGTAGCCCAATTCATGGAATTTTGCCATTGAGACTGCACACTTGTGCACCCGTACATTATCTTGATGAAAAAGAACTGTTTTCTTGGCCATATGGGGTCGTTTTTGTTTTAATCCTCGTTAAATCGGTCCAATAAGTTGGCATAATATTCGCCGTTTATTGTTTTTCCCTTTTGAAGGTAATCGATGTGGATTATCCCGCGTGCATCCCAAAAACATGTTGCCATCAACTTATTGGCCAACAAACTTACCTTGGCCTTCTTCGGAGCCGGTTCACCCAGAGAAACCTATTGTTTAGACTACTGCTTGGTCTCCGGAGTGTTGTAATTGATACATCCACAGTTACAAAACGCCGCAAAAACTCATTCGAATTGCCGTTAAACAACTCCAAACAATACTTTGAAATTGTCCCACGATAACGTTTATGGTCAATTGAGAGTAAACTCGGCACCCATCTTGCAGACAGCTTTCTTAAACCCAACTGACCATTTGAAATCGAAACCACACTGAAATATGAAATGCCTATGACATCAACAATCTCACGCAATTTTACTCTTCGATCGGCCAACACGATATATATTAACCTCAATTGGCCGTCCAGAATGTTCAGCGTTATTTGTACTTGTGCGACCACAACGAAAGTCAGTAAACCACTTTTTTACCATTGAAATCGATGGTGCAGAGTCCCCTTAGTATGTATCAAGCTTTTCCTTGGTTTGATTGAAGGTTTTTTATAAAAAAATTAATGTTTAATGAGCATTCGTAATCCACTTTTTTTTTGAACAGCTCTTAAACGCAAAGTAAATGACGGAATTTGCTCAAAATTTGACAGTAGTCTACTAACAGGTGGTATTTGATGGGAGCAGTGTTGCATTTCATACAACTACGAGGGAAGTTCAAAAAGTTACGGCCTTATTGAACCGCCCTCGTATTTGAAGATAAAAGCAAATTACACAAACAGGTAAAGCGTGTAGAGAAAGTAGCCCTATATAATATTTCCAACTTTTGTTTAAAAGGTTTGAATTATTTCGACAGAAAACAATTTTAATATATTTTTGCCATTTTGTTGGAAAATTTTAAAAATTCTCATCAATGATCTAATTTTGGAAAGTTTAAACTATAGGAACTGTATTTCGGATTTTCAGTCTGGGTTTAGAAAGCATCGCAACACAACCACATTAATGACGCATTTGGTTGATGAGATAAGAGCAAAGGTGGATACGAGGAAGGTGGCTTTCTTAGTTTAGATTTAAGTAGGACGTTTAAGTCCGTTTGTCATGAGGTTTTCTTGAATAAGTTAAATAGGAAATTAAATTTTTTCGATAGTGCTTGCACGTTTATTTCATTTTTTCTTTTTTGGTCGAATACAATTTGTGAAGTATAATGAATGCATCTCTGGAGTCAGGAATGAGGTTCGTGGAGACCCACAAGGTTCAGTGTTGGGTCCTCTTCTTTTTTCAGTATGTATATAAATGATATTATTGAGAATATACCTGGGCTGTGCAGTGTTCTATATGCTGACGATCTTCAACAGTTATTTTGCATCCGAAAGGAACAATGTTATTGTCTTAGTTGGGAATATTCAGACTAACTTAAGGAAAGTGTGTAGGAGGGTTAATGATAATTGCTTTGAGCTTAATTTGTCGAAATCTAGAGCAGTCATGTTTTATGACAATGGTATTAATATACCAAGGGAATATAAAGGCAGCCGGGGAAATTGAGTATGTTCATTCTATGAGGGTATTTGGTGTTTCTGTTAATGAAAAGCTTAAATTTGATTGCCTTCCCAGTAAAAATTAACCTGGATTTATTAAGCAGTAACTACATTTGTATGCTTCCAATATAAAGCTTCACCGTTATGAATACAATAAAGTAATTACACACAGAAAACATTTTTATAGTTGCAACCGAATTTTTTGACAACCGAATTTTTGTGGTTCCACGTACTATCACAATTATTTAATTTTAATACTTTTGTAACAACCGACATTTAAATACAAATTTCGAATTTTTATTGCAACAATTGAATATTTTATGTTTATGGACTATACTATTCTATAAATAGATTCACATGCATTCAACAAATTTTATTTTATTAATAAAAAAAATTGTATGCCTCGAACTGGGCTCGAACCAGCGATCTTCCGTTTGTCAGGCAAGTACTTTAGCTCTAGCCTAAACCCAATTAAAATATATTTTTTAAATATCAACCTTGAATATTTTCTAGTTTCAAATTTAAATATTTGTCTAAAAATAGATTTGTATGTACAACAGAAATTCGGTTGCAAATCTCAATATTTTATTAGACTTACAAAACTATAAAAAAAAATTATATTATTTTACAATTATTTTATTAATAAAAAAAATTCTTATGCCGCAAACTAGGCTCCAACCGGTGAACTCCTGCTGGTCAGGCAATTATTTTACCTATAGCATAAACTCAATTTAAATTTCAACCTTGAATGTTTTTTTGTTCCAAATTTAAATATGTATGTCCAAAAATAGATTTGTGTGTACAACAGAAATTCGGTTGCTAATCTCAATATTTTATTAGAGTTACCAAAACTATAAAAAAGTAATATATTATTTTAAAATTATTTTATTTAAAACAATATTATGCCGTGAACTAGTGTCGAACCAGTGACCTTGTGCTTGTCAGGCAATTACATCCCCACACAGAGAATAATTTAATTTAATGATTATTCAATAATTTTAATTGTAACTACTTAAAATTCATCATAACAGTAATTAAACTATATTGTAAAAAGAAATTATATAAAATTAACCAAAACACAGTCACATCATTCAACCTATTGGTTTTCCTTATCAATATTGAAAAATATTATGTTCTACATTACCTTTAATACCAACAACCAACCACTTTTCGGAGATTTTATCCCTTGAATAAAATATTTGCAGTTGAAATCGAATATTAGTTTCGCCTACAAAAAAAAACAATCACTCTATCTAAAATATAAGTTTTCGTTACCAATTTTAAAATAATATAAAGATTTTTAATAGTTTTGGTAACTCTAATAAAATATTAAGATTAGCAACCTAACTTATGTTGTCTACTTTTTTGTCATTCATATTTAAACTTGAAAGAAAAGAAATATTCAAGTTAGAAATTTGAAAAAAGAAATTCAAATTGAATGGGGGCTAGAGGTAAAGTAATTGCCTGACAAGCACAAGGCCACTGGTTCGACTCCAGTTCACGGCACAATATTTTTTTTTGATAAAATAATTTTAAAATAAGATATTAGATAAATATTTAAATTTGAAACTAGAAAATATTCAACTTTGAAATTTAAAAAAACATATTTAAATTGGATTTATCCTAGAGTAAAGTACTTTCCTGACAAATGGAAGATCGCCGGTTCGGGCCCAGTTCGTGGCACATAATTCTTTTATTAATAAATAAATTTTGTTGAACGCATGTAAATCTATTTATAGAATATTATAGTCCATGAACATAATCTATTCAATTGATAGAATAAAAATTCTAAATTTGTAAATAAATGTCGTGTAAATTAAATAGTGATAGTACGTGGAACCACAAAAATTCAGTTGGCAAAAGAATCGGTTGCAACAACAAAACTGTTTTCTGTGTGTATGCATACAAATTTACCCACTATATTATTTTTGTTTAGAGGGTTTTTAATACAGGACACTTAACCAGACTTAAGGTGTTAAAACTGCTTCACAACCTATTGAACTGCTAATGTTATATGAAAATATCCAATATATGCCTTCAATTTCCTCTATTTACATTAACTTTATTACCACATTATATATGCATATGAATATTTATTATTAATTTTTTCATTATAACAATTACAAATCCCTAAAGTAGTATATAGTTGTTGTATTACAAATACATATTAACAACAAAATAATTCTCAATAACAATAATATTTTATTTTATATATTATGGTTATTTGTATGTATAGGAATATAAAAGTATTCTATATTAATATTGTATTGTATAATACAATATACCCACATGTAAATGCAAACAACAACAAAAATATACAATTGAGTAGTTCCATAGTATTTCAACGACTAATTTTTCGATGGTCTCTGATTTTGATAGCATTTGGTGAGAATGTTTGGTAGCGAACGCATATAGCTAAAGGCATGTTCTAAACCAGCTGAAATTTTTAGATAGTAATCTCCACTACTTTTTGAGTTATCAGAAAAAACATGAAGTATGTCTACAAACTTTAACTGATTTTGCTATAAAAAAAAAAGTAAAAAAAGGATTTTTCCAGAGAATTACGGCACATTTTTCAGATATCTCAAAAAGTAGTGAAGATTACACTATGAAATTTTCAGGTCGTTTAGAACATGCCTTTAGCTATTTGTATAAAAAAATATAATTTTTATTTTTATTTTAATTCTGAACCACATAACTTTCACTATTGCTATGCAAAAAGAATTTTTTCAAAATCTTTCAAACAACAAAATTTATGTCCTTTTTAATGATGTTCTAACCGATATTTCATAGCTCCAGGGTTGCCACAGCTTACAAAAAAAATTAACAAAAAAAAATTTAAATATACATTCACTGACGAATATTTATACTTACCATATTTTATCAAAATCGGAGACCATTGAAAAATTAGTCGTTGAAATAAAATGGAATTGCTCAAATACTAATGATAACAATAAACCTTAGAAATCATCCCCCTTTTTTCTAAAGTTTGTAATTTTCCAACATAATAATAATACAATTTTCATATCTAATCATACAGGTTTTTATTGTTAATGTAACTTTTTTTTTTTTTTGCAACATTATAACAATTTTTTATTGATACAAAAGAATTGGCAATATATTGAAAAGTTTTTATACAATTGGGCTAATCAAATACAAATACATACACATTTTTTAAATAAAATTGAAAATTTTAGTTTTTCTTTAAATTAAATAAATAACACTGTTCAATAAAATCTGAAATATTTGATGAATTGGTCATTCCTAAATGACTTTAGGACGCAGATCACGAATATGTTCTTAGAATTTCAAAGTTAGCCAGTGTAGAAAAGCATTACCATATAAGTGGTTATATAAGTACATATCTGGTAAGGGCAAGTACTTACAATTGTCATTACAAATCTCATTACTTTTAATATTAAGATATCATTACTAAACACGTTACGAAAAATCAAAAAATATGTGGTTATCTATACGCTTTCTAGTATGGACAAAAATCATTAGTCTAAAAATAAATATTCCCAAAAAAATAAATAAATTAAATAAAAAATTATTTTTTTGATTGAAAATTTTTTTTAAATAAAATGTGGCCACACGGTATTTGAACGTGGGACTTCACTTCGCTCTACCTATCGCGACATGTTTTACTTGATAGACAAAAACATAAATGACTTGCTTGCACAAAATGTCATTACTTTGCAGCATAAAAAAAAATCAAATATAGGTAGTTATATATGTACTTACTACAGTTGAAAAATAAGGAGTCTGAAAATAGATTTTCAAAAAATTTGTTGATCCGTACATCATATTTAAAATAATGATAAAAATAATTTTTTTTGTGTTAAGCATTATTATTATTATTGTTTGTGTTAAAACAATGCGGAAATTAACTAGTTGTTAGTAGGTCCTTATTATTTGTGTTAAAGTAATGCAGAGAGTAAGCTGGTGTCATTACTGGTAGTGATAAAAGTAATGACATGTCATTACCGTTTCTTTACTGTGTGCTGAAGGAAGTTCATAGTTAAAAACTACATAGTTAAAGAAATAATTACAAAAAGCTTTTCATATATTTAATTACAATATTTCCCTACCTCAAGTCTAAAAATCTAATATGATATTGTCATATTAGATTTTACATGTTGCTTTTCAAAAAGTTTGATTACTGTAGTGTATTTATTACACATCACTAAATAAACTCACATCTCTAATCAGCTGTATAACTTATATTTTAAAACAGCTGTGTTATTTATTAAAAATAGTAAATAAACATTAATTTATGTATGTATGTGTAAGCATATTATTTACATGTAAGATGTTAGAATTAGGATTAGATTTAAGTACCGTTATTTTAGTTTATAAGCAGACAAATCTTGTAATAAAGGATAAGTTTTAAAATAGCATCTCAGCCGAGCAATTGGCTTGCTTCAATTTTTTTTACTTTTAAAACCAACAGCGCTTAAAAAGTGCTTTGCCTTGGCGCTCATTAGTGCCGGCAATAATAGAACATTTATTGCCAGTGGCGTTTAAAACGCCGGCAAAAGAAAACCCTTAGCTAGGGAACTGTTTAGTGTCCACCAACCATTACATTACTTTCATGATAGACAATACAATTGTTTCAATGACATCACCCAAATCTTCAGTTGCGTGCAATAGAAAAAGATAATTGGCTTAACTCAAATCGCGACATTACATACAACACACAAAATAAACTATATGAGAATCTTTTTGTGTATAAGCTGCGTGATCTGATAACCCTAATTATAAAATCAAACTATTTGAAAATCATCAATTTTACATGTCGATATACTTTGTATGTCACTACATGTTTCTGTGCTTGTTGTATTACAATTTCCCAGCAAGCTGTGTTTGTTGAGAAGAGCCCTCCTATGCTAAAAATACAAAAATTGTTTTTTCTATATTTTCATATATTTAGTTAGATTACTGTTCTACCTTAAGTCAAAAAATTTAACATGATATTGTCATATTAGATTTTATTTGTTGAAGACAACTAAAGATTTAGGTGATGCCAATGAAACAATTGTATTGTCTATCATGAAAATGATCGAACTTTTTGAAAAGCGTATTTGTACGCTAGCCAAAAAAATTTTTCATTTCATGAAAATTTATGAATTTGTTTCATCATATTAATAAATCGTAATATAACATTTCATGAAATACTATGAAACCTACTAATATTAATGAAACATTTCATAAATATGAAGAAGTCTGTTATCAATTCGCTATTTATGACACAACTTGATCATATTTATTAGGAGTTACATTGGATGAAAAATTAATGAAGTTTTTCTTCATATTTATGAGGTTTTTCATAAATATGATAAAGCTTTTTCTCTGAGTGTATGTGATATTGAAATACAGATATGTCTCCATCATATTGGATTAATAATATGTGTTCCATTCAGTCAAATTATTCGTTAACGCCATGCAGTAAGGGGTTAAGTCTTTTTTACGAATTTAAATTTTTGGAAATTTAAAATAGATTTTTGTTAACAGTGCCCGATCGAAGAATTGTGCTGAGGCAACCCAAAATCATACTCAAGAAAATCATTTTTGGTGTTAGAGCAATCTTTTCAACAAAATGTTAAAAAAAAAAATTCAAATAATAAATTTTATATCTGATTCATCGATAACTTCCCAGCCACGAACGGCAAAACGTAGGCCCAGTGCTTTTAACGGTGGTACTAGCATTGGCAGAGCATTGTGTTCCTGAAGATTTAAGTGCCTGCCAACCCCAAAATGATAACACCGGGCAGGGCTTGGCCGTTCCTTTCTTTCAGCGTTGGCAAAGCACTGGCTAAACGAAATTGCCAACGTTGTCGAAACACTGGCAAACCTAATAATATGTGGTCCAAAATAAAATTCAAAAGAAGTTAATTCTAAAATGTTTTGGTCCTGTCGGGACTCGAACCCTGGCCGACAGATTGGCAGCCGAGAGCTCTACCGACTGAGCTAACGAGACATATAATACTTGAAAAAACATAAACAAGTGATAACAGGTGGCTAACTGTTGGTTGTGCTAGTTTGTCAGCACTGGCATAACGTTTGTTAGAATTAACTTGCCAACGCTGGAAAATAAAAAAAAGTTGGTGTACAAAAAGTTGGCTCTATGAAACAAGACCCCAATGAAATAAGTCCCCAAACCAAAAATGAAATAAGGCTCCAAAAATTTCTAATAAAAAAAATCGGGGTCTTATTTCATTTTTTGGGGCTTTATTTAATTTTTTTTTTTTGGGACTTTATTTCGAAATGCGGCTTTATTTCATTATGAAATAAAGCCCCAAAAATTGCCGCGTTATTTCATTTTATTTTGGGGTTTTCTTTCATTTTGTTGAGGCTTTTTTTAATTTTTTTTTTTTGGGGCATTGTTTCATAATGAAATAAAGCCCCAAAAAATGGGGAGTTATTTCATTTTTGGTTTGGGGACTTATTTCATTGGGGTCTTGTTTTATAGAGCCCAAAAAGTTTTTTCACAAACATAAAAAAGCACAATTTTAATATTTTTTTAACAAAGTGTAGTAAATTTTTTAAAATCAATGCGTTAAAAGCACTTTTTACTAACGTTGGCAAAGCGTTCTAAATCACGATTTTGCCAGTGCTTTAATTTCATGACGATAGTAAATTTTATAAATCAAGCACATTTTGCCAATGTTGGGAAAGCGTTGTAAATAAGGGCTTTGCCAGTGATTTAATCTGAATTTCTGCCAATGGTACTAAAAATAAAGTGCTTTACCAATGCTTGATTTTTCTGACCATTTGCAATTTCTGGCTAGGTTGTCTTAAAATATTTGCCTACTTTAAGTTTATTACATTTTTTATAGGTTAAGTTGAATAATTTCAACACCTTTCTTTTTTTACGCCTCCTTCAAACAAAGTCCGTATATAATAATCAATTATAGATAAAATCTCATAAAAAACTAATAATAATAAAAAAATATTTACACCTTGACAGTTAAGACCACCCTACCAATAAAAAAATCCTTCTTACACAAATACAAAAATTATATTGGAAATGACAATTGAACTCGAATATCGAAACCAAAATGACACCCAGAAACATACAAACAAAGTCAAAGATAAATATTCCACACAAAGACAATTCAATTTTGAACTGTCAAATATTTCTACTACTAATAGTAATCAATGACAGATTGACAAACAAAAAATAACAACAACAAAAAAAAAACATTTCACATATTGCTACACTCAAAAAAAAAAAAGTCTGCAAAATCTGCAACAGTTTTGCTGCGAGAATTCTTGCAGAAAACTTGCTAAGATCAGTAAAAAAAAAATAAGAAAATTCAACAAAAATTTGGCTGAATTTGTCAATTTTTATGCTGATATTAAAATTTTTATGCAAGGATCCTCCCAGCAAAAATGTTGCTGACTTTACAGACTTTTTTTTCGTGTACTAATCCACTACCACATGTTAACTAAACAACTGGTTATGAAGACATAAAAAGAGGCCCAGACAGGACAATCCTTGTCGTGCTCACATTCACTCCATTACAAAGACTACAAACAACAACCAATTGCCCAAACAAAACGTTTATTGACCAAAATCCAATACGACATAACACAAATGAAATGAAATTTATACAGACATGCAAACATACAAATAATGTAGTTATATAAAAGTCTTAGGGTGGAACTTTTTTGGTCTAAAGAGGGAAATGGCGTTAATTTGAAAAACCAGAAACATATGCTTTTGAGAGTAGAATATCAGGTAAAGAAACGGGTTTTACAAAGTTAAATGGGAATTTCATTCAACAGACAGATAGTCTATGACTCTCAAACAAATAAGTTAGTAGAAAAGTTAGTAAAATGTCTTGGATACTATTTTTAAGTAAATTTGTTGCTGAAATTGTGTTTTCAGCTTATTCTGCATTTAACTGTTTTTAACTAATGTTTTACTAATATTTTACTAATGCTTTACTAATTTATTTTGCTAAAAAATATTCTGCTGATAAGCACATAAAAAGTGTGGACGACAACCAGGTTAAAAGATATACGCCGAATGAAGTAGATGTCACGGCATGTCCAGATGTAGTAGAGACGAGGAAAATTATACTTAAAAGTAAAACTCTTGTAAGACTTACACAAAAATCAACCATGGATGATTTTTGTACATCTTTTTCATACATAATAAAACAAAAGGACGCCAAGAATGTGTAACGCATACATATAAATTTCGGATTAAAAAACTTAAATTTTGTGTTGTCTGCGGCTTTTCAAGGCAATTATCTATTAATAAAATTAAAGGCAAAATAAAATATTTAAATTAAATGAACATGAAAATGAACATTATTCAAGTTCGAGGCTATACTCTATATTTCTTTATTAGGATATTGTCCTAACAAATAATCTATAGAGTTATTGTTTTCCAATTTATTAATTGACGACTTTCAGAAATGTGTTGATAAAAAAAACTCTATAGATTAGGACAATATTGTAATAAAGAAATATATAGTATGGCCTAGAACTTGAATAATTTTAATTTTCATTGCATACTTAAAGGTCGAAAAACATAATTTTTATTTTTAATAAAAACTATTCCAAATTTATATTTAAATTTAATAAAGATTAAATGTGTATTTTTAAACTAAATGATTATTGAGACCATTAATGTAGTGTGATCAAATTACAAACAAATATACGTTCAGGTAAACAGAAGGCCATACATCTTATGTAATTTTGTATGTTTACGTTTTCTTAATGTAAACAAAGTGTTGTATATTTAATATTTTGTTATTTATTTTTGTTTCGTTTCTAGAAAGATGCAATCATTTAGAAAACCATTGATGTAAGTAGTTCAAAGATAATATAATTATGTATTTCTATATATTTTCAGATATTAAATTAATTGGTGTCGTCAATGTGGGATTATGAACTTTTTATATTTTGTAACATATTATGAATTACTTTTAAAAGAATAACAAACAAAATTCTAAGATTTTTTGAAAATAATATAACTAAAGTATAACTTTTCTAAAAAAAATTTCAGTTTTTTTAAGTCTACTAATATTATTAACTTTAGCAAGGCTTTTTTTAATTATGAATCAACTAAATGTTAGCAAAACTTTTGCTGAATCTACTAATTATGTTGCTAAGCATCAGCTCTCTTATTTTCAGCAAAAAATGTTGATGACATTAGCAATTTTTTGCAAACACCCTCCGGACTAAAATTAGTTTTTCCGACGAAACTGCTCTATCCAAAAGAGCACCGTGTGTATTCAAAATAAAAAGGTACGTATAATATCGAAAATTTCTTCAGAGATTTAATAATTTTTTAGTCTTTCATGAGTCTAAAACATTATCACTCACTTTGGGGCAACTTGTTAGATTGTTGAGGCCAGTTTTTACATTGATTTTTAAGGATTCATATTTTTTTACGAAAAAAATTTGTGTTTTAATTATCACTTTCTGCTATTATTTAAAAGTCGTATTTAACAACGCTCTATAATTATGGGATTGGTTATTTAATTAGTTTCTTTTCTTTTTATTTTAATTATTTATTTTTTAAATTCAAATTTATTTAGATTTTAACGAAATATATTTTTTTTTTCAATAGTCAGAGAGATGTATGACCAACCCGTTTCTTCTGAAGATTTTTTCAAATTAATTTCATGATTTTTCCAAAAAATGTCGAAAAAAATTACCCTTTTTTTTGCAGCCGCTATCAAAGAATTTTTTTCATTTCATTAAAAATTTATGATAATTATCAGAACCGAAAAATTCGGTCCCAGCAACCAAAACATTCGATTGGCAACAAACGCGATAGCCAGGACCGACTCGGTTTTCTGGGTGTAACTTTAGATCCAAAAAGTGGTAAAGAAGTATGCCGTACGTAGGTCAAGTCCATCAAAGAAAGTATGTGTCCTACGGAGGTCCTTTAAAGCAGAGAACTCCAGAGCAGTTCCTCTTTCTTCTATTTTTTTTTTTACTTTTTTTATATTTCTCTTGATTTTCTTTGAACCTTTGATGTTGTTATTATTAACAAGTTATTTAAAATTGTCAATGGATGTTATGGCCACGTACAGAGAAAAATTTAGCCATTTTCTTACTGAAATTCCGTTAGTACTCCTGAAATCAGTTGGCACCTATAAATATTGGTTTTCACAACAAAATTCTGTTTATATATCTAAATTTGAGATCTAACACGCATACTATTCAGAAATCGCATTTGAATATGGTTGTACTAACCGAATTTATTGCTTGTGGCTACCAAAAAAACAATTTTCGATTCAGTTGGCACTATATTTTTCTGTGTGTACTAGGAATATAACTGCTTCGTTACTTTAAAATTTTATTTTAATAAAACAAAAAAATTGTGTAATACTTCAAAAAGGTTTATGCGGAAACTTCTATTTAAAACCGCGAAAAAGTAATATTGCGTTTCTCTATATTTTTCATGGGCTTAAATGCTAGGTAAGGTAAAATTTGATAGGTAAAATTTTATATTTGCAATATAAATTCATAAGTAATAATTCCAGTGTGTACACTTGTTAAAAACTTTATTAGAGAACACTTTTAAAAATATATGTCATCCTAATCAACAAACCATATTTGGACATTCATTCCCAATCTACACGTACACTCTACGCCCGAGTAAAAAATGGTCTTATGGTCTTATGTTTTTTCATCTAAAAAAATATATATATTATAATATGTGATATATAATCATTCATGGCCGTATCTTATATGCTTCTTTTGTGGAAATATATATAACGATATATTATTATATGTTGACCTTTACAAAATCAGATATTACGCATATACACTATACATAATAAGATATGATAGATCTATTGTAATAATGTATATAATTTAAGATGTACAAATTTATACTGTCTTATAAAAAACATTTTTATGTGTGATATAAGATATGGTGCCATATGTATAATGCAATACAAGATATAATTATATATGACTTTTAATGATGTAAGATATAATTAAGATTAACAATTTAGTTTGATATATAACTACATATGGTCCAACATCAATAATATTTTGTATGCATAATTATATATTCTTATATATAACACAGATGTCTAAATTATTTGTCTTTAAAATTTTATCAAAAATAATATATGTCGTGGGGTTTTAGTAAATCCAATTTAATCTAAAAATATCTCATTGGATCCACCAAAAATTACTTATCTTTTTGGGCCTAATTAGATCCCAGTGGATCTAAGTTAATTGTATTTTTTGGGGTCCATTAGGATCTTAAATTAGATATTTTTGGATGACCCAAAATTGAGATCAATGTTTATCTTATTTAATCCAGTAATACATTGGAAGCATCTAATCTGATATTACTGGAATGTTGATCACCGCTACACATACACTTTGTAGACTTTTAGCCCCTTCGACACCCAGAAACAAATTGCGATATGGGAAGCCTTGAAGTGTAGAGGAGTTAATGAAAAATGTATAAGACTCGTCAATTAGCTTCATAATAATGCTCAGTGCTAGTCATAACGGCAAAGTTAGTAATCCCATTAGGATAAAAATCGGGTTGTGTCAAGGATGCGTCTTTTCTCCGTTGCTATTTAATGTAGTTCTCCTTGTGGTAATGCGTAATTCTATGTCATGGCAATATGGCGCGGCTAAAGCTGTGGCACAAGTTAACATTAACAAAACTAAATCTATGCCCATTAACCCTTCTGTAACGGAAAACTTTCAACTTATGAATCAACCTATAGAAGGTGTTGAATGTTCTTGCTATTTGGGGAGGCAGCAAGGAAGATATCCAGACTACATTGTGCAAAGCTAAACAGTATTCCGGCATGCTTAATGAATTCTGGAGGTCACAAAGCATCACAGCTTGCACAGAAATAAACGTTTTCAACACCAATGACAAGTCTGTTTTCCTTTACGGTTGCGAGACTTAGAACCTATCCAATCGCGAAATCCAAGGGCTTCAAGTTTTTGTTAACCGTTGTCTGAGACGCATTCTCGCCATTTTTTGGCCAAACATCATCTCTAAAAACGATCTATCGCAACAGAATCGTCAAACGCCTTTAGAAATAGATATTCAGCTCCGTAAATTCAAGTGGTTGGGGCCCGCGATGAGGAGAACATAGAGAACAATTCTCAGGGATCCAGAAGACCCGGCAGACCAGCTCAAACATGGAGACGCCAAATCGAAATGGAATTATTTGAGAATAATGTTTCGTGGAACGAAATGAAAATGATGACAACAGACAGAAACGAATGGAAGGCTTTTGTTGAGGCCCTATGTTAGAGCGAGAATTAAAGGACTTGATATATATATGTATATATCAAATGAGATTTGATTTTGCATTTAAGATGTATTTTTTTTTTTTTGATCGGTTAGTTTATGGTGTGATATATGAATGACACATTTTGTGATTTGCTAGCGCGCATTTTATCAATACATTTTCTACGCTAGTAACGAATATATCAAAAACGAATGTGGAGAATAGAATAAACTGAATACAAACATTTCCAAATGAACTATGCAACTTCAAATATTTATACCGTTGCATGCATGAGCTTATTTAAAAAGAAACGAAACTCTGACTTTGGTAAATTTTAATATTTTCAACAGACGAAAACATGTGGTAAAACACCTTCTTTTAAAGGATTATAACGCAACAACAAAAATGTTGGATTTCCTGCAAACTTCATTTCACATTTCTCTCGGCCCACTCTAATGTTTACTATCAAAAGCTAAGGATATACAACTCTGATATCTACTACAACGGTCAGCGCATCCTAATCCAACAAATAAGCAGAGCCAGTCAGTCGTCACAAAAATATATTGAATGAAGAGAATATGCCATTCATTGAATGTGTGAATGTACTGGTGATGCCATTAGACACGTGTGATGTGACAATCACACTTTGGCACATCAAACAGAATACAATAATTTAATTTGAACACCCAATTACAACATGGGTTAATATGTCGTACTCTTAAGCTTTTAAATCTCAAAGTGAAATTTAATTTCTAAATTATGCAGAGTTACGTGTTACAGGTATAAATTCATATTGTATGAGAGAGAGAATTGATTGCACGTACTACAATAGTTATTGTGTAAATTAAATTGACACATGTTGAACAGTGGTTTGTTAGAGAATTTTTGGAAATAGGAAAATAATTAATATTTTTATAAAAGTGTTTAATCTAGACTTGGGCAATCTATTTCGTTTGAGTGGGCGCTCTTTCTAGTTCAATTTAGAGTTGTGACGTTCGTGAACGACCCAGTTCAATTGAAGTAGTCTATATTGATAGATCTATTTTGGGGTTATTCTAGGTTCCCAACATCAGAACACATTTTGAAAGAAGTGACAATCCCATGCAAACATCAAACATTCATATAAACTACTTATACCACTAAATGAGAACTAATATATGAGTTCGAAATTAAAGATGTAAAGGGGAAGTAAACTAAGACCGTAATTCGGCTTTTTTACAAGTTTGATATAATTTTTATTAAAAAAAAAATTATGTTTTCTCGACTTTTAATTGTACAATGCAAATGAAAATTATTCAAGTTCGAGGCCATACATATCCTAAAAAAGAAATATAGAATATGGCCTCGAACTTGAATAATTTTCATTTTCATTGCACAATTAAAGGTCGAAAAACATAATTTTTATTTTTAATAAAAATTATATCAAACTTATAAATATAAATATTTTTCTTTTTATTTTTAATAATTTTGTAAAAAAAATTGGGATTGTTTGCAGAATGTTCTCAAGGACAGCAAAAAAAAAAATTTGTGAGGAAAATATTAGCCTCTGAATATAAAAATCTCACAAAATTAGTTATGGGGTTAAAAATTAAAAAATAAAATCTGGAAACCCTACAAAAATTTTGCTTATTTTTGGGACTCAGCGCATGAATTTCATCCTTAAAAGTTGTTTTTGTATATTCTCCAATAATGTATAACGAGCTTGGAATAGAAAAACAGAAATTGATGAATTTATATACAACTTTCAAATATCTTTGCGTTTCTAAGAATTACTTAGGAAACTTAAACGTTTGCAGAATAAATCCTGATGTTGCAAAATGTACTTAATATTGAAAAAATTGTGTGGCCTCAGTTAGAAATAAATGGTAGCTCTCCAAATTCTGTCAATCTGCTTTTTCGATAAATAGAAATTTTCAGAGATTTTCCAATTTTGCGATTGCAGCGTCAACGGAATTTTTATATTACCATATAAATGAAAAATAAATTAATAAAATCAGATCAAACCGATTAGGGTATCTTCAAAAATAAAGAAAATATGACAATACATATCTCATCAGGTCTACGCGTAAAGATCTTAAAATTTTATATTTTTTGCACACAGAAAAAAATATTTCCCTTCTTTTTGCAATTAAATCGATTTGTTGAAAATTTTAGAATCTGTCAATTAAAAATTATATAAAGGGTCCGCCAAATAACTTTTTTTTTTTTGAACTCCTGAACCAATTGGACTTTGTATGGCGTCATACCAAGGTCTTTATGCAAAATTCGTCTCAATGATGTCTCCGAAATGTTCAATTGTTGAGAACGACGGTGAATTGATGTTGATGGCGCTTCACGCACACTTTCTGAAACAGCAGCAATATTCTCGGGTGTACGCACTGTTTTTGGCTTTTCACGCTTTGGTTTATCGATGAGGATGCGAGTTTCTTTCACTTTTTACACAAGATAACGAACATACGGACCATATTCGTTCAGCGGAAGAATAAAACTAATTATCTGTCAAATCAGACATGAGCTAAGTGTTACCATTCACGAAATAAGCACTAGTTGAAAAAAAAAAAACGTTAGATGGCGGACCGTTTAAATTTAAAATTTTCCTATATCTCTCCAAAATTTATTATTTATTTTTATAAAAGGTCAGAAATAACATTTTTTATTCACTTACCAAATATGAACTATTTAGACACAGAAATACAGAAGTTATGGAATAATATTTCCAAATTTTCAAAGTAGTTCCACAAATATCAAATATGTCTTTATGCACTGGTAATAATCCGTGCATAAAAATACCAAAAAATGGCTGAATTATCAAAACTTTCGTGGTTTCAAGGGAGGGGGATGGGAAATTCCCCCCCCCCCCTCCAAAATTATATTTTTTAATACAAAAATGTAAAAAAGAAAACAAAATTAATTAAAATTACTCTAAGATTCGCTTCCCCCACAAAAACCTTTTCCTGGATCCGCTCCTGCTTTACGAAAGTTTCTGTAGTTTCGACAATAATTTCATATTTTTATACATCGATTATTATGAGTGTGTTAAAAGCACAAAACATTTTTAAATAAGAATTTGGGAATATATCGCACACCTAGTGCAAAAGCGACTCAACTCAAAATTTAAATTTTTCGGGTTTATATGTTTAAACTATGCAGAATTCACTTGTTTATCTATAAAAACAAATATCAGTGTATTTTGTTGTTGTTAACTGTTGCTAAAAAACAGTTATGTCTTTCTTTATGTTTCAATTGGTATAAAGTTGCAAATATTTTTTTTCGATTTCTGAAAAATGTAAAATTTTGAGTTGAGTCACTTTTGAACTAGGTGTGCGATATTATTTCTGTAGACTTTAAATTAGCTTAATTACTTACACTCACTCACATATTATTTATGTCCATGTATAAGTCACTGTAAATTCTGTTAACAATCGATATGAATAGAGACATTAACTGTCAGACTGTATTAAGTTTGATAGTTGATAGTTCAAAAGGAATATGACAACCACAAAACCAATGACACTATTGATCCTACTTTGACCAATTGTCCTTAACTTTTAAAATGAGCTAATTTGACACATGTAATGGTGTAGAACATTTATGTTGCTACATACACCATTACACATCACACACAGATAGCCACCTGCACATACAAATTCCCCATAACATTTTAAACCCATACAACACTAGAGAATATATTAGATGAAGTAAATTATAATTAAATTACCTTAATTTTTAAAGAAAATTGAGTTTGAGTTTCTTCACTTACCTGTAAACAGAAAGAAGAAGAAAAAAACAGATTGGAAATGTTAATTTTATTAAGTGAGATTTAATTATAATGATAATAAGGAAACATTCATCATAAATGTAGATTTTTTTGTGTGTTTGAAATACAAATTTAAATTCCATTTTAAAAGAAATATAAACTTTTTAATTTTGTTAATGTAAATAAAGAACGAAAACATTGTCATAGTCAGTATTCCCGTTGGAAAAAGTTCCGATATGGGTATATATTAATATATATAGTCATATACATACATAATTTCATATCACATTATATCTTAGTTGATCCGAAAAATGGCATACATAACCTTATCTCAAGTGATCCCATGGAATCTCATCTGATATAATTTGATTCGAAAAATGGGTCAATCTAATTTGATCAAGTTATATATAATTTTATAAAATTTGATATAACTTCATAAAATACTTTGAAATTGTTTGGAAATCCGCACATTTTGTTTTACATTTCAGATAATAATGAAAATTTAAATATAAATCAAATGGTTTTAAAATTAGATGTGATTTTAATTTGACTAATATGTGATGCCATATACAATTATATGTAAAAGTAATAGATTTTTTTTCTTGTTTCTAGCATATAAGTTTATATTTTATTTTCAGAGAAGGGCACATTAACTTTGTTTTCTTTTGCGTGGTTTTTTAATTTTTTATAATTGCTTTTTTACGATTTTCTGATTTAAAATGATTTTTTTACTCATAAATATTATTTAATCTATTAACTTTGAACTTTGTTGTAAGTGTAGCTTTTCTAAGTTTTCACTTGTGCTTTTTGTTAAAATTTTCTTTTTTTTTTAATTCAGAATTTTCCTTTTTTTGTCTTTTCTGATAACACAAGGCAACAATTTTGAAAAAATTTTAGGGGCTTTGAAAACCACTATACAATTTTGATGTATTGTGGTCCCAGTAGTACAAATATGGTTCAATTTTGAAATTCTATGGAGAGGTTTTTTTTTTAAAAATTTTTAAGTAAAATTATAAATTTTTTTAGACGTTTCTCCACATAATTAATGATAACTAAAAAAAAATTAGTCCGATATTATTCAAATAAATTTAGAAAAACTGAAATTTACATAGCCTTTAATCCGTTAATATATTGCGTTTCAATCGGCTCAGTAGTTTCGGAGTTATAATAAAAAATTGAGGGAAAAATATTTTTTTTACGTGAAAATAGCAAAATTTTTTGTTTTAAAAAAATCATAAAAAATCGAAAACGGCAAAAATCGTTCAGATTTATTGCTTTATCGCAAAGCCACATGTAATTGGAACAAAATGAGATATCGACCATAAAAATCGATTGATTTTTTTCGAATTTATTCACAATTAAGTGGATTCGCTCATTTTCACCAAATTTTAGTTTTTTGTCTGATATACATAAAATTGAGTAGTTAATGTTCTTCTTTCGATTGATTGAATTTTGAAAACATTTTCCCCATGCTATGTACAAATTTTCACATCAAAAATGCATTACATAGTAACATTCGTGTATTTTTTGGCAAAACCCTACCTAGAATATACTGATTCTATTCTTCGGAAAGACATTTGTGTTGGATGAGCTTAAATGTAAATAAATAAATAAATTAAATAGTAGAAAATTTATATTTTATTATTCACATTTATTATAATAAATAAAACAAGAAAATAAATAAATAAATATGTATTATAAACTACAAACTCTGAAATTTTCTTTTAGTCGATTTTCTACTATTGTTGAATAACGAAGTGTTACTCTGAATACTCCAGCAAAAATCAGCCATCATGTGTGCATCCCAGCGACCCTGGTATCGTTCCTCCATTGTCCGGATATCTTGGTGGAATCGTTCGCCCTGTTCTTCACTCAAGTCTCCTAGATTTTCAGGAAAACGATCTAAGTGACTGCAGATAGTGTACTTTGATGCTCATGTTGCATCCAAGATTCTGGAAGTGAGTTAACATCTCTTCAACGTGCGCAACGTAATCATCACCCTTGTTATTTCCTAAGAAATTTTGAATAACCCATACAAACGAATCCCATGCATTCTTCTCAATTTCTGACATTGAACTGCCAAATTCAGTATCGTTCACCAATTTGCGAATTTGTGGGCCATCAAATATGCCTGCTTTCAGCTTTTCCATACTTAGATTGGGAAACTTCCTTGAAATATACTGGAAACATTCACTATCTTTGTTAAGTGCTTTAACATATTGTTTCATCAGACCAAGTTTAATGTGAAGAGGGGGTAATATGATGCGATCTCGGGGCACTAGAGCCACATTTATAACATTTGGCGTACCTGGAACTAGTGTTTCCCTAGAAGGCCATTGTTTTCTCTTCCAATGTTCTGTTTTAGCTCTGCTGTCCCATAAACATATAAAACAAGGATATTTTGTAAAGCCGCTTTGTTGGCCTAAGAGGAAATTTACCATCTTAAGATCAACACAAATTACCCACTTATGTTCATCATACTTTATCTTCTTCATGACCAATGCAATTACAGAGTATTCTTCTTTTACTTTGGTTGAATGTGCGATCGGCAAGGAGTAAAATTTATTTCCATTATGCAAAAGGACACACTTCAAGCTGCGTTTTGATGAGTCGATAAATAAACGCCATTCGTTTGAATCATATCTCTGTAAGCCCATGGCAGTCATCAAACCAGAAATATCTGTGCAGTACACAAAGTCATCCTCTTCAGCAAAATAATGAAGTAAGTCTTTTTCTCGAGTACGGTAATACGAAACTTTAGTTTCTTTAGTTATGAGACCTGTTTCTTTCATCCGGGACGCAAGTAATTCAGAAGATCTTTTCTACAATCCAAGGTCTCTAATTACATCATTAAGCTGATCTTGATTCCATGGTCTCGGCGAGAAATGTTTGTGTGGGATGAACTCGTCATTTTCAGCTGTAGATGGTAGTGCTGGATCTGACATATCTGATTGGTAAGACATACTTGAGGTTGAGTGTCCTGGTGAAGATGAAAGCACATGACTACAGCTTGCACCCCGATCTTGAGCATATTCTATTTCTTGTGAATGTAGAACTGCAAGTGTAAACCCATCAGCAGACCTCGTGGGGTAAGACCATCGCATATGTTTTCCAAAACCGCTTTTTGTACTTAAACAAAAATAACACTCGGATGCGTGGTTCGCTGTTTCTCTCCATAGCATAGGCTTCAAAATTTCCAAGTGTCGTCTGTAAAATGAAAAAAAAAATTGAAATCAGGAATATGAAGAATTCAAATTTTAATTAAGAAATATTGTAATTATAAAATATTCCAAATCTATTAATTTATACTTACTTTACGTTAGAAGACTTCATAGATAAATTCAATCGACATGGAATGCATATAGTACTCGGTGTCCAATGCTGGTTCAAATTGTGCGGATAGATATTATAGCAATCTTGATATGACTTTTGCAATGAAGTTAAGAACCACTTCCGTTTTTTTCCCGGTGATATATTGGCCGCACACATAACAAAATAAATCTGGATCGTTTTTACATAAAAATGTTCTGGCTTTCTGGCTCATTTTTATTAATATTTGAAAATTGTTTTTAACTTCTAAGCTGTATGACTCTAATTTTTGTGTAGGTATTAAATGATGTTTGCGTTATCGCAAACACTTCTTGAATGAAATAAAAAGGGTCAAGGAGATCTTATAAATACTGATACTATAATTTGGGATAACCCTTTGTGTGGATACAGTTTGTGTGTGCTGCAAATTTTTTATTATTCCCAAGAATCCTAAAAAACATTAAGGACTTTTATGAAAAAAAAAAATCATCCGTTACAGGTAGCTAACGGAAAATAAGAGCACTTCAGCGTACACGCACATTTATGAGCGTTTTATTACTATCCTACCGCAATCGTAAAAATTAAACAATCTTTTGTTTATTACTTATTTTTTTTAATTATTAGAATCATAAAAATGTCATAGAGGTTTTTCCCAAAGGGGTTTTGCCAAAATGCGTGTCGTAAAATGCACCTGAGTTTTTATGTTCTGCATTTTCATTATATAGTAGGTACAATTTTCTACAGTGCTTGTAAATATGCGATACCTTCCATTAATTGTAAATAAAAATGTAAAGCATGCATCGATTTTTATGATCCATATCTAGTTTAATTCGCATGATATGTAGCTTTACTACAAAAAAATAAAAAGTAATATTTTTTGCAGTTTTCGATTTTTTTCCAGATTTTTGTTTTTCAAATTTTTTTTTTTTTTAGCATTTTTTTTTTTTTTTTTGCTAACAATTTGTTTCATAACTTTGAAACTATTGATCGCATTAAAAAAATTTGTACTCGTTCTTTAAAGATATTGTAAACCTTAATTTTTGTAAATTTAATTTGACAAAATCGGACTAGTTGTTTTTGAGTTATGACAACATAAGTGGAGAAATGTCTCAAAATATTGTCAATTTTACTTAAAAATTTAAAAAAAAAAAAATTATCCATAGAATTGAAAAATTTTACCATTTTTGTACTTAGGCAGCCATGATGCATCAAATCTATATAGTGGTTAGTCAAGCCTTTTTTTGCTGTTGACCTGTGTAATTATATATAAAACTTGTTTTTTGTTAGTTTCTACCATATATGTTTATACATAATTATATATAGAAGTGGTGGAATTTGTTTAATTTTATTGTATCATATACATACATATATATTATTATACATTAAAGTATATATGATGTCATATAAACTATATAAAGTATATATGAAGAGATAGAAAATATAAACTTATATGCAACATAAGATATAATGGCAATATATTATAAATTTTCGTAAAAACCAGTATTAGATGTAAATTTGTATCGTTACATATGGCCACATATATAATTATCACATATATCATATTAAGCTATAGAAACTTTTTAGAATTGGGTGCTCTCAGTTAGAAATAAATGGTAGCTCTCCAAATTCTGTCAATCTGCTTTTTCGATAAATAGAAATTTCAGAGATTTCCCAATTTTGAGATTGCAGCGTCAACGGACTTTTTATATTGCCATATAAATGACAAATAAAGTAATAAAACCATATCAAACCGATTAGGGTATTTTCAAAAATAAAGAAAATATGTCAATACAAATCTCATCAGGTCTACTCGTGAAGATCTTAAAATTTTATATTTTTTGAAACTTTTTTCGTCGGGTTATTATTTTAACGAACAAGGCGTAAGTAGGCATAAATTATAAAAAGGAATATCTTTTTTGTATAATCATAACACTATCGGTCAGAATTTCATTAAAAAAAAGTCATAGAAATATATCTTCAAGACCTGAGGCTGCAAATCCAGTTTCTTTTTCAACTTTTTACATAAAAGTAACTGGTCCAAGGAGCGGTCAAATGTCATATTTGTTTGTAAAAAGATTTTCAAATAAATTTAAAAAAGTAACAAACAAAAAAAAAACCGATTTGGCTTCCGTAGGGCTCAATTAACAGGCCAAGGAGTATCCAAGTCTAGGAGATGCAAACTTCTTCGGACAGAACATACTTCACGACATCGGGAAAAATATGTTTGCATCGAAAGCTCCAAATTTGAATAGACGGACAAAACTGTGATTTTGCTGAAAAAAAATTTTAATTTTAAAATAAACATTCAAAAAATGAACAACTTTTGCAAATGTAATTCAGAAAATATAAATTGAGATTTAGGATTTCCTTTCCAAATTCAGAAAATATTAATTGAAAATAAGATTTTAAATTTGGAATTCAGAAAATTTTATTTGAATTTCAGAAAATATTAATTGAAGTTCAGAAAAGATCTTCTGAAATTCAGAAAACATCATGGATGGTAACCGATTCGTTGCGGGTATCGGTATGGGTGACAGTATTTCCTTGTTTTCGGTGCCGGTATTTTAGGGTAATATTGTTATTTCGGTATCGGGGTTTTAGCGTTAACGGCATTTTACTTATTTAGGTAACGGTATTTTAGCAGTAACGGTATTTTAGTTATTTTGGACACGTTATTTTAAAGATAACGGTTTTTCAGATGTTCGGTAACGGTATTTTAAGGGTAACGTTCTTTTAATAGTTCAGGTAATATTAATGCAACTTGAAACTTTTAGCCCCATAATAGACGAATTGCAATGACTGGCTAGTTTATTATGAAATGTTGCGAAAATATATATATGAAACGATTATGTCTTCTGATATTGTCAGATTATTTCGGAAACGGTATCTCTAGGATAATGCTATTTCAATTATTTAGGTAACGGAATTTTAGCTATAACGGTATTTGATTTATTTTGGTAACGGTATTTTAAGGATATTGGTATTTTAATTATATCGGTAACGGCATTTTACGGATAAAGGTATTTTAATTATTTTGGTTGTGGGCCCCGGTAGGCTAGTTGGTAGCGTGCTGGCTTATCAGTGACGGGGTCGGGGGTTCGATTCCAACCAGAGGCACTGGTCTGTTTTCGCTACAACGCGCCGAAGGCCATAGTAGCTAGTGCTCGGTTAGGGTAATAGTATATAATTTCTAATTATATGATTAGTAATTAAAAAAAAAAAAAAAAATTATTTCGGTAACGGTATTTTAGGGATAACGATAGTCAGTTAAGCGGTTTTTGAATTTGAAAATACCATTATCGTATTTTAGCGGTATTGCCGGACTTCCCTGTTTTAAATAGGCTGTTCATGGGACAACTTTTTCTTTTTCTTTACAACTTTTATTGAGTCCTCGCTAAGAGTATTTAGAGTAGTTCAATCCTCTAAATCTGGGAAAAATGGAGATACATTAAACTACTTCTGCTTAAGGTTAAAGGTCAAATTTTAGCAAGTTTTGTATTTTTTCTAACATAATAATAAAACAGATATTATTGGGCGGATATTAATGAATTTAATTGATATTATTACGTTAGATAAAAAAAATAGTGGATATTCTTGATTTAATTCTAGAACATTAACACTTTAGCGCTGTTGGGGTCTACATGACCCTGTAATTAAATAAATTTTTCGTCACGGGCCACACATACTTCAACTGCTCCTAAGGTTTAATTTTCCGGAATTAAATGAAGAATATTATTTTCAGACCTTGCAAAGCAATTTAGAGTAGTTTTCATCAATATTAGCTCAGAAATATCTGTTATATTGTTATGTTAACAAAAAATTATTTATTTTTAAATTTGACCTTTGACCTTAAGCAGGGCAATTTAATGTGTGTCCATTTTTTCCTGATTTAGAGTATTGAAGTATATGATTTTGTTTTATTAAATTATGGCCAAAAATTTGAGGTATTAAAGAACAAATTTAAAAATTGCCTCAATGTTAAACAAGTGAAAAATCGCTGTTTACTCGAAATCCGCTGAAATAAAATTGCTGCCCTAGCGAAAGTAAAAAAGCATTCCTACAATTTTCGCAGCTTTTTACATTTAATGTGTGCCTAATAGAACTCAAGGACAAGTTTTAGAATTGGAGATTTGAAAACAGTGTTTAAAAATGTTAACCAATTTTAGCAACAGTTAGCAAAACGCAAGATAAAAAATACGTTTTATGTGAATTTCTTTAAAATTATAGAATACAAAAATGATTTTGTAGTAGATAATTTTAATAAATTTTAAATTTTGGACTTGAATTTCTTGATTAATTGGTCTGCAACGCATTAGTTGCCTGGGTAAATTCTAGCCAATTTAAGTTTTTAGTGCTTTATTACAAAGGAAATTCACTTCGAATCACGATTCTTTAAGGCTTTTAATTCAAAATCGTTTTAAAATATATGAGAAAATATACAAAAAGAAATATTTCCCCTTGTAATCCGGGTTTCAAACTACATCCCGATATACGATTATCATAATTTTTTGGGGGACGTTGTTTTACACTCAAATAAATATTTGCAGGGCGTAGCCCGTTTAAAAACTCAACATTTTTTTCTTCATACAAGCTCGGAGAACCCTAGTTTGTATACTTCATTTTTTTTTGCAGGAAACAACATACAGTGCAATATTTAAGACTCAAGATAATTATCTTATATGTTAATTTAAAAAAAGAACGCGAAAGAAAATAGACGTATAATATTGGCAACTTTGCAGTTATAATTTGTATTAAATAAATCAAAAAAATGTATACCCTCCTGCATAATGGGATAGAGGGCCTAATATACTTGGTTTTGTGACTGGGGCAGCATAAAATCAACAATGTCAACTTTTCGTTTAGTAAATTCTAGACATGTATGGGTTCAAACTGAATTTGGTTCATAAGAAATGCAATATTTTGACTTGCTGAGGCTAATTTTTGGTAGAGAAGCTACAAGCAAAAAAAAAAAAAAATGGGGGAACAGCAACGAAGTGCTTAGTAATTATACAACTACTTAAGTTTTAAATTAGTTTTACAAATTTCTTGTAAAATATATGAATTTTTTTAGAAATTTTTTACTAGGCTTGTATATATTTTACAAAAATTTGTAAATTTGTACACATTTTTACTAGAACTTCGTAAAACTAACTTGAAACTTATTTAGTTGTATAATTACTAAGCAATTCGATAATATTCGCCCTGTTTTTTTTCTGTGTGTAATATATTGAAAAATTATAAAAACAACTTTTAAATAAATGTGAGTAGCGGTAATTTTGGGTGTTTGACAAAATTCACAAATTTGAAAAATATTTTAGCTAGGATGGTCAAGCTATTTAAACTCATTTGTAGTAAATTGACTGCCTGCAGGCAGTCTTGCCGGTTAGAGGATTAAGAATTTAATCAAAAGAGATGGAATCAAGAGAAATAATCTTTTATCTTAGCTTTGAATTTCATTTTTGAATTTCATTTCTGCTCCATAGTACATAATTTAAGAATTTACAATATAAAAATGATAAGTCACCCATGTTTATTTTTTTATTCGGTCTAAAAAAAAGTAAAACACTTCAATCATTTGTATGCATTACTGGTCCTTTAGGCCCTAATCTAGTTTGAAAACAAGAAACAGGTAAGATTTTTTTTTAATTTCTTTGTTTCACAAATAACTTTTAACCCATTAACGCCCAAATGAAATCTGCTGAATAGAATTTAGTGAAAATGTATTTATATTATAGGCAAAGGCGTCATATAGGATCAAAAAGTGAAAACCATCTCCCCTAATCGAACCGTTTTAAAATTCAGTATTGTAAAACTCGATTCATGCCTAAACAAACAACACTGTTAAACACTAAAAATTCAATTTATCAATTGTGACAGATTTAAGGACGTAGATCTCTAATGTGAACACCAAATTTTAATATTAGCTCCACTGAAAATTAAAATTATTCCAGTTCGAGGCCATACTCTCCACTTTTCGAAATAACCGCGAATTTAACTTTAACAAAAATCTAGTTTTTTCTTTAAAAGATTTTATTAATTCATATACCTGAATAAACTACGAATAACTTTCAATATGGACTTTGAGCATTAAATTACATATCAATTAATTGCGATTGGGTGAAGGATGTAGGATATCCTTGCAATTAAGTGAAAACTTCACTTGGTTTTCTTTTTTTGTGAATATTATAACATCGCTTTATCGAATTTGCAAGATATTATGACATGGTGTTAATTTATATTCCACTTCATATTGTTAGCTAAAGAACACTCGCTCTTATATCAAAATTTTCCGAAAATTCAGTTCAAAATTTTCGAAATATTTTCTTAAATTAATTTTGTTTACTATGGGGAAAATAAAAATAAATACATTTTTGAACATGCATCATTTTAAATCATTACCCGATTAAAAAAATTCATATGGTCTATATTTAGACACATTACTTTGTGATTTTATCTAAGTATGAGTGTAAGGTATATCTTTTAACCATTACAAACGAAATCTCAAAGCACAAGAATTCATTTACATTTTAAGCAACCCATTATTATATGTGACGAGCTATCGTCAGAGTTGGCAGAGTGCTCGCCTATCAACCAGAGATCCCAGGTTCGAATCTCAGTGCGACCACGTTATTTATTTAATTAAAAAAAATATTTATAATACTTTTTTTTTAATTTTTTTTATGAAAATCTATTTATAGACACAATACTTCTCCCAACCCGGTAACCATATATGTAACCAGTTACTTTACCCTCTACTAGGTAATGTTCCCACCCATTACTTGTAGGCCCATCGCCTGCAAAATTCATCAGTGAAGTAAGGTGTATTGTAATACGTGGAGCCCTATGGCGATATATTAATTTACCGATTATTTGGTAACGTGTGGTTTTGCTGGGATGCATTAAGAATATTATCGCAACTTTCAAAACGAGTGATATATTAAATTAAAGAGCATAGTTGCTACTATTTGAATGTAGCAAAAAAGTTGCCTGATTATTTTCAATTTTGTGTTATTTTATATAAAGTTTATCAAAAAATTTAAATTTTCTTAAAAAAAGTGTTTTGCTAATATTTCCTTAACTATAGCTAACTTTAAAAATCTAAGCCCATATTTACCATCTGCGTCCAAAAGTCTTTTGTGAAATGATTGGTCTCAACCGCGATGCATAAAATTTTTCAGATTTTGTTGAACTGTTTAATTAGTATAAATAATATAAGGAACTCCATAAATTATCGAAACTTTGAGGTAAAATATTTAAAAAAAAAATATTTTTTATGACTTAGACAACCTTTTGTGTATATGTTAGCCGATGCTTAATACATTCGCGTTAATAATTTATCGTTAACGGCGCAAAAATTATGGCGGTTTTAAGATTCAAGCTTATTTAAAATATTAAAATTACAGTTTTTCTTTGGTTAAATAAAAGCAACACCATCGTAATTATTAAAAATTTTAAAAATTTAAATTTTTTTGATATAATTTTTATTAAAAATAAAAATTATGTTTTTTTCGACCTTTAATTGTGCAATGAAAATGAAAATTATTCACGTTCGAGGCCATACTCTATATTTCTTTATTAGAATATTGTCCTAACAAATAATATATAGAGTTTTTATTATTTGACCCTTTCAGGAATGTGTTGATAGATCTATTTCGGGAATTTTTTAGGTTCCCATCATCAGAACACGTTTTGAAAGCGGTAACAATCCCATGCCAAACATCAAACATTCATATAAACTAGTTTGCTCACTACATGAGAACTAATATACGAGCTTGAAGTTAAAGATTATAACCATTGATCAAAAAATAAATTGAAAACTTGTTTGTTATGTGCAAGGTCCACCTCTATTCAATATTCAATACACGTTTTTTGTTTTTCTCTCCTTTTTTATATTTTGTTTAGTTTATAAACAACACAGGGGGCGTAAACTAGACAGTACTTTGTCTTTTATACAAGTTTGATATAATTTTTATTAATAATAAAAATTATGTTTTTTTCGACCTTTAATTGTGCAATGAAAATGAAAATTATTCAAGTTCGAGGCCATACTCTATATTTCTTTATTAGGATATTGTCCTAACAAATGATCTAAAAAGTTTTTGTTTTCAAATTTATTATTTGACCCTTTCTGGAATGTGTTGATAGATCTATTTCGGGAATTTTCTAGGTTCCCATCATCAGAACACGTTTTGAAAGCGGTAACAATCCCATGCCAAACATCAAACATTCATATAAACTAGAATGTTTGATGTTTGGTATGGGACAACACATTCCTGAAAGGGTCAACACATTCCTGAAAGGGTCAAATAATAAATTTGAAAACAAAAAACTCTATATATTATTTGTTAATACAATATCCTAATAAAGAAATATAGAGTATGGCCTCGAACTTGAATAATTTTCATTTAAATTTTTACTTTGCCAAAAATATTTCCAAAATTGCATTTGCTGTCAAACGATGTGAATTTAAATTATAACCCAGCAAAAAATAGTGTTTACTAGAAGCGCTTCCGGAAGTCATTATTTGATAACGAAGCGGTTCCAAAGCAAATAAAAAAGGCCCTTTTTTGTTCGCGATGTCCCACTTGGTATGTCTCTTTTAAGCAGGTGAAAAGCGCTTCTTTCATGTGCTGTTCGAAGCAATAAATTCATGCCTTCTTATGCAATAAGAAGCGCTTTTTTTGTATGTTGACAACATTAATGCTTCATGGTAGGCATTCTTTATTGCTTTATTGTAATCATTTTCCACTGCTTCAAAGAAGGAATTCTAGGAAGCACTACAGAATGCCTTCCCTAATTGTTTTATAGTATGCAAGGCAGTGAAATCCTGGTTATTTTTTGCTGGGAAAGACATTATGTGATTAGAAAATACTTTCGTTACTTGACTTCTAAATTTAGTTGGCTTTAAGAAAATAATTTTACTTAAATTATTGTACATTTAACTTGTTCCAGAGAAAATCGCAAAAATCGAGGTGTCCTCATATGGGGACAGTGGGCGTTAAGCGGTTAATGTTATTAGAAACACACAAATAAACTACCAGTGATAAACAACAATAACAAAATGAAAAAATTATTTCAGTTTAAAATTTCAACTATTCCATTAAAAAGAAGTTCAAAAGTGTTTTAATGAATGATTTTAGACTGTTAAGGGTAGTTGGTGGGTATTAGATGACTTTTTCCCTGCTTTTTTTCCCACATTTATTCTATGCTTTATATCTTGAAAATATTGTAGCTACATATTTCAATGTTTTAAAATCTAAAACATGTTTATGCACGTTTGATTTATATCTTGTTTATATTTTTTTCTACCATAATACAAGTATCAACAATATAAAATGTATGTACCCGACGAAAAAAGTTTATGTATAGTCGTATATAGCTTGATATAGTGGTATCATATTATATATGTAAACATAAATTAAAGTTTTAAATTACTTTCACACATAGATGATGCACTTGACAAAAGATAAACGTATTTACTTAAACCAATTAAAGATTAAAATATGAAAATTTTATATTTATGTCACAAAAATCTCCATACAAAAAACTTAAAAAATATCTTTCTTAAAGTGAAAAATTCTTTAAAAAAAACTTAGAAAATTACTTTTTTTTTAAAGGTCCAGCTCACGGAATCGCAATGCTAGACATATTTTTTGAAATATTTTGGGAATCAGCATAAAACATACCAAGGTACATTTTGAGTGGTGGACAAAAATCACGTTTTTTCTTTCTCTATACTTATTTTTATGAACATTTTCAATATGGCGTTATATAAAATAGTATATCATTTTATCTTATCTTATATATAAGTTGGTATTTTTATCTCATCATATATAATTGATATAGCTATATATCAGATTATATATACGTATAATTATATATAATTACATATAATTATAGTAAAACCAAACAAATTCTATCACTTTTATATTATAATTATGTATGGTATCACATATAATTCTATATTAATATATGTTTGTGTTAAAATTAAAAAGAAAAATTCATTCACTTTCGTAAATGGTAGAAATTTAGAAAAAAAAATCTATCACGTCAAAATGTAATTATCACAGAACACAAAAGACAAAAAAAAAAAACAAAACTAAACTAAACAAATTTTTAAAAAAGCAAAAGTTAAAATTTAGTTTAAGTTCGAGGCCATACTCTATTCCTTTCAGGAATGTGTTGATAGATCTATTTCGGGAATTTTCTAGGTTCACATCATTAGAACACGTTTTGAAAGCGGTAGCAATCCCATGCCAAACATCAAACATTCATATAAAATAGTTTACTCACTACATGAGAACTAATATATGAGCTTGAAGTTAAAGATTATAACCATTGATCAAAAAATAAATTGAAAACTTTCAAAACGTGTTCTGATGCCGGGAACCTAGAAAATTCACGAAATAGATCTATTAACACATTCCTGAAAGGGTCAAATAATAAATTTGAAAACAAAAAACTCTATAGATTATTTGTTAGTACAATAACCTAATAAAGAAAGATATAGTATGGCCTCGAACTTGAATAATTTTCATTTTCATTGCACAATTAAAGGTCGAAAAAACATAATTTTTATTTTTAATAAAAATTATACCAAACTTAAAAAAAAAAATTCAAATTTAACAGAATAATTAATATTTTATAAGTAAAAAAAAAGCACTTAAACTCAGAAAATCTTAAAATAAGCAATTAAACGAAAAAAGCTTTATAACAAAAAATGAACTAAGCGCATTTTGTCGAAAAACCCATAATATGCGATATTTATCTCGAGAAATTAAATTTTTTCTATCAAAATTATTTGTCTTCAATCTATTAAGTAGGATTGTAAAAAAAAATCAAGTCTCAACTTAAATAAGGTTAAATTTATAAATAAAAAATTTATTCTATAAATTTTAAATTTTTCTTAAGATGACGTTATAAATAATGATCTAATAATCAAACCAAAGACTACAACGTACAAAAACAACTTTTTAAGCTAAGACAGAGATGAGTTCATCTTCTGAAGACACTTAAGCGATCGGTTCAGTTGTTTAAGAAATTATTGCTAAACAAAATGCCGTTATAGCAATGAAACTCAGTGTATAAGTCAAAATGAAATCATGTCTAATTTTCCAATTCATTGATTTATATTTAATTTCCTTTTATTATTTGGAATGTGAAACAAAATTGAAACGCGGATTTCCATAGAATTTATGAAATTATGAAAATCAAATTGTATCAAATTATATCCCAGTAAAAAATTTTCGTGTTTTTAGAAGCAGGATAAAACAAATGCGCTGATGTAAGTGCTTACTATAACATTATACTGAGAAGCAGCAAAATAAACGAATAAATTTTGTACAAAAAAATAAACAATAAAAAAATTTTAGCTTACTGTTTGCCCCTACACGGATTCAGGTTGTAAGCAGCTTACCCTATTCCCTTACAGGAATGCAGTTTGTAATGCAGAAAGTTCCATATCGTGGATTATAAATGACATTTTCCAGTTTTCGCAAGTGAGTTGGTGTTTTCGAGTATGTTATAAAAAATTATTAGTCATTTATTTGTCTCTAAAGATCTATCACGTGGTGCGGTAAAAATATTAATATAATTATTGTCTTAATATGTCTAAAATTTTAACAACAAAAATGTAATATCTGTAGAATGTTATGTAAAATACATTTTTTAATATTCATATTATTACTTTTTATTGTAATAATGTAGACATGAAATATGATTTTAACGAAAGCTATGAAACCACAGCATTTTATAAGCGCTAAACATTGAGCTTATTTTGTCCAAAAGTGGGAATTCGGCATACAAAAATCGTAGCATGTGTAGGCAGATTTGTAAGGGATTCTTTTTGTTTTACTCCCTTAAAAAACCTGCTAGCATGTAACGCTTTTTACTGGGATACTACTTGAACAAATTAGGTAGATTTATTTTTCGGATAAAATCATATCAAATGATATAAAATTATATCAAATGATATAAGGTTAAGTATGGCATTTTTCGGATCACCTGATATATGAAATTATATATATGACTATATTTACCTATGTCGGAACTTTTTTCATCGGGTAATACAATAAAACAACTAAATACACTCAACAAAATAATTTAAGTTTGTGCTAAAATTTATATTGGGAACCAAAATTGTAAAAACCTGGTTGATATGAAACCTCTTTTTTCTATGAAATTTTGTAAATTTTGTATCGACTCGAAGGAAGTAAAATTTGTAGAATGTTATTTTAGTTATATTTAAGATCATGAAAATGTTTTTAAATAAATTCATAGAAATATTATATTCACAATTATTATTTATTATGTTTCACAATTGATTTTGAGTAATTGAAAAAATACAGAAAATTTATTAGACACCAGCCGAATTGAATGCATTTTCTGCATTCTGCAAATAAAATTTTTAAGCAAAATGTTTCTTTTTTTCAATCGGAACTGGTTTTTCCAGAAAAACTTTAATCTTAAAGTGTTGCAAAATGAGTTATTCTAAATCTATCTATAGCTATTTTAATGAATTTCATATCACACATTTCTTCGAGTGTATTTGTAGTATTAAAACGGAAATACAAAAGTGAAATATATATCCCTTTTTTTCTCAAACATAAACCGTACATACGTAAATATTGTTATCTAATCTATAAATCTAATCTTTTGTTGGATTTGTGAAAAAAGCTGCCTATCGTTCGTTGTTTAAAGTATCAGTAAAAGATTTATTACCGGTATTTCTATGTATTTATTATAGAAAAAAAGCAAACAATGAGAGAGCATGTGATTTGATGACAAAGGATTGAGAAATGTAAATATGTGAGCAATGGGATATAATTGTAACGAACTAAATATTTTGAACAGTAAACTCAACAAAATTCAGTGTAAAGTCAGCAAACAAATTTGCAGAAATTGCGAATGTCAGCAAAATCTTTTGCTGAAAATCAGCGATCTGATTTTTATCAAAAAAATTTGTAAATTCAGTGAAAGTTTTGCTAACATTTAGTTGAATAAAAACTAAAAAATCCTTGCTTAAAATTAATAAAATGTTTGCTAAATATTAGTAGGCTGGAAAGAACTTAAAAAATTTGTAGTAAAATTTACTTAAGTTAATTTATATGCTGAAAATCCTAAAAAAAAAAAATTGTGATACTTTAAAAAAAAAAATTGGCAATACATTAAAAAATGTCCATACATTGACGACATGAATTAATTTAATATCTGAAAATATATAGAAATATTTATATATAAGGTGGCGCAAAAATAACCTTCCGATGTTTTTTTTTTTTATTATGTATTTATTATGTATAGCATTTTCTGATAGGAGGATTACTTTTGCGCCACCTTATATAACATAAACAGAAATATATTTCAAATATTTACATCCATGTTTGTATAACACTGTGAGTAATTTTTTAAGTCATGGCAAAATAACCATATACGGACACCACTACGTGATAAAAGACTAAAAAAAAAAGACCCGTGTCTCCCAATTTTTCCGAAAGTCATCTCCTCTTTTGTTTATGGGCCGCCAAAGATTTGGGGCCTCGGTATCATTTTCGCAAAAAAGTGATCATTTTCTCAGGCTCATATCCTGCAAACCGTTCAGAATTTCGATTTACTCTCTATGGCAAAGTTGTCATAAAGAACAAAAATTGCGAACATGTAAAATCAAAAAAAGGTGACCAGATCAAAATCGCAAAAAAACTTAAAAAATTCTATTTTTTTTTACCTTTTTTCCCGTTTTCAGGTCCATAGGTAGCAAACCGTTCAAAATTCAAGGAAGCAATCAACTACAAAAATTTACCTAAGATCTCAATAAACAAATTTCTAGAACATATAAACTTCCTAGAGATGATTCTTAACACTGTTTAGGTAGCGCGCAAAAGTGAAAAATTTTTTAATTTCATTTTTTTTTTTCCTTTTTTCTCCTGTTCAGGTGCATAGGTAGCAAACCCAATTCCCAGGAAGTTTATATGTTCTAGAAATTTGTTTATTGAGATCTTAGGTAAACTTTTGTAGTTGATTGTTTCCTTGAATTTTGAACGGTTTGCTACCTATGGACCTGAACACGGGAAAAAAGGTAAAAAAAATCGAATTTTTTTAAGTTTTTTGCGATTTTGATCTGGAAGGTGAAGTTTTTTTGATTTTACATGTTCGCAATTTTTGTTCTTTATGACAAGAGCTACAACTTTGCCATAGAGAGTAAATCGAAATTTTGAACGGTTTGCAAGATATGAGCCTGAGAAAATGATCACTTTTTTGCGAAAATGATACCGAGGCCCCAAATCTTTGGCGGCCCATAAACAAAAAAGGAGATGACTTTCGGAAAAATTGGAAGACACGGGTCTTTTTTTTTAGTCTTTTATCACGTAGTGGTGTCCGTATATGGTTATTTTTTTTCGTGTTGCACTGTGTAAATGATGACAATTTGGACTGAAGCTAAATGCCGTCGATAATTCTAGAAACAAAACAAAAAAATAACAAAACGTGACATACACGTAAACAACAAGAGAGAGAAATAAAATATACAAAATTACGTAAGATATGTGTCTTTCTCTTTCGCTGTCTACCTATAGGTATATTTGTTTCCAATTTTTTGGGGGGCGTGTCCAACATATATTTTGTATAAACAATTTCATACAGTTTAAAATAACGAAACTTAAAATTTTCTACATATTTGAAACCTGTTTGTTGGGCAAGTCCAGCAGATTTCATTGAAAATTGGATATAAGACAAAAAGGGACAAAAGTAATAAAAATTTGTAAAAATTGATAACGGCCCAATCGTATATTTAGTGGGTAAAAATAGATTTCAAAGTTGCCCGAAACTTTTTTGTTTTAAAACTTTTCAATATTTATGATGCTTCAATGTAAAGGTTGAAACCAGTTTGTATTTAATTTGATACCAAATTTGTATATTTTTTCAAGTTCAAGTGTTGCCTCAGCTCATCAGTTAGTTCCAAAGGAAGAACCATATGGCTGGCGACCTTGTGCTGAATTCAGACGCTTTAATGCAGTCACCGTCGCGGATCAGGATCCTTTACCACACACTAACGACTTCAATATGAATTCACGGAATATCAAATGGCTGAAGAACACATTTACAAGGCTCTACTTAGAATATTATGTAGGTAAAGACTACTGCAAATGTAGTTAAAAACAAATTAAATTTTACTGACAGAAATGACGACTTAGATTTCAGTAAATTTAACTAACATTATCATTTGTTTTTTACTGTTCAAAAAATTAACCACAATTGCAATAAATATTACCCACATATGTAGTAAAAAATAAACAAACATTTATTTTTTTAAATAAAAAAAACGACTACATAAAATGTGGTTTGTTTTTTTAAATGAACTACGTATGTGGTCAAAAATTAAATTTCTTCTACAAATTACTGTTTTTCCACTAAAACCTAAAGATACTGTATTACAATTCAAATAACTATAAATATTTACAGCAGGAGCTCCCTGAGTGTTTTCCTATTTAAATTGCAAAGCAAAAATTGCAAACGGTATTCCATGTATGACGTTTTTATGCAATGGAGAATACATAAAAGTTTCTAATTTTTATTTGCAAACTATGAACATATCAATAATAACAAATATAAACTAGACTAGAATTTTTAAAGACTTGAAATAATCTTCTGTTTTGCAATAATTAAAACAAATTAGCTGTTTATTGCAAAATTACTGCTTTGGTAGTTCTTTATTAATATACTAAAATAACTAGTCAAAACAACTGTTACTTAAGTACAGCATTTTTAGATAGTCATTTTTTGAAATGACTGTCTCAAATAGTCATTTTTCATTTTCTCATAGAAAAATTACTGCAATAGCAGTGAAAACAACTACTACCGTTTACTACCCGAATGACATACACGTTGCTACTGTAAGAATATTCTGGGTGTATGTAATCGAAAACAGAAAGAAGTCCTAGACAGACTAGACATTTGGAATATAAATAGCTTGCTGCCTTTTAATAAGTAACTTGTTGGAACCAAATATGGTAAATAATAAATTAGCAAATGTTATGTGTATTTTTATGTAAATTACTTTTTCTCATAAAATGTACAACCTACCGATGCTGATTTGTTTTTTTTTCTGGATTTTAATATTTTTATTCTGAATTTTAATAAAATATAAATAAACACCTTATTAGCCATTTCAATAGCATTGCGTTAACAAGTTATTTTAACTGTAGTTGATTTCAGTTAATCAGTTCTACTACATTTGTAATTGTTTTTACTTCATTGTTAGTTATTTTTAAGAAATTAAAAATGAATACAATTTGAGCAATTTTTATAACTAACTAACTAAGACAGTCATTAACTGTAATTTTTAATCATTTCTACCTTCTTTATTTCCTGATTTTATCTTTTTATATTAGTTTCCACCAGAAAATGCTATAATACCCAAAAAGTTATCACATTAGTTGCTGTAGTTGGATTTAGATTATTCAACACTTTTTTTATAGAACTCAGAAACCAGGTTGAAGTATGAACCCTTTTTCCAAATTTAGTACATTTTTCATTAGCTTTACGAATGAATCGTCATAACTCAAATAAAATATTTTATTGAGACTAATCCGGGAAAATTTTCTTTGCGTGGGTAAATCTAATATTTTTAATAATTAAAAAAAGTATATTTTTTTAAATAATTAAGGATATATAACAGTTTTGATCTACTCGTATCTTTTCACAACTAGAAAACAAATATTTATGTAATTATTTTTTTAGTTTTGTTTTCTTTAAAAAAGTTTTTTTTTTTATCAAAGTTTACAAAAAAAAACTAATTTTTAATTCATTATATTTTAATTAAAAACAAATATGTAAAAATATAATTTTTATGTTGATTTAGGCTTGAGTTACATTTACAAGTGAATAAATATGCAAATTTGAAAGGGAATGTTCACTAATGTAAGCCTAAATCTGATTTTTGGGAATAGTTAAAAAAAAATTAGTGGATAATTTCAAATACATCAGTTTATAGGTCAACTGTCTGTGGATTTTTTTTGCTACACACAGAGAAAAATGTAGGTACAACGATTCGATTATATTTTTTCCGTTAATATTATTGAATATACACATTAAATGAATTGAAAATCAGTTATAAACAGAACTACTTACTTTTCGTTTAAAACAATTGTATTTTTTAGTTTATTTTCAACTGTTGAAAAATTAATGGACAAAATCGTTAAAAACAATTGATTGTTTTCGTTTATTTCAATACTCAATATAATATAACAACTTTTTATTTTAAATAGAAAATTTTAACTGAATATTTTTTTTGTTTATTTTGTTTATTGAATAACAGACAGAAAGTTAATAAATATATTTCTTTGGTAATTTAACTGTATATTCCATTGAAACAACATTAATGATTAAATTGTTAAATATCTGTTGATGTTTTATGGAGAAGTTCTTGTGAGTGTAGGCACAACTTATTATTAGTTTTCACAACAAAGTTCAGTTAATTCAATTAAATTTTAGTTGCAACAACCAAACTATTTAAGAAATGTAATGTGTGCGCCCCAGTAGGCTAGTTGGTAGCGTGCTGGTTTATCGGTGCGGGGGTCGTGGGTTCGATTCCCACTAGAGGCACTGGTCTGTTTTCGCTACAACGCGCCGAAGGCCATAGTAGCTAGTGCTCGGTTAGGGTAATAGGATATAATTTGTAATTATATGATTATTAATTAATAAAAAAAAAAAATATATATATATATAATGTAAATATCGTTGTACTAACGGAATTAAAAATTTGTTACTACTAAAATACACTTTTAAATTCGGTTTGAACTTTATTTCTCTGTATGTAAAGACCATTTTCTTGTGGCAACTAATTTAAAAAAATTAAATATAATAAAGTTCAAAAAACTCAATCGGTTCACATTATCGAACATATCGTGGGCTTATATTCAATATCCTCTATCTTAAAAAACAAAACTGTTTAATTCGCTTATTAAAAGTGTTTTTTATAATTCTATGTTTTACAATATATTTTTTTAAAGCGACTACTGCATCTCACGTTTAATATATTTTTAAAATTTTGCAATTCGCAATTCGCAATTTTGTGGAATATAGAGAATTTTGCATTTGAAAAAAAATCGAAATGTAAAACATTTTTATTAGATGGAAGGTTTTGTAAAGTGATAAAACAACTCAATACAATGAAGTAAGTTATGAATTTCGTTAATTTTTTTAAAATTTTTTATTGAAGTTAACAGCTATAATACAAGATTAGGAGTAAAAATAATTATAAATAGTATTTAAAAACGAAATAGCTTAAAACTTATAAAACAAATAATATTGTGCGTTAACTTTTTTTAAGCTTTTTTGAGTTTGTCTCAAAAATGAATGGATAGATTAAAAATGGTATTCAGGTGGAATTACACTCGCCAAATCTTGTAAATAATTCCATTTATTTAATTGTAATTGCATGGGACCATGAATATAAGGGGTTTGGTTGTGACCTTTATATGGTTAAATACGAAGAGGTAGATCAATGTGTTCAATATCATAATTTACTCTATACATATATATATTTTTTTTTACAGAGAAGTAACACTCAGGAAATTCTTCCTATTTATTAGTGTGTTGCTTTCTTTGGAAAGGGGATAGTGGAGAGATGAAATTTGGGGAAAGATGAAGGGCTTCAAACATGCCCAGGAAAAAATTACACATTCCAAAAAGAAGGTGATGCCCACACTTGCTTACATATCTCATTGCCAAATTTAGTAACTGCAATACTAAACTCATTTCAACGATAGAGTCAAAAAAGCAAGTAGTATTGTAATCAATTCTTTAAATTTAAACCAGAAAGCATGAACTCAATAACAAAGTAATTATTTACTTAAAACAAAATAACAATGTTATTAACTTATATGTATAACTTTTTGTACTCAAGAAGTAATCATATACTTTTTCTTAATAAAAGGACGTTATTGCAAGTAGTTCCTAATTTTGAAAAAAGAAGTTATACAATTTTAAAGAATTTATCTCATATATTTTTTCAAACAAATTTTTATTTGCAGGAAAATAATACTAAAAACAGAAATTGCATGTTGCCTCAATTTTGTTAAACTGTGGTTAGGTATAAATTAGGGAAGCGTACGTGAGCAGAAAATTGTGAGTGGAAGTTGAAATTACTGACATTATCGTGAGTGAGTGTAAAAAAAAATTTTTCGAGGGTGATTGTGCGTGAGTCATATTTTTGTTTTTCAATTATGAATCGTTCTTTTCTTTGAAAAATTTATATTTTCGTGGTTTATATCTCCAAAATTATGACAAACCCATGTTATCATAAGAATTCGATGTTTCACTATTTAGGATTTTATTTCCGTATGAGTTTTGATCGTTATATTTGAGTGACTTAGAAGAACCACGTGTGAGTAAAAGTTGAATTTACTTATGGAACTACTATTTTTTTTATTAATGTAAGTACTTCTTATTTTTTCTAGTGAACTATTTATTTATTTTTTTTTTGTGTAAGTACTTCGTAGTTTTACAATGGAACTATTTCTTTATTAAAAAATGTATGTAGTTCTTCAAAATATAAAGTAAATGGTTCTTCGGTAAAAAAAATAAGCAATTCTAAAGAATCAATTATTTTAGTCTCACGCCCTGTTAAAAGAATCGAGTAGGTAATCTAGTAAGGAATGCGTTCTGCCCAAAATGCTTGATTACAAACCCGCTTACCTTTTTGGAAATTTTTTGCTGGGTGGCAACACTGTACTTGCGCGAGATGATAAGTCTTAGAATAGTTGTTGGGGTTAAGTGCTGTGGGAACACCCAAAGTGTGTGTTGCGATACACATGAGGGATAGAAAACTCATACATATTATTTTTCTAGATTGATGTTGCCGTCACCGGGAATCGAACCCAAAACCATCTGTGTAACAGTCCAACGCGCAGTCCAACGCGCTAACCATTTTTATTAAATGTTGTTGACCAAAGACTCTTTTTTACAACTGTTGACCAAAGACTCTTTTTTACAACGCGCTAACCATTTTTATTAAATGTTGTTGACCAAAGACTCTTTTTTACAACTGAAGGGCTTATTGTAAAAACTTGATATGCCATTTGCCTAGTCTCTACTACATCTTGACTTGACGCGACATCTACTTCATTCTGCGTATATATTACAATCTAGTTGTTGTCCACACTATTAATGTGATAATCTGCAGAATTTTTTTAGCAAAATATATTAGTAAAACATTAGTAAAATATTAGTAAAACATTAGTTCTAAACAGTTAAGTGCTGAACAAGTATAACTAAAATTTTAGCTGAAAACATAAATTTAGCAAAAAATTTGCTGAAAAATAGTATACCTGATTTACAAGACGTTTTACTAACTTTTCTGCTAACTTATTTTTATGAGCGTAGTTGACAGTTTTGACATAATCAATCAACAAAACGAAAAAATGCGAAAGGCCCACTTTATCGTATAGGCCACATTAGCGAACATTCTCATATATAAATATGTATAAAACAAATATGTAAGTCAATAATTAAAAAAAAAACAAAAAAAAACTAAAAGTTGTAATGAACAAAAACAAATTTACTAAAAAACTAACAAAATGCTTTCATTTCACAAAAAAGTTCTTTTTGAGACACAAAAAAATGGGGTTTAAAAACTAAAACCCTGGTAAAGATTTTAATTAAAACATTTATTTAATTAAAAATTGCATACCTTTAGATTATTTTGTTTCAAAAGGAAGTTAAAAGGGCATTAACAAAATGAAACAAACACTATTAGAGAATGTTTGGTTAGAGAAAAAGTTTATAAATTCTGAAAATGTATAAATCCCCTTTAACAAATTATATTTAAACGAAAATAATTTGTGCTTCAATTGTTTGTTAATAATTTCACTTCTACTTCATTTTCTTCTTATTACCACGGACTTTTATGATTAAATGAAAAATGTAATTAACATTTTTAAAAACATAATTAATACTCTTTTTAGCATAAAATAACAAAGTGTATAAAGAACTGAAGGGAATCATTTAACAACATCTTCTTTATCAGCAACATCATAATCATCAATTTGAATGAATATACCGCAATGAATTTAGTAATTTCTAACAACTGTTGCCAAAAAACTCGAAAAAAAAACTTTGTAAAAGTAAGAAAAAAAACTTAAAATAACAAAAATTATCAACTCGAATAAAAAGCAATTAAAAACGCATTCTTGGCACTGAATAAACTTTTCCGTTTTTGAATCTCTTCTTCCTATTCCCCCCTTTATCAGCACTATGACCAGCTGGTTTAGTTTTCAGTTTTGTTTGTTTTATGAAAAAAAAAAATAATAAAAAACTGCATTAAAATTCTAAAGGAAATTTGTTGAATATTCAATAGGCTGCTTATTAAAAAAAAAATTAAGAATTTTGAACGGAATAATCATAAAAAAAATTCTCTAAATGTTTATTCAAATTTTCGAAAAAAAAATTTAGGGTTTGCTACCAGACCAGGGGGGTTACCGCGTAACTCGAATAGAAAATCAAAATTTTTCGAAAAGAACTTCCGAATCGAAAGTAAATGCGTACTGTATAATTCATTCGGAACGACTTCAGGAACCAACTGAAGAAAACGTGGCAACACTATTATCAAATATCAAAATTACAAAAAATTCCAAAACAAACAAAATTTGAAATCAACAAAGAAATTGTTTTCTCGTTTTAAAACATAAAAATGGATTGCGTTTATTTGTGGTTTGATGAAGATGAAGATAATTCAATTGATAGCAAATTAGACGTTTGCTGTTCCAATGGAGTACGAGAATATCTGCATGGACCACCTCCGGTTCCAGAAATGCTGCTTCTGTTACGAAGGCATTTAGCATGAGTCTTGTAATCGGCCCAAATATATTGGAAAAATATGTTTTAAAATATATTATTAAAAACGCTCATTACACAAATTTACTTTTTTCCAGCCATTGACATCACATTCGGGTGGTCCGAAAGCATTCAAATCCGAACAGAACTTTTGCCACAAATTATTTGACTTATTCTTAGCATCTGGGACTTTTAGATGCCGTTTTGCCAAGTCTGAATGATTGACCATGAATTCGACCATTACCTCATATTGTTTTTTATTTGTGTATAAATTTCTTTTTGGAGCTTGCCTTTATAAATTGAAAACACAAATATTATTAGATTTAATATAACATGTTTATTGGGTAATTTAATAAATATTTTTGTATAAATGAAAAATATTATTAAGTTTCCTTTATGTGTTAATCATTTTTTATTTTTTAAATGTGTAAATACTTACATTTTTAATATTTTTTCCCTTGTCACTAGCAAAATAGCTTTCGAACAATTTTCGAACGTTTTTATCGCAAAAATAGTTCATCTTCGTAGTACAGAGTAGCATTTTCGAAAGGGAATTTTTGTTCGAAAAGGGAGAAAAAAATGTCCGTACTTTCGAGAAAAAAAGTACGTAAATTGTATTACGCGGTACAATTTGTTCGTATTCGTACATTTTTCTTTTCGAATCGAGTTACGCGGTAACCCCCCAGAATTTAAATATTTTTCCGATTTTCAAAAAGGGCATATTTTCATAAAACAATTTTTTTTTTAAACTTCAAAACAAAATTAATATTAAAAATATTCAGGAAAAAAATATTTAGTTTTTATAACCACGCTAAGGGGAAGAAATTATCTAAAATTTTGCATTATTTTCAAAGCTCCAGTTATGAATAAAAATTAAAAAATTGCAAGTAGATTTTTTTTTCAGGTTTTTGAAAGATAAATTTTGCATTGCGTTTATAGTTTAATTCCAAAAAAATATTTGTATAAAATAAAAACACTTAGAGAACTTCTGCTTTAAAAATATGTAGTTGTCTAGGTTGTAATACAGTTTCTTTATTTTTAATGTAAATGTCAGTCATTTGTAGAACAAATTTAAGTTTTTACTAACCTTGTAGTTCATTTAAAAAAAACAAACCACATAAAATAACTGTTTTGTGATTTTATATTCATTTTTTACAGTTGTTTTTGTTATTTAAAAAAATAAAAAAATAAATGTTTGTTTACTTTTTACTAACATGTTGTTCATTTTTACTACTATTGTTAGTCATTTTTTGAACATTAAAAAACAAATGACAATGTTTGTTGAATTTACTGAAATGTAAGCCGTCGTTTCTGTAAGTGAAATTTCATTTGTTTTTAACTACATTTGCAGTGGTGTTTACCTACATAGTATTCTAAGTGCATAAACATATGGAAGCCTATATGTAGATTTATGTTTCGATGTAGGGACAAACATACATTGAACCTTTATGTATCCATATATGAAAATTGTTAGCAGGGTTATTGAAATTAAGTTCTTAATAAAAATGTTGTCTCACATAAAAGGGCATTCCGCAGAAATACATAAATGCAAAAACGAAATTTTCATAGCGATAAATATATGAGAACTTTATTTATCAAAGTTCCATAGAAAAAATTTCCCAATTTCGCGAAATCCGCTACTAGTAATTTCATATTTGTAATGTACGCCAAAATTAGATTTGATGTCTACCGATCATTATCATTATTTTTAGTTTTATCTCATTTTTGAGAAAAAGTAAAACTTCGAAACTTCAATTTTGACCTGCGACCTCTACACAAACCTCTTTTTAAATTTTTTTTTTGCCAGACCATATTTATTTTTGTGGGTAAATTGTTTCTAACCGTCATATAATGAAAATCGTAATTAATTTTATTACAATTAATTACTAAAACTTTTTTTAGCGAAATATTTACTGGAGAAGAATAAAAAACCATTTTTCATTGAAATATTTAACGAGCACAATGGAACTGGCATCTGCCACAGTTTCGTCCAATCCAAGGACTCGTCAGTGGTTAATTTATGTCTCAATTCAACAGAGTATTTTATATTGCTCTATATGAAAAACTTTTTTAATTTGTAGAGTAGTGAATTTCAAACCCACAGCCATACAGCAGGCCATAACTTGAAACATCACCTCTTAGTGAGTTGAGCCACGGTCGACACACCGATGTGTGTTGCTAAGTGGAGTTTCGTCAATCACAGCAACCACACAATGTATTGTTTTAATTCATCCGCTAATTTAATGTAAATTTTATCTACTAACATGCTTCATTTCGCGTCACCGAAAATTCTCAGAGCACCAATGTAGAGGGGTTAAAAGATTAACCCAATTTATAGTTTTTGAAAAAAAGATCAACGCTTTACCCAAATTGTTTTATTTACTTGATGAGAAGAAAAAAACTAAAAGTATTTTTTAGCCTCTATAAAGCCATAATTGGCGCTGAGGCAAAAATTTTAAATTTGTTAAATGAAATATTGAAATAAAACATTAAAATTAAAAAAAAAAAAAAAAAAAAATTCAAATCAAATCAAAACTATAATATTTTTAACAAATAAGATTGTTTGTGTAAAGGATACACGCAGAGAAAAAATATGGTTGCAATATGATTGCGGCAACACAACTATGTTTCCTACAACCATAAATGGTTGTTTTAATTAAATTATTGTTGTATCAATCATATTCCACCAATAATATGGTTGCTTTCATCGTATTAAAGCAAAAATTTCTCTTTTTTTCAGTTATCTTATTATTGTACTGTCTACAATCATAATATAGCATTTATTATCATATTCCTCTATGTAACTACAGCCATATTATAGATGCACCAACTATAAGATGATCAGTCGGTTTTTTTTTATAAGCGTCTTCGCTCTTTTATTTTCATTCTTGTTTGAGATTATGTGAAAAGCAGTTGTGCGAAACAGTCAGTCACAACAAATTAAATAATATTAAACAAAAAGAGATTAAAAATAAACAAACACGTAGTGGTGCTAATTGTAATGGTGATTTGTTTTGTGGAAGAAGGAGTAAGTTCGTAGACTAAACTCGGTCTGCCCTGGAAGTCTAGGCAAAAGTTTAATAAAGTTGAATAAAGTTATTGTTTGTTATAAAAAAGTGATACAAAAAAGTGCTTTATTTTTTAATTGTTTGTAATTACGCAAAAAAAAATATTGTTAAAGAAAAAAAAATGTGAAAGAAAAATTTAAACAACATGAACGTGCTTTTAAGTATTTACTACGAAATAATCATAATATGTTTGCAATAGTCATATCATGGTAATAAATTATGACGAAATTCGTCATAATGATTATAATATGATAACTAGGACTATAATATGGTTATAATGGATTTATTATGATTGCTGCAAACATGGTTCGATCATTATAACTGTGTTGTGAAATTGTGTTCTTAACAATATTTTTATGCGTGCTTTATTCTGTAATCACATGTATAGCTTGTAAAGCTGACAAAATATTTAACAAAGCTTATTTTCTTTAGCGCAAAGACAATTTGATTACTTAAATTATTTTCAACCTAAGTTTATTACAATGTGTGAATTATTAAATAAATATACTATTAAAAAATACGCATATCTTTTTAATCCAGCTTCAACAGAATGCTGAAGAATACTCATACTATGATAATTCATTCAAATTTTCAGAACAATAATATGATAATACTGGGATATATTTGGAACCATAATATGGCAATTTAATTATCATATTATGATACAGAAACAGATAAGAGTATGGTTGTTACAAACATAGTAAAATGGTTGTCGCAATCATAAATCCAAAAATGTATGATGCTCTTTGAATATGGTTCCCTCAACCATGTTTTTTCTTTGCGTGTAGAATCTCTAGTCATAATACACTGTATTGTTAGTGTTTATTAAATAAACAGTAAGCAATTTCCAAATGTTTTACTTTTAAATTTTAAAAATTAAAACCAAAAAGCTTATTTTTCGATCTCTTATTCTAAATTATGATACGAGCAAGATTATTTAAGTTCATGATCATTTGTTTGTTGTTAAACAAAAAAATTTGCAATGTAATTTATTAATTAAAAATGTCTTAATCCGCAAATTAAGAATTTTCTTTTCATGATTCTTAATCTAAACCAAAAAAAAAAAAACAGTAACTTTTGACGGGACAGTAAGTTCGAATTTTTTTTTAAGAAGCAGCCTAACATTCAATCTTAGTCTTGACACAAAAGCAAAAGCTAAGAATTATTTTTTTTTTGTTATATATTTTAAGTGCTTAAACAAATGTTGCACTGATTATGGTTAAGGAAAATCCTTAAATACGTTTAAATACTACTTTGTAATAATCATTTCAATTACATTTTATACTCCCACTTGACATTCTCTGCATCTATCTCTTCATTGCTCTTCAAAATACACTTTACCTTATTAGCATTATTATTATAAGTACGTTAAGAGCATTTGAATTTGTATATTCCCGCTACTTAATTCAAATGAATTCAATTAATTAACGTTCCATTTAATCGAAAATCATTTCCATAAGGTGTATTTGTAAACTCAAAATACCACTGGGTTACAATGTTTCCTATTCCTGCTGCCACTGTGCTTGTCAGCACGATTTCATGGTTTTTGCTGTATTTTCACTTTAAATTGCGATGTTTATTGATGTCTCCCATCAGACACATACAACAAAATAAAGTAAAATAGAATATGTCGCCTGATTTTCATAGAATTTATAACAATCTCTGTCGTCGTCAATTTGTAATGGTTGAAAAATTAGATTTTAAATTAGCTTTTAATCGCTGATTTGTTAAATACTTATTTAATTTCGAGATTATTCAAGTGTAAAATGTTGAAATTGATTCAACCGCAACAGGGATTGATACAAATTTCATTGATTTGTTAATTTTATGTGCATAGCAAATGGGCATTACAAATAACATGAGGTACATATTTGTATGAGTAATTTCGAAAAATTTCGATACATGTTGAAACTGACTTTAGATAACTTTTTTTAAATAATTGTGACCATGGACTGGCTAAGGTAGACTATGCTAAAAAAAACTAGAACAAGCAAAGTTTCACATTGAAAAGTCTTCTCCTAAAGATACTAAAAATACTTGAAACTTAGAATAGATTTTTTACAAATTATATTTTTTGATCATAGTTTTCAATTTTCAGATCCAAACCGAATCAAAATGGAGTCACTAGACTTGGAGATACATTGACAGAAAAAGTAATTTCCATATCCCTGCTTGGTGAGTAGTTTAATGGTGGTTTACTAGTGAAACCAAAATTTCCCGATTTTTAGAATTTCGCAATTTTTTCCAGAGGGATTTTTCGCCGATTAATGGAACTGAGTTTTGAGAACAGTCAGTTTCAGGTATACAAGGTTGGTTTCAGCGCACCAATAACGGGTTCCGAACATCACAAACTTATAAGGAATAGGGGTACATTTTTTGCAAATATAATTGTTTGCGTCTTTGAAATTTACAACTATACACACAGAGAAAAATGTTGGTATTCGCCAACTGATATTCAGTTACTACGACTCAAATTCGGTTACTATGAATTTTATTCGGTTGGTACAACTCAACATTAGTTTTCACAACAAAGTCGGTATAATTCAACCTAATTTTAGTTGCTACTCCCAAAATATTCAAAAAATCTAATATAAATATCGGTATACTAACGGAATTTATAAGTTATTACGATTAAAATACGCTTTTAAATTCGGTTGGCACTTTATTTCTCTGTGTATAGGAAATTTAAACAGCAGAGCAGATTTACTAAAAATGGGTATTGACCTACCGAACAGTTCGGCCAAAAAACTATATTTGATCGGTTTTTTGGTATCTAGATGCAATGACGGTAAGTTTTGGTATTGGAAATTTGTTTGTTGCAGCAACTTAATTCAATTTTGTGTATAAAATGTAAGGAAATAGCCGAAGGTTTAGCTATAAAGTTAAAAGTTCGGCCGACGAACTTTCAGAAGCCGAACAGTGAATTCACTGCACAACTACGGACTTTTCTTTAAATGTGACACAAAAATCTTATCTAATCAGCCCAATAAACATTTTTCTATACACCAAATTTGTCCATAATGCTTTAAAATACCGAATACAGAACAAGTGCATTTTCTGGTCGGACTGTTCGGTCGTCATTTCCTTCTATTGTTTTATTAGTACAAAATTTATCTGATTTAGGAAAATAAAAAGAACTTACTTACATACTTAGTCAAAGGATTTTAGTGTCTTGGAAATGATAGTTATAAAGCAGTGAGATCAGACACAAACTAGTGCACGTATTTTACCTTGTAAGTTATTTTACATAATTCCATGCCAGCTAAAAAATTGCTGGAAGTTAGTTAAATATTTTTAATAGACGTTTAACGAAATTTTCAACTAACTTTTCTTTTTGCTAACTTGAAAAAGCATACACTCAGGGAACTTCTGCTTTAAAAATATGTAGTTGTTTGGGTTGTAATACAGTTTCTTTATTTCTAATGTAAATGTCAGTCATTTGTAGAACAAATTAAAATTTTTACTAACCTTGTAGTTCATTTAAAAAAACACACCACATCAATTGACTGTTTTATGATTTTACATTAATTTTACAGTAGTTTTTTGTTATTTAAAAAAATATATGTTTGTTTATTTTTACTACCATGTGCTTCATTTTTACTACAATTGTTAGTCATTTTTTGAACATTCAAAAACAAATGACAATGTTAGTTGATTTTAATGTTAGTTCCTTTAAGTGAAATTTCATTTGTTTTCAACTACATTTGCAGTGGTCTTTACCTACATAGTATTCTAAGTGTATGATTGTTCTATGCAATCAAATCTTAATAAAGGAAAATTTAATAAAACTTTTATATTTAACTTTTAATTTTTTACACATTTTGTTTTGCTCTTTTGCCATTTCGTGTGCAATTTTTAACTTTGTTCGAGCCGAAAAAAAAACAAAAATTTGTTCTTTTGATGAACATAAAACAAGTCGCCAACTAAATCGCCATTTCACAGCAAGAAGATCACTGAAGAAACAATAAAAGTCATTTTTGGCTGGAATTTCTTAAAAAGTAAAAAAATATTAATAGTTTTCTCACTAAATGAGAACTAATATATGAGCTCGAAGTGAGGAATTATCACCATTGATCAAAAATAAATTGGAAACTTGTTTGTTGTGTGCAAACCTTGTATAAAAGACAAAATACGGTCATGTTTACCACTCCCCCTGTACATTTTGTGTACAAATAAAAAGGAAAAAAAAACAAAAAACATGTATTTAATATCTTGCCAAAGGTACACCTTGCACACAACAAACAAGTTTTCAATTTATTTTTTGATCAATGGTGATAATATTTAACTTCGAGCTCATATATTAGTTCTCATTTAGTGAGAAAACTAGTTTATATAAATTCTTGATGTTTTGCATGTCGAAAAAATAATAAAAATTTTAATAAAAATTATATCAAACTTGTATAAAGTAAAAAATATTAAGAACAAACAAATATTTTTTTAATTCTGTTTATAAAGTATCAATTTGTATAAAATAAATAAACCGTTATATTTATTAAAATTGATTGACTGCATAACAAGTTATATCGATTTATTCGTGCACTAATTTGACTGATCTCACTTAAACAAAAACTGACAAGGAAGGATTCCCAACCCAGACTGGCAGATCTTAAGGAATTGCGGATATGTTGTAAAAAAATTAAGGGACCCATTTTTTTTAGCTGCCCAATCTCATGTTTAGGCGTTACTAAGTGGGGCCAAAAATTAATCAATTTCGGTTTATTTCGTTGTATTAAAAGTAATTACAGACAAATTTGGTATCCAATAAAAGGTTTTCTGAGGACAACACGCTCACTGGTATACAAAATATGGCCAAAGATTTTCAAGTATTTTTTTTTTTATTCAAAAAAATGTGTTTTAAGTAACATTAAATCTGGCGTTTTATTAAGGAAGTTTAGTTGTATTTTTCCAATATTCTAAACCAGGGGTGCCCAAAAGTTCCTTATGGAAGAGCAAACACAAATACATTTAATATTTTTTGTTGTAAAAACCAATACATACAAAGAAAAGAAAAAAATATGTCATATATTTATTTCATATACGTACACGGCAAAAAAAAATTGATTTGCATTTTTTGTAAAAATTATCTGAAATGAAAAAAAAATAGGTTAGTGCGTGTAAATTTGATTTCAAACCCGTACTTACCAATCGAAATTTCCTTCAAGTATGCCATGATCCTTCCAATAAATTATCCACATTTATGTCAATGTCAGTTGTAGATAATTTTAATACTACTTTATTAATTTTAAATTTGAAAATGCACTTTCATGCGAACTACCAAACATGGAATACAACTTAAAATTTCCTTGTGCAGTAAAGAGTATTTATTTGGTTTTAAAGATTTTTCAAAAATCAATGCCACTTAAATTAGAAATTTAAAGTTCAGAGTCGCATTGCAGATCACATAGCTCCATTTGTAGCTCAGGCTTGAGGTGAGAGTAGATTGTGAGTGATCATACAATAATTTTTCTGTGAATAATATAAGTTTGAAATTTAAAACTAACACCAATTTTTTCCAAGTGCTTTTCAAAACACACTTTTTAAACGATATCATACGTCAAACAAAAACAAAATCTACATTGATGATCGCTGTCGTCAACGTTTACCAGCAAAGCATACGAAAGTGTTGCTGCTTTCTACTTGCGTGGATACAGTGAAGAACGACAAAAAAAACTAATAAGACAAAGTTGTTTGTGTATTTCGTATTGCTAGTGCTGAGTGCTCTATGTGTGTATTAAAACACACAGCCTTTAGCTAAGTGCTTCTACAAAAACAAATGAGTACCAAGTTCTAAACCGTTCGGTTTTTATGCGACTTTTGCGGAAGAGCTTTTCCCCATATATTTCAAATAATTAAAAAAATGTGGCAAACTCTGTGTCCACTAAATAGGCAATATTTGTATCAAAATTTTTGTTCTCTTGAGTACTTAAAACCCTGCGTACAAATAAATCTAGTTTTCGAAAATTAATGACAAATTTTCATACAAAAACAAATGAATTTTTGATTTTTATATATATATTTCGACCTTTTTCAATTAAATTTTGTGTTATTTTTAGAGTTATTCTAATCAGGCTTGCAAGGTCATGAACTTTCTATTGTTGCCACTTTTAAACCCTTAAACGTGAGATTGATTGGGCAGCAAAAAAAATATATGTGCCCCTTTTTTTTTTTTTTTGCTCCTTTACACCATATTCAAAGTTAATTGAAATCGGCAAGTTCTGGTCGGGATACCTCCCTTGTGAGTTTGTTTTTCAAGAAAATTTACTTCTGTTAAGTAAATTCATCTTTTTTTGTGTGCTGCTGTTTTGGTAATTCCTTTATAGGAGTTCGAGTATGTGGAATTGTATGTTTTTTGGCATAAAAACATCTCTTTTATCCTTCATCTCTTCCAGTTCAACCAACAGCAACAACAACTTTTAAAACAATTGAAAATAAAATAAACTGACCACAATAACACAATGGGAACAATTCAATTGAATTCTATCTAATACGCTTAGGGCATAATTTCTTTTAAAATTGTAGTTTTTTTTTCTTTTTGTTCTTTCGTTTTTGTTGATTTTAATGTGGTTTTGATACTTTTGTTGTTTTTTGTACATGTTTTCCATACAATTTTGGCATTGTTGTGTTGTTTGGTGCTCTATTGCCATTACTACCAACCAGTAAAAATAGCCAAAAGTAATAAGCTTTTGATGATGGACTTACAGAAATATTAACCACAAAATAAAACCTTTTTTATACAGAATACAAAAAAAAAAAATATCAATGGGTCAGAATTGAAAAGGGTTGGTATAATAAAAAATAAATCGAAAGGTAGTGAAATTGTAGCAGGAAAATATTAAAAACTATAATGCTCTTACTTTTGTTTAAATTAAAATTTAAACGCCAAATATATGGAAAGAAAGCAAGTAACCATTGCGCTTTTTAAATGCGGCTTTATTGCACAGTTCCGGCGTAAATGCTCGATATAAATTTAAAATTTATCTTGAAATCTGATGTTTTAAGGAAGATCGAACTTTGGCTAAAATTATACGATGATGTCCTTGTATGAGCGACGTCTTCCAATAAGGTTTAATGTTTTTGGTATTTTTTTTAAATGCGGATTCATTTGTAAAATAAATATTTTAACATTTTCGCAATTTCAACTTCGAATTTTCAAAATTTCCAACATTTTGAAGCCAATTTTTTTAATTAAAATATGTTTAAAAACGGCCTTCTTCCAATAAGGTTTACGGACTGTATTTACAATACGTGTATAATTTCAGACGAACATGTGGCACCCGAACGAATACGTAAGGAAATGAGTTTTTATAATTCGTTAGTCTGACTTACGTTTGAGTATGTAAAGCTTTATGTTGTGTCAAACAGTAGAGATTGCCATGGTATTGTTTTTCGGTTTTTGTTAGCTTTTTTCATATACAAATAACATATTTTTTGTTTGTAGATGGCAACCCAACACTGTAAATGAAATATAAACAAAAATTGTTGTTATTTTTTTGGAAAAATATTGTATTCATTTTAAAATAATTAAAGTTTTTTAAAAATTAAATTTGTGTAATAAAAAAAAAACAAAACAAATTCACAAATAAAAATGTTCGGGTCAATTGCTATGGGATTATTAAATTATTAAAAAATTATTTTAATAATTTTTTTGGCTTAGAGGATTTTAGTGGCATAACTCTATTTCAGAAAAAATCGTTGCTATGCTACTAAATTCACTAGTTTCATACCTTCTTCCACTCACTTTCATTTCTTTCCGGGGGACAGTGGGCATTTAGCTTTTGAGCAACAGTGTCCTAGGTGTTCTCCAGTGCTGCCCCCAAATGTCGGTGTTCCCGTTGCCAGGTGTGGAAATTCTTACATTAGACATGTCAGTTTTCAAATTGCACTGAATTCGTCTTCTTTAAGCTAAAATTGTCAAACAAACCAAATAAAAACAACGTGTTTTGTGTACAAAATGCATATTTACCTTTTTTTTGTTATTTTCGCTGCTCATAAAATAAAGTTTTTTTCGGACAAACGTTTACTTGACGAATGCTTTTTTGTGAACGTTTGTTTTGACTTTTCAAATCGCAATATAGAAATCGAAAAAAGAGAACGAAAATGACAACTCTTACGTTCTCACTCATTACAAAGTGACATTCGTGATACAGAACCCCCAAAGTCATTTTTATCACTCGTTTAGACGAATTTTTTGAGTGACACGTCATACAAAAACAGGTCATTAATGTTTTTGGTTATTTTTTTGAAATATGCATTCATTGTTAAATTAAGTATTTTAAAATGTTAAGTTTCCTTTCATCTTCTTTTGTTTAATTCTTCTTATTTTAAACGAGCTTAAGATAATTTATTTATTAATTATAAATATTTATTTTCAATATTTCGTCTCCACATTGGGTGACTTCTTCTGGGAACAATTTGATTGAAAACAAAAAAAAAAAAAAAAATACAAGTTTTTCAATCAAATTGTAATAATTGTTCCTTGAAGAAGTCACCCAATGTTCGCTGTAGATATCTCGAATCATATTTTTATAAAAAAAAAACTAATTAACTTTCGCAAAATTTTCAACAAGTTCATAAAATTTTTGAGCTTAAAAATTTTAAAGTTCTTTTTTGACCCGGAAATGCTAATTACCTAACCTCAATTCACGTAATACGCTGGCCTATTTCAAATGTATTAATTGTCAACTTGGTACACCTCAAACTGTATAAAATTACACTATATGCAAAAAAGTGCGATAGTTTAAAAATCGGGAAAATTTTGGTTTCACTTGTAACCCACAATACAACTTTTCTCCAGGCAGCAATATGGAAATTCCTTTTCTACACTCAAAAAGAAGTTCAGTAAAGTCAGCAAAAAAATGTTGCTGAGCCAACCAAATGTTAGTCAGAAGAGCGATTGCAAAAAACTGCTAATATCAGCAAAAATTTTTGCTGAAAATCAACAAGCTGATTTTTAGCAACAAAATCAGCAAACGTTTTGCTAATGCTTATAAAAATCCTTGCTAACATTTAACAAAATTTCTACTAAATATTAGTAAAAAAAAATTTCTAGAAAAATTATAGTTTAGTTAATTTATTTGCTGAAAATCCCAAACATTTTTTGTGATTCTTTTAAAAACAATTTACTATACATTACACAATACAAAAATGTTCATACTACCATATTGATGATATAAATTAAAATAATATCTGAAAATATATAAAAATAATTATATATGACATCAACAAAATGATCTTTCAACTACTTACATACTTACATCAATGGTTCTCTAAATGATGGCTTCTTTTAAAGGAAGACAAATGCCTTGGATAATTCTAGAAACTAAACGTAACGAAAAAGTAATAAAATAACATCCCTGTTTTACATGTAAGTGGCGTCATAATAGAAACACAATCAAAGTTTGTTTTCCCCTTAATTGTGTTTTTATTTCAAAAAGACACTCGCTCCCTTAGGAAAATACAGACTCTACCCACGCAAAAACACGATCTTACTTTTGTTGAAAGAAATATTTACACAATTTAAAATTCATGCACTACACACAGGCATACATACTCAAACACAGACGTTCATACAAAAAGTTACAAATAAATATTTCTATATTAAAAGGCATAACTAATAACTTTAGTTAACAACAGATTTTAACGAAAATAGCAGAAAAAATTTGCACAACTGAATCAGAACACCTTTACAGACTTTTGAACTATCTTTTTTTATGAGGTTATATTTTTGCAATTTGACCAGCACTACATTGACAATAGCGGTAACTATTTAGTTTACAACTACATACACATTTAATCTCTATTAAAATTAAATATTTTATTTTGTCTTTAATTTAATAAATAGACAATTACTTTGACAAGCCGATGAAAATTCAAAAATGTTAGTCAGAAGAGCGATTGCAAAAAACTGCTAATATCAGCAAAAATTTTGCTGAAAATCAACAAGCTGATTTTTAGCAACAAAATCAGCAAACGTTTTGCTAATGCTTATAAAAATCCTTGCTAACATTTAACAAAATTTCTACTAAATATTAGTAAAAAAAAATTTCTAGAAAAATTATAGTTTAGTTAATTTATTTGCTGAAAATACCCAAACATTTTTTGTGATTCTTTTAAAAACAATTTACTATACATTACACAATACAAAAATGTTCATACTACCATATTGATGATATAAATTAAAATAATATCTGAAAATATATAAAAAATAATTATATATGACATCAACAAAATGATCTTTCAACTACTTACATACTTACATCAATGGTTCTCTAAAATGATGGCTTCTTTAAAGGAAGACAAATGCCTTGGATAATTCTAGAAACTAAACGTAACGAAAAAGTAATAAAATAACATCCTGTTTTTACATGTAAGTGGGGCGTCATAATAGAAAACACAATCAAAGTTTGTTTTCCCCTTAATTGTGTTTTTATTTCAAAAAGACACTCGCTCCCTTAGGAAAATACAGACTCTACCCACGCAAAAACACGATCTTACTTTTGTTGAAAGAAATATTTACACAATTTAAAAATTCATGCACTACACACAGGCATACATACTCAAACACAGACGTTCATACAAAAAGTTACAAATAAATATTTCTATATTAAAAGGCATAACTAATAACTTTAGTTAAACAACAGATTTTAACGGAAAATAGCAGAAAAAATTTGCACAACTGAATCAGAACACCTTTAACAGACTTTTGAACTATCTTTTTTATGAGGTTATATTTTTTGCAATTTGACCCAGCACTACATTGACAATAGCGGTAACTATTTAGTTTACAACTACATACACATTTAATCTCTATTAAAATTAAATATTTTATTTTGTCTTTAATTTAATAAATAGACAATTACTTTGACAAGCCGATGAAAATTCAAAATTTTAGTTGTTTTAATCCACAATTTTATTTGACGTACACTCAAAAAAAAAGTTAGTAAAAGCCAGCAAAACATTTTGCTGAGTCGCTTAATTTTTGTTAGCAAAATCTCAAAATTAGTAGATTCAGCAGAAGTTTGCTAACATTTATATGATTAAAAATTAAAGAAAAAAAATCCTTGCTAAAGTCAATAAATTTTTTTCTGAATATTAGTAGACTGAAAAAAAATTATAGTTTAGTTAATTTATTTGCTGAAAATCTGCAATTCTTTTAAAAATAACTTACAATACTTACAAAATACAAAAATGTTCATAATTCCATACTGTGGACATGAATTAATTTAATATATGTTAAAAACAAATGAAAATTCATTGAAATAAAAGGACGACTTACATTTCAGTAACTTCACTTCAACTGACATTGTCATTTGTTTTTTTACTATTAAAAAAGTTAACCACAGTTACAGTAACAATAAACCACATATGTAGTAAAAAATAAACAAACATTTTTTTGTTTTACTTTTTAATAAAAAAAAACTACTGTATAAATAAATGTTAAATCATAATACAGTAATTGATGTGGTTTGTTTTTTTAAATGAACTACAATTGTAGTCAAAAATTAAATTTCATATACAAATGATTTTTTTTTCACTTAAAAATAAAGATACTGCATTTCAACTTAAACAACTACAATATTTACAGCAGGAGTTCCCTTAGTGTTCTTACACCTGTCTAAATATACAACCCTTTTTTTGCAATAGAAAAATGGAACATAAAAATTAAATAAGATGTGTGTCTTGTTTTTTTTTGCGTTCTGTCTTTCGCTTTTAGTCGGTCTATATGAACTTATATTTGTTTGCAATTTGGCCACAGCTCCATATGCTTTTTGAAAAGTCTCAACAAAACCAAGAAAAACGTGTGCATTTAAGTTGAAACTTTTTTTAAAATAGTGATAGCGGAAATTAAGCTCGATGACGGTTGACAGTTTTTGCATATTCAAGCAACAACACGAAATAAAGCGAAAGGTCCACTTTAGGGAACAGGCCACAATTGGGTACATTCTCTTATATAAAAACACTTCATAATAAACATAGCATGAGCAGATCACAAAATTAATTTTTTAATTAAAATTTTCTTCTATTAAAAAAAATACTAAACTTTCTTTACTCTAAACAAAAATTACACGAATTTTAGTTTATCTTTTCATAGATTTTTTTCTGCTAAATTTCTAAACAAAGTATGTTTGCAAAGTCAAAGGACACAAAACAAAAAATTATGTATAAAATTGTATGTAAAATTTATAAATGTCAACAAAAACTTGTAAAATTCATAATAAAAAAGTAAATAACAGCAACAGGATTATGAAGATATATGAAAAAGTAAATCACCATAGACACGAGATATTAGAAGTTAAAATAACTACAGAATTTATGCAAATAATACAACAAAAAAACAAGGATATACTTTTGAATTGATGCAATAAAGCTGTTAAGTCAAGGATATTTTACATTTCTTATATAAAACAAAAAAAAAAAACAAAAAAAAAAATGCAGATGCTTACATATATGCTTGCATAAATAATAAAGCAATCCTTTGTTTACTTATTTTATTTTACATACCTAATGCAAACATAAATTGCATAATGGGGCAAGAGTTCCTAAAATTTTTTCCTAAGCTTTTCATAGCAACATAATGGTATAAAAAAAAAGAAAATTATGTTAAAAGTGACTTATTAAATGTTAAGTCTTCTCTCTCGTTGTGGGTCAAAATGACACAATTTTGAAAAACAAAGTCGAAAAACTATACTTAAAACCACCAGATTTCAACAAAACATACTAGTGTGAAAAATTATATTAAGCAAATTATTGGGTTTCCTCTATTACCAAAGAAGGGTAGAGGGGGGGGGGGGGGGAGCATTCGCCACACATCATTGAAAAAAACCCTGTAAAAATAATAAACAAAAGCTACTAAAAATTATTTAAAAATTACCTTGCAGAAAAAAAACTGCTAAAATTACCCGATTTTTTAATAAATATATTGAATAGTAAAGTACACGAACGAACAACGTATACAAATTATAAAATGTAGTACAGAAATTCGGAGTCGGTGACAGCAACGTTAAGAGCGCATTTCATCGCAACTCATCTTCAGGGTTCGTTTGTTTAATAAGCAAAATATGCGTTGCTGGTTTGGTGAAAATCCACATGTGCTTCATGAATTACCACTTCATCACAACAAAATAACTGTTTGGTGCGGTTTGCATGCCGGCGGCATCATTAGGCCATTTTTTTCGTCGACAATAACGATCGTCACGTTACTGTGAATGGCGATCGTTATCGCGCCATGATTACCGATTATTTTGGCCCGAATTGGAAAACATGTACTTGGACGACATGTGGTTTTAACAGGTCGGTACCACAAGCCACACAGCATACGTAACAATCGAGTTATTGAGGAGTAAGTTTGGTGAGCGTGTTTATCTCAAGAAATGGACCAGTCCATTGGACGCCTAGTTCGTGCGATTTAACGTCTCTAGATATTGTTCTTTTGGGGCTGTGTCAAATCATTGGTCTATGCCAACAAGCCGACGACGTTGGAAGAACTCAGAGCCAACATTAAACGTAAAATAGAGGCCGTTACGGCAAAATGTGTGACCGAGTCATCGAAAATTGGGTCCAACGAATCGACCACTGCCGATGTTCCCGCGGTGGCCATATGAACGAAGTCGAGTTCCATTCATAAATGTTTTGATTGTATTTCAAGTCGATAATAAAGTTTTGGAAATATCTCAAATGGTTTGCGTTTCATTTAAAAAAAAATAGTTCTCAAGTCCTTCTTGAACCCCCTTTATAACTGCATCCGCTGCCTAATTGGAGTCGTGCAATTTTTAAAAGTGTGTTTAAGTTGAGATATAAATGTGGTACTTTAGAAGCTGCTGGCGGGAAAAAGTGTATACAAATCAAAAGTTAGTATTCACACTTCATATGTTCAAAAAGAAACTATTTTCTGGAGCTAAAAGACTGTTATTGCTTTTAGGAGAAAAAATCGCAAAACTTTATTTTGTTTTCTACTTTAAACGAAAGTAGTTTTGAGTGGAACAATTACTGCACTCTTTTTTTTTTATTTAATCAAGAATTTCTTTATTTAAATAACAAATATTTTTCAAAACGAAATTAGCTCCGATTTTGTGCCGCTATTCGCAAAATGCTGTACCTGAGTCGGACCAAATTTGGAATTTCGTATATTCAAATGGGAACGGTTAGAATCGGATTTTGAAAATCGAATTAGAATCAAAAAAATGGCGAGCACTTTTATATGAGAGAAGTTCCCTAGCTTGTGTGGTCATATTACCCGCGGTGTTTGGAAGGTGCAAAATCAAAAATTAAGCTTGATATTAGGTCACTTACGCTTGTTCCAAATTTCATTGCAATCCGATCACTAAGTAAGCAATGGCTGAATTATTCCAAAAGTTTGTGAGATATCTTACTGTGCCCTGCTGCGATATACTTTTTAAGCTGCCTTGGTAACCAACAACATATGTGGCGTATGAGTGTTATTAATATCAACATAGAAATAATAACACTCATACGTATTGAGATGAATAATTAAGAGCGACTTTACATTATAAAAAATGTTCAGTAGATTTGAGTTTGGAATTCAATTCGAAATCAGAATCGCTTACATTAGCAAATTTGACAGCTGATTGGATTTCTATTGTACAACGAACATTTTTTTTTTAACAAACTACCTTAAAAAAAAACCAGAACTAAAAAATTTCCCAAAATACATTTTATTTATGGCAGAATACAAAATGTATGTACATTATGAATGTACTATGTTATTTTGGCTAATGAAACGGTTTTCGTGCAGTGATGATCATATTAATGCAAAATATTCAATGTTTTGTAAGAGGTCTTGTCGGCAGTGAAAGATGAATATTTTTTTCACTGTTTTTCTTGGTCGAAAACAAACACAAAATAACTGTATTCAGCTTGTAATACCCCTATATGTGACTGGTTAAAGAAGGACTTATCACAGGACTGTATAATTTAATACAGAAGTGGGTTAAGTAGTGTAAATTGTCCTAAAATTACCAATCCTGTGACTGGTAAAGGGAGGATATACCACTTAACCAGAATGCATGACCCTTTTGCGACAGTCTTGTGGTATGCCCATCTTTGGTTAGTCCTGTGGCATGCCACTATATGGTTAAAGCAGGACAATGACCCCCTCATATGACAAGCCAATGTTAAAGTTGCCAGTTGTTTACATACACTCACAATATATTTTCCGTTACCGATTGTAGTTTATTTAAAAAGTAATCCGTAAAGTTTGTTTTTAACTGAATAAACTATTAAAATACAAAGAAACATATTTTTCAACTTTTTTGACTGTATTTAAAAAACAAACTATGAATTAATACGGATTGTCTGTAGCAGTTAATATTTTCGTTTAAAATCTACATGTTTAAAAAAAAATCTACTTGTTTAAAAAAAAATCACACAAAATCACAGTAATCTTTTTTTTTTAAAGTTCTCTCAAACGTTTTTCATATGCATGAACTGGGGATGGTAAATAAATTACTTATTTACATTTTCAGTCCAAAAAGTACCAAAGTGGCCCAGCTGACGATTAAGTGCTTTGTTTCAGTAAATTTTGTTTTACTTTTTATGTTACTGAGGGTATTCAGCGTGGTTATTTGCACACGATGCAAATTTGCACTTTCTCATCCTTGAGCAGTATTGACGGTGCATAATGTGCATATTAGAACAGAGATGGAGTACCCTCACTGTTCCAAATTTATATGTTAAAGCATATCTATTAGATGACATCTAGGAGATGAAGAGACAGCATGCTAGAGATAGAGTAACAAATCTGAGTTTCTTTATTCCTGTACAAATAACAAATTTTAATATATATAAATAAAACGAAAAGTTAGGATTATAATTTTCGCAGTATAGAACATGTGCTAGCTGATTATTTGAATACAAGAAAATTAATTAGCAATATGGTAAAAGTCTAGTGTTTTTTAGGTAAACAAGATAAAGCGCATCAATGTTTAATGTAATGTTAAAATTAAGCAATATTCTTGTGCAACTTTTGCTAGTTTGCAACAAATTACCCGTGTCTATGTCATATTGGAAGGCTAGAAAAAATCAAAACGGTTTTGTGTCTGCACAAGATATGTGTAAATATTTAATATAGAGTTGGCTACATTGAATGATAATAAAATTGTCAGTAATATGTGCAATAGTATTGCAAGAGTACCTTAACAATTAAATTAAATCAAAAGGTACCAAAATGTTTACAAAAGTGCTTTTTACTTTAGTACTAACCAAATATTTTATTTACCATCACTATAGTTTTTTCTTTAGATTTTAATTGACTTTTATTTTACAAACACATAGTTTTTTAAGTTATTTGAATATTATAGTAAAAGATAAACTCAAAGGTCATCTTTTTCGTTATGCTGCCATATAATGTTAGGCGCCATTCGCTCAATTAATTATTATTCAATTAATCTTATTATTTAGTTTTAAAAATAAATCCTAACAGATATTATTATGTATATAATACATTATGTAAATAATAATTTTTTTATTTCTTTTAAATTAAATTTGGTGATAGCTAAAATAAACGACAATCGTTTATTTTTACGTTTTGGGGGTAAAATTTTGATGGTTAAATAAGGAAAATCGTTTATTTTTAAGTTTTGGGAGTTAAATTTTTAATGGTCAAAATAATGGAAATCTTTTATTTTTATGGATTTTCCGTAATTTTTTGATAGTCAAAAAAAAAACGAACGTCGTTTATTTAACGGATTAAGCCTTATTTTTTAATAGTTAAAATAAACGAAAGAACTTTGTTTTTATCGATATTTTTAGTTAATTTTTTAACAATTAAAAATAATTGGAAATTACTATTGTTTTAAACGAAAAATCAGTAGTCCTGTTTTTAACAACTTTTTGTATAGTGTTAATGTACAAAATTCGTTTGTTTCTAACTATAAAATATTGTGAGTGTAGGGTAGGGTTTAGCAGAGGACCGGTCTCTGGCACGAAGGGACCGATCCTGTGGCACACGCAGAACCGGTCCCATTCCCCATAGGGACGTCTTTCAATGAAAAAAAACCTTTTATTTTGCTATTTTTTAGTTTTAAAATTTATAAAAATGTATTTTTTTTCATTATATTTTATATTATAAACAGTTGATTAATGTTTACATAGTTTTATGCAAAACCCCTCATTTTCAGTAAATAGGGGGAAATCACAGTGCTGTATTTTGTATTCTGCACAAATAGTTAGATTTCGATTAGCTTTTGCTAAAATCTCAAGTAAATTGGGATTTCATATTGTATAAGAAAATGGGAAATCCTTTTCAGTGATTAGCATGACCGGATGACGTTTTCGTCTTCGAAACCCCTAGTAAATATGATGCAGAATATATTCACACAACAGTTTAACCCATTAACGCACGTTTTAGGATACTTTTTGGCATTTCTTGAAAAAATAGCTAAAATGACCCAGGAAAATTGCAGATATTGATTAAAAATATTCTAACAAAAAATTGCTCTTAAAATTCTGTTGGGGCCATCCAAACTCAGAATTTAAACCAAAGGAACTCTTACACTCCCTTTGTAGTTTTATTTAATTCAGTCTTGGCGAAAATTTCAAATTTATATGGCCATAAAATTTGACTGTACCCACACAGGATCAAACCCTTTGGGCGTCTTACTATACTGACCTAATACATTAATCTGGCATAGGAATTCTTAACCCGCCCAAAAAATGTGTAGTATAGTGTTGCCTGAGACCAGCATGACAACGTTGGCAAAAAGAGTTTTCCCAGTGCTATTCTGTCAGATATTATTTTGTAAAAATGGTATTGCTTTGTTTAAAAAAGTTTATAATCAGAAAGCTCCAAGTTCAATCCCGGTTTAAGGCATAACATTTTGTTTGTGATTTTTTTATACTATTTAAAATTTTTAATATAAAATTGATTTATTTTGTTTCTAAAAAGCTCTTTTAAAAACAACGTTATTTTGCCAACGTTGACAAGTTTTTTCTACCATACACTATGTCAGTGATGTCATATTTTAGCAACATACGGTTACCCAGTATTACTATATTATTATATTATTATGTGTCTTGTTAGGTTAGATGAGTGGTAGGGTAGGGTAGTGGAGGTAGAGATGTCGGCTACCAATCTGGCTGGCTGGCAGGGTTAGAATCCACATGACCGAACAAATATAAATGAACTTTTCGTGATTTTATTTTTTGAAAATCTATTTTAGACCACCTTTTTAGACCAATTTTTTTTTTTTTTTTTTTTGCCACACTCACAATATTATTACGTTAAAAACTACCTAAAATACCTCTTAATTCAAAACAAAATTAAAAAATTTTGATATTATTTTTTAACACTGTTTAATAACCGACACAAGTAGTAAAAACAACAGAAAGCCTTTTAAAACATGCTTTAATATTTAATGGTCAAAACGTAAAAAAACAATTTTTTCCTTTCCATTACAAAACAGGACGCCTTCCTTTTGAGTACAAAACAGACCACATACACAAGCCAATTTTTGTATTTGTTTCTATGTTTGTTGTGTTGGTGTGTTTGAATTTCTTGTAAATTCAATTGAAATAATTTTGTATTTAAAGAAACTCTTTTTGTATAAAAATTTAATGTGAACTATTGGACTTTTCTTTGAAAGAAAAAAATAAAATTCAAAATTTAACTGCCATATTTTAACTACTACCCAAAGAACGTATTTTTCTATAGTTTTTTCTAAACTACCATTAGAAAACGTTGAAAAAAATATTTCTATGGATTTTTATTTTCATTAAAACAAACTTTATGTAAAACTTTATAAATAAACTTGAATCGGTAACAGAAAATATATTTGTGAGTGCAGTACTTTTTCCGACACTTTTGGAACAGACGGAATTTTTGTCTAATGATGTTATCATTTTTGGATTGGAAAAGCATTTGTTGCCAGCACTTGTACTCCATTTTAAAGTGCCTGCGTTGGGCTTGTTTGTCTTTTTCTGGCTGGGTAGTTGTTCTTCCTACTGATTTATTTAAAACTGCAGTAAAACTCTTTAATAGCTTAAAGTATAAGCAGAAAGTATCTGCAAATGTCTGTATATAATCGGTAGAAGTATGCATAAATACTTGCATATGTAATTATCAGGAACCGGAAATTCATGCAAGTGGATATATTTTTTCT
>CM037851.1:301242011-301260291 GCA_021234595.1 Delia radicum | reverse complement strand
TTGGACTTTTCCCAGGAAAAAATTACACATTCCAAAAAGAAGGTGATGTCCACACTTGCTTACATATCTCAATGCCAAATTTAGTAACTGCAATACCAAACTCATTCCAACGATAGAGTCAAAAAAGCAAGTAGTATTGTAATCAATTCTTTAAATTTAAACCAGAAAGCATGAACTCAATAACAAAGTAATTATTAACTTAAAAGAAAATAACAATGTTATTAACGTATATGTATAACCTTTTGTACTCAAGAAGTAATCATATACTTTTTCTTAATAAAAGGGCCTTATTGGAAGTAGTTCCTAAATTTTGAAAAAAGAAGTTATACAATTTTAAAGAATTTATCTCATATTTTTTCAAACAAATTTTTATTTGCAGAAAAATAATACTAAAAACAGAAAATTGCATGTTGCCTAAATTTTGCTAAACTGTGGTTAGGTATAAATTAGGGAAGCGAACGTGAGCAGAAAATTGTGAGTGTAAGTTGAAATTACTGACGTTATCGTGAGTGAGTGTAAAAAAAATTTTCGAGGGTGATTGTGCGTGAGTCATATTTTTGTTTTTCAATTTTGAATTGTTCTTTTTTTTTTGAAAAACTTATATTTTTGTGGTTTATAGCTCCAAAATTACGACAAACCCATGTTATCATAACAATTCGATGTTTAACTTTTTAGGATTTTATTTCCGTATGAGTTTTGATCGTTATATTTGAGTTACCTAGGAGAATCACGTGTGAGTAAAAGTTGAATTTACTAATGGAACTACTTCTTTTTTTAAATGTAAGTACTTCTTATTTTTTCTAGGGAACTATTTACTTATATTTTTTTTGTGTAAGTACTTTGTAGTTTTACAATGGAACTATTTCTTTATTAAAAAATGTATGTAGTTCTTAAAATATAAAGTAAATGGTTCTTCGGTAAAAAAAAATAATCAATTCTAAAGAATCAATTATTTTAGTCTCACGCCCTGTTAAAAGAATCGAGTAGGTAATCTAGTAAGGAATACGTTCTGCCAAAATGCTTGATTACAAACCCGCTTACTTTTTGGAAATTTTTTGCTGGGTTCTTTGAAAGAAAAAAAATAAAATTCAAAATTTAACTGCCAATATTTAACTACTACCCAAAGAACGTATTTTTCTATAGTTTTTTTTAAACTAACATTAGAAAACGTTGAAAAAAATATTTCTATGGATTTTTATTTTTTTCTTCATTGGAAAACAAACTTTATGTAAAACTTATAAATAAACTTGAATCGGTAACAGAAAATATATTGTGAGTGCAGTACTATTCCGACACTTTTGGAACAGACGGAATTTTTGTCTAATGGTGTTATCATTTCTGGATTGGAAAAGCATTTGTTGCCAGCACTTGTACTCCATTTTAAAGTGCCCTGCGTTGGCTTGTTTGTCTTTTTCTGGCTGGGTAGTTGTTCTTCCTACTGATTTATTTAAAAACTGCAGTAAAACTCTTTAATAGCTTAAAGTATAAGCAGAAAGTATCTGCAAATGTCTGTATATAATCGGTAGAAGTATGCATAAATACTTGCATATGTAATTATCAGGAACCGGAAATTCATGCAAGTGGATATATTTTTTCTTAAGTCTGAGAATAGAGCAGTCATATGTATTAATAAAAAATCTTTAATGTTTGTTGATATGCTTTGCTAATGTAGAAGGATAGTATATGATGACATTAGAGAAAAGAACTGTCATTTAAAGTTTTAACTGAAAGTTAAACTGGCAACTATGATAATGACTAGAGAAAAAACAAACACACTATAAATAGAAATCGTTCGTGGCAAATTTCATTCTAACTCAACACACAAAGTAATGTGGGATTTAACGTTACCCAATTTCTTCAACGTGTGAGTTAAATAGATGATATTTACGATTAACACTAAATGGCACGAAGAATGTTGATGAAGACCGTAGTGGGTCAGAAAATGCATTCCATTCATGCTAGTGTCTAATAACTTTTTCTGTGTTTTTTTCTAATAGTCAAAGTAAATTATCATATAAAAATTATAATTTTTCTGTTAATTTAGAGAAAAATTTGTCATGATCTAAAACCGAACAAATAAAATCTCACATTTTTTTCTTATTTCATAAAAAAATATTTCATCAGAGTGTATAAAATCAAATGCAGCTATGCAACTTTGACGATTTGTATCCATTTTGACGATTTTTGAATTAAAATATGATAAAAAGACATTTGATGGTTTTACAAAATTCTTTGTATGGAAAATGAAAATTTTTAAAAATTTTCAATTTTTATCCAATTTTTCAAGTTTTTCCCCTATAATTTACAGACAAAATGTTATCAGGCTTCTTTTCGTTTTAAACAATAACAAATGAAATGAAATAATTTCAAATAGAGCAAAACTTATTAATTTATCCAGTAAGTGATCAACTAAACATAAACTTCATCATTTTGAAAGATTATTTTAATTTTATTTAAAAAATTATTTAAAAAAAATAAATCCAAAAATTAAAATAATAAGTGATTGTTGCACCTTCCATTCTTTCAGCGTATTATGAGTGCTTAACTAATGGTCATAATCGTGAGAAAATTTTATTTATTTGCGTACTTTAATTTGCTATTTTAGACTTCCAGGGTGTATAACATTAATTTGGTGGGAGCTACATTTTATGGATCTTAGAATAAAACTAATTTCTAAAATCGTGAGCCACCCACATTTATATACTACTATTCGTAACGGTTTCTGGGGTATGGGACCTCATCCCCATTAACCGCAAATAGAAGCAATATATTTTTTTAATTCTGGAGGGGCTAGAGTAAAAAAATGTATACGTAATTATACACATTTATATATAATAATATATGGCACCATATATAATTAGATATAATTATATCTGCTGCTTATTATTCAAAAATTTGTTTATATAGTGCTATATAAAAATATATCTAATTGTATCTGCCATATGTAATTAGATATAATTTTATATAATTATATGTAGTTATATAAAATTATATATACCCATTTTTAGACATAATTATTTACAATTATATATAATTATATCTGTTTATATCAGATTTTATAGAATTATATATAATTATATCGACCAATTTTCGTATATAATTATATGTATGCACAGCGCATACTCTAGGGACATTTATTGATTCCCCCGCATAGTTTAGGGACATTTGCTTACTTTGGGGACTGTCCGTATAAGATTAGGACAGTTGGTTCGATACACCGCATATTTCGGGAACAATTTTGGCCGTGTCCCTAAAGTATGCGCTGTGTATACATATATATATAATTTGATATGGCTTATACAAATTATTTAAATTGTGGGTCAAATACTTTTTGTTTTGAAGGGTGCTTTAAAAAGTAAGCTTCAGGCGCATTTGGTTCAGGCACATTTCTACTTTTATGCACTGAATTTTATGATTTTGTTTTAAACAAAAATTTAAACTTATTTTTTCTTACTTGTACTGCTTTTTGCCCTCGCTGTACTTTTTTGTCGATTTCATATCTGACAACCATATTCCTGGCCCTGGTAATTATATATGATGATATTGTTTTATGTAAGAATAAATGACTGTAAGGATATTTCAACACAAAATCATCATAATACAAAGGAATACGATGGATATATAAAAAAATTTATATATACAATAACAGTATTCGACCTTTTACTAGATGTATTTTGAATAATGTATTGCACACTTAGTTCAAAAGTGACTCAACTCAAAATTTTTAATTTTTCAGAAATCGGAAAGAATATTTGCAACTTTATACCAAACATAAAGAAAGACATAACTGTTTTTTAGCAACAGTTAACAACAACAAAATACACTGATATTTTTTATAGATAAACAAGTGTATTGTGCATAGTTTAAGCATATAAACCCGAAAAATTTAAATTTTGAGTTGAGTCACTTTTGAACTAGGTGTGCGATATATAGAATGCAAACTAGCAAGGAAATTAAACCAAGCCTCACGTAGGAAATTTTGATAAAATGGTATTAAATTTATTATTATATTACAACTTTGAGCAAATGGTATTAGATAGAGAAACCGAATTTTTAGGTGGGTTCCATTATTTGAATTTTAAAATGACACTTAAGAAATTACACTGATAAAAGAATTTATTATCAGCGTGTGCATCTTGAAATACTTTCCTTGTCAGAAGATGAGAATGAAGAAAACTATTGTAAAAATTTACCAGCAACACCTGGGCATAAATAAAGTTTATCTGGCATGTGATGAAAAACTATCGTTTTTAAATTGATCGTTTTTGAAATTGAAACCCTAACATTTAATAAAGTTTTTAATTAAAAACAGATTTGATGATGTATATCTTTATTACTGATTTAATTAAAGCGATTAAAAATAGTTTCAATACTCCTCATCATATTTATTAGTTTTTAAATTTTTGATTTTTGCCAAATCGATTGGAATCAAAACCGATCGGTTTTCATCACATGCCAGTATACTAAACATATAACTATAAACCAACACACATAGATTTACAATGCAACTGCACTCAGGATATAAAGTTGATACATTAGACTGAAAATTACTGTTCGTATAACTGCAATCATGGTAAAATCAGCTGTAATATGTAGTTATTTTATGTATTAAAAATCAACTGACAAATGTAGTAAAAACAACAACACATGCAATTAAATGCGATTAAATCAACACTTGCTGCCAAATTAAAATATATCAATTAATTAATAATCATGCAATCTTACACAGAAAAAACTAAAATAGAGTTTCAATTAAAATATTTGTTGATTCAATTAAAAGTGTAATTAAATTCATTTCTATTAAAATTCATTCCTATCAATTAAAATAATTTGTAGCTATTGAATTGTTTGTATTTTCCATTAAAGTTTTAATCATAGCTATTAAAAATTTAATTGAATATTGTTTGGAAAAAATCGCCAAAATTACAAAAATTTTAAAATCACCAAAAAGTGTAGGACTAGTACTAGAGAAATCAAATTTTAAAATTTCTAAAAAATTTGTTCATGTATAATTTTTTTATCCTGCCGGGATTCGAACCCTGGCCGCCAGAAAGGCACCACAGCTTTGACCACTGAGCACACAAGACACATAATACTTGATAGCTTAAAACGTATATAAATAATAGCTTCTGCGTTACAGTTGGCTGTTGAAATAAGTCAGCATTGGCATACGCTTCGATGGAAACGTTGGGAAAACAAAAAAAAAGTTGGTGTTAAAAAAGATTTTCCAGAAACAAAAAATCAATTTTATATGAATAAGATAATAAAAAGTATATAAGATCACAAAAGTATGTGTGCCTGAAACCGGGCTCGAACTCGGAATATTTCGACTACAAACGTTTTTAAAACAAACATCGTATTTTTTATAAAACAAATGATTTACCAGTTGTTAGACTTTTGAATCGTTGGTAATTTCTGACTGAAGAGCACTGGGAAAACACTTTTTCCAAACGTTGGCTCAGCGAATTCTTTGCCAATCATTTTTTCTGTATACCACTGCATTTTTTTGTAAAACAAGTGCTCTCCGCCAGTGTTTTATTTGTATTCCTCGGCTAACCAGTGGAATGCCAGTGCTTGATTTTTTGTACCACTGGCAGTTACTGGCTGGGTGCATTTTTGTGAAAACGATTAGATCTTTATCAATTAAACGGATTTTCTGAGTAAAATAAAAATAAAAGGATTTTAAAAAAAACAATTTGCAATTAGGATCAGCCGAATTTAAAAACAATTTGAAAAAAATTAAAATTTAGATTTGATTGAAAACATATCCATACAGTTTTGTTAACTCATTTTTGACACAGTGTTCCTTTTGCGACCCAGTGCCTTTACACGGGTATATTTTTTTACTGGAAAAAGATAATTAAGTGATTTAAGAACCTTAAAATTATTCAACAACTTTACTACTAGCGTGAATAAAAATAATAAATTTCTAAACTTTTTTGGTTTTGAAATTTAAAAAAATAGCTCCTTAACAATAACTTTAGCTTTTGCCGGTGTATTAAAATATTTACCGCTTCTAACTTTTCTCAAAATAATCAAAGTTTAGGACTTAACCATAGTTATGAGTATAAAACATATATGGTAATATCTGGGGTTAAAGTTAAACTCTGATTATTTTTAGAAAAGTTACTAGCCCTTAAACAGACCTACAACCTACTTTAGGGCGCTTTTAAAAGTATATTTTTACTGTAGCACAGTGCAATTAATTTAATTACCCTAATTAATGTAAACTCTTTAAAATTTATTTTGTTTTTAAATATAAAAGAGAATTTTAATATAATAAATATTCAAAGTAAATATTACTATTGTAAATTACTTTTTTTTTTTTTTCAAATTTAAGAACCAAGCCTTTAAGGCCAAATATGGTTCAAATACTACTCCATTAACAAAAATTACAAATCAAAAGAAAAAAAAGTATATTTATAAAAAAACAATTTCTTAAAACTAAAGGCCCTAACTAGCTTATAACAGAAATTTATATATAAGAAATTATAGTCGGTGATGGAAACCCTCGTAAAAGGACAGGGGCGCGGGTGGGGGGTAAATTAATCAATTAAAGAGCATCAAAATGCTGTTTAAGTTTACGCTTAAAGGTGGTATCTGTGAATGCAAATAATTTTAAATCTATGGGAAGGATATTCCACACCCTAGTTATACGTACATGAAAAGATCTTTCATATCGTTAGCTTAACGTGAAAATGTGCTAAGTCATCTTTTTCAAATTTTACAAGAGAGACAAAAAACCTAATAACTTTTAAATAAAACATTATTTTATTAAACTGTAAATGCAGTAACCTCAATGTCATAACTACTCAACGCAAAGGACAAAAAAAACTAAAAAAAAAACATGCATTTTACCCCTATCAGCTTTTTAATGAGTTAGCAGTTTTTCTTACTTATTTTTTTTTTTTTTTTTTGACTTAGCACATTTACTAAACTTATTTCCTCATAGTATTAATAAATAAAATTAAAGCAATGTAGTTTCAAAAATAAAAAGGTACTTGTTTATTTGTTAACATTGATCACAAATTATATGCAGTCTTATTTCATTGCTGCTATTTATTATTTAATTAATTATTTAATTAAAACAATCCTAAACCTATATAAAAATTATCACAAAGAACAATTTTGCAGTCTTACTCCTGCTGCTAGTAAAAGTTGTAATATAAAGTATAAAGTATAAATCAGTAAAAATTTAATTATTCGAAAAGCAAATCATCATAAAATTTATGATGGTCCTTAGGCAAAGTAAGTTTCAAGTATTGTAGATCTTCGTATTTCTTACGTTTAATTGGTATTCTGTTTTGATACAGTTGTTCTAAATTGCACCACTTTAAAGCAACTACGTTTTGATCAATTCTTTGCGGCAGAATTTTCCATAAAGTGGTGAACCGTAATTTAAAAAAAAATTTCTCGATTTGGTGTATATTTTAATGCACGAATGTCTGTGACTTTGGCATCACCTTTGGTACGTCCAGGACGAATACTTTTACAGAATTCAATATTGTTAAATTGTTTAAAAAAATCATGTGTCAAATAAGTCACATCGTATGGCATAGGCTTTTTCTTGCTGCTTTACATATTCCGATATATTCGGCAGGAACATCGATATTTTTATTCTTCATAGCACGCTCTATGGTACAGTGGACACTATCGGCCTCCATCTGCGTATGCCCGGTCTCCAGTATTTTCTGCTCTATCACAATGCTGTGCTTAATAGCAGTATTTAGAAGTGCGTTACTCATTACACAATTGCGGTTTGGTAACCACATCCATCACTATAAAATATAATCTTAATAGGGTTATCACTGTTATCAAGGCTGGGAAGAATTTTGGTTTCAATAAAATAAACCCATATGCTTGCAAAGTCTTCAGCATTCACACCTCCTTCAGCTTCATTCCAGAGGAAGCAATACCCTTTTTGTTTATTATGTTGAAAAAAACCAAATTGTGAACCTGTAATTTCGTTCTATAATATAAGCTGCTGACTTGGGATTTCGGAGCCATGAGTACAGCTTGAAGATATACGGTAAACACATTGGATTCGTCACAACCTGTCTTTGTTCTTTTCCATTCTTGCTTCTTTTTTTCTTGGTGACAAGAATATTCTTCCAGTGGAGTAGTGCCGGCAGAATAACGTGCACATATTTCACACTGGTCCTTCTTGGTGCAAACAAGCCAAGATTTCTGCTCTCAAATACCGAATGAAACGTACGTAAGGAAAGTGACCGGACGTTGTGAGTTGCGCACCAATCTTTTGAATAAAAATCATAAAGCATAGTATAAGTACACGAAATTTCCTCAGGATTTCAAAAAAATTAATTTTTTTATGATTTGTAATATGTGGCGAATTTTGAAATCCTGAGGAAATTTCGTGTACTTATACTACGTGTACCGGTTTTTGGACCCCGGAGGCACCGGCCTCTTTAACCGAAGATAGAGAAAAAACCTTTTTTAATTCTAGAGAGGAGAAAAAACAATAACAGAAAGAAAACAATAGAAGAAGAAAAAACAATAACATCTGACTTAGCGCAATTTCTTTGACAGTCGTGAAGTTAGCACATTTACACATCATTGCCAACATCAGGTAAAAATTATTCAAATTCATAATTTTTTTTTTTTAAACTGTGTATTTTGAATTTATTTCTAAGAATGCATCAAAATCCCATTTTTCAAAAAAATTGACTTAGCACAATTTCATGTTAAGCTAACGATATATAGATGAGGATATACGGTGACATATTAACTGAGCGTTTCTACTTGATCTAGAAAATCTAAAATCATCTCTAATGTACTCTGGACAATTTCGCATAACGACTTTTCGAAAAAGTAACAAAATTATCAATTTGATAAAATTCTCAAAAGAAAACCCAACAAAGTCCATTACAAAGGGAGACACATGATCCCTTAATCTCAGTTTATAAATATATCTAATAATACAGTAAAAAGTAAGATGCAGCCTTCTTAGAACAACACTGTTTGTACCTGAAAATACTTCCATAGCATAAATAATCTGCGACATGAGCAGTGAACTGGCAACATGCTTCCTCACGCGGAGAGGCAAATATAAATCTAATGAATATAACCGTCTAATGGTACTATTAACACGGGAACATATATGATCAATATGTTTTGCAAAACTCAAATTATTATATATAAAAACGCCTAAACATTTCATTTCAGAAACGAAATTTAGCCCCACATTATCCAACGATATATTTAAGTCATTTGAATTTAAACCAAAACACATTGCCCGAGTTTTACCAGGATTAATATTCAACCCATTCTCCCGCATCCACAGACTGATTTGGCTAAGAAAAAAATCAATGTTGGCTTACAACACATCTAAAAATTGTTTATCTGATGAAAACAAAATCTGAACATCATCAGCATATAAAAATGTCTCAATTGAGTTATTATCAAAAATATTAACAAAATCTTTCAGGTACATCATAAACAAAATGGGGCCAATTACTGACCCCTGAGGTACACCACTAGTAACCTCCAAGGTCAATGACTCCCTACCATCAACTGACACAAACTGCGTTCTATCACGGAGATACGACTGCACCAGCTTACAGGCTGATTTAGAAAAATTATACATACTACATAAATTTTAACGCTGTGTTTGTTTTCTTATCGATGGCAGGTAGAATTTAGAGGAAAAAAATTAAAGATCTAAAAAAAAAAAATAATCTTTAATAATGTTCACGTTATTTTATAAAAATAATAATGCTAACAGTAACAGCTGAAGTTTTCTGAGTGTACATACATATTTATAACTCTTAATGCATTCACACTACATACATATGGGCTATTCTCAAAAATATTTAGAATTGACATAAAAATTTAACTTAATGCCACATTTTAACGTAATCAGTTGAAGAAAAATTTTTTTTCTACTAGTTAACTCTAGGCTTTTAAAATCTGTCGATATCAATGGTTGCTAAATGCAATTTTTGCACAATTTCCAAAAAGACCATTTTTGCTTTGCTATTTCTCCCTCTGATTTTATGTTCTGTAATATATGTTTTATAATAAAAAAATCAGTTTACGCAGCAAGTGGCCCATGAAAAACTGCCTTTTTAACAAAATTCACGCTCAGCTTTTTCAACTTTTGTGACTATCCTACTCTTTATCCGTTAAGGGCACACCAACGAATCATACCTCCAACTGTGCATAATTACAACATTTATGAACTATTGTTTTCAAATTCTTAATTCATTAAAAAGCGTCAGTGTCCGGTACAAAAATCACCAAAAATTTAAAAATAAAAAAAAATGGGTTTAATTTTCAACTACCAGGTATTTATTTGTAAGGGGGTGACAAGCCAATAAGGTATGCTTTTAATTTATCTCTCAAGTAGCTAACGGTTAGAACTTTTGTAGTTAAGAACAAAGAATTTATCACAAGTCCTAGAAGCATCTCTGGTGGCGTCCCCCAGGACAGTATACTAGGACCTCTAATTTATATCCTATACACTTCAGACATGCCAACAAACTCCCTCATCCTAACGTCAACTTTTGGAGACGACACATCGTTCGTGAGCATCAATAAAAATCCTACAACTGCTTCACAAACTTTACAAACTTATATAAAGGGTCCGCCATCTAACGTTTTTTTTTCAGCTAGTGCTTATTTCGTGAATGGTAACACTTAGCTCATGTCTGATTTGACAGATAATTAGTTTCATCCTTCCGCTGAACGAATATGGTTGTGTTTACGCTTGAACAACGCTGGGAAATATTGCGACATTACTTTGAAAATCATGGTAATGTTGCAGAATGTGTGCGAAAATTGCGTATGGATTTTGGAAGAAGAGAAGCACCGTCAGCTCCGTATGTTCGTTATCTTGTGAAAAAAGTGAAAGAAACTGGCATCCTCATCGATAAACCAAAGCGTGAAAAGCCAAAAACAGTGCGTACACCCGAGAATATTGCTGCTGTGGCAGAAAGTGTGCGTGAAGCGCCATCAACATAAATTCACCGTCGTTCTTAACAATTGAACATTTCGGAGACATCATTGAGACGAATTTTGCATAAAGACCTTGGTATGACGCCATACAAATTCCAATTGGTTCAGGAGTTGAAGCCAACTGACCATCCAATGCGTTTTCGCTTCGCTAAGTGGGCCTGCGATCGACTTACAGAAGATGCCGATTTTGCCAAAAAAATCATCTTTTCAGATGAAGCTCATTTTGATCTTGACGGGTATGTAAAGAAGCAAAATTGTCGCATTTGGGGCACAGAAAACCGGCACGTATACATTGAAAAGCCGATACACCCAAAACGAGTCACTGTTTGGTGCGGATTTTGGTCCATTTTTCTTCGAAAATGAGCAAGGAGTGGCCGTAACAGTCAATGGCGATCGTTATCGGGCCATTTTGAACGAATTTTTGTTCACAAAAATTGAAGAGGAGGATATTGGCAACATTTGGTTTCAACAGGACGGCGCTACGTGTCACACAGCCGAAGCTACACTCGATGTTTTGCGCCCTGTTTTTGAAGATCGCATTATCAGCCGCAGAGCTGATGTCGTTTGGCCACCTCGGAGCTGCGATTTGACACCGTTGGACTATTATTTGTGGGGTGCCGTCAAAGATAAGTGTTACGCCAACAAGCCAGAGACAATTGACGCTTTAAACGGACAATATTCGTGAAGCCATTGGTGAAATACAGCTGCACACAATCGATAATGTGATTAAAAATTGGACCGATCGTGTAGGCTACTGCATGGCCAGCCGAGGCAGCCATTTGAATGAAATTATTTTCCATTATTAACCGGAAGGAATGTACTTTCAAATAAAAAGAGAAATTTGAGAAAATATTCAGTAGTTTTTTTTATAGCATTTTCAAAAAAAAAAAAGTTATTTGGCGGACCCTTTATATGATGTGGAAAAATTGCTTAACTACTGGAAAATAAAAGTAAATCCGTCGAAATGTGCACACGTAACATTTACTCTTATAAGGGGGACCTGCCCTCAATTCACAATTAACGGCACCCAAGTGCCTGAGCAGTCTCACATTAAATATCTTGGAGTTCACCTCGACAGACGTCTCCCGTGGTACCACCATATCGAATCTAAATCAATCCAAATGAAACTTAAAACAGCTCAACTTCTTTGGCTGTTAAATTCGAACTCAAGAAATTCTGCTCCAATTACGTGCGGAAGTTAGCATCTCACCCTAATCCTCTAGCTCAGGATCTACTCCGTTATAGAGGACGCACGCGTCTAAAGAGGATCGATACCTTGGCTATTGTTCAAACTTAACAATCCACCTGCTCATTATGAGTTACTATTGCAATGACAATAGGACCATAATATTTATTTAGTTTTTAAGATTTTAATACTTATTGTCATTTTCTAAAAAAGAAAGACTCAATAAACAATACATACATGTTATAAAAAAAATAAGTATTGGGAGATTTTTGTATTACCATAATCAATCCAAAAGTTGAGGCCCCAAACAAAAAAAATAAATATGCACAAAAAAGTGAGCTTGTTTCAAATGATTTTTTAAAATTTGTCAAATTAACGTAACGATAACAAATAGAACTGCATACCTATAGCCCTAAAATTTTGCACTTCAACGAGTTAAATTGTTGTTAATCCAAACATATAACCCGCTTTTCTAAAATGGAAATATTACGAAAGTTATTGAAAAATATCAGTTTCAAAAGATTTAAAAATTTCTGACATCAGCCCATATATTTTATATAGCATATATTGCTACTTGTTGCAAGTTCTTACATGTAGTAAGTAAAATCATAAAATATGTACGACTAAATAAAGTTCAGCTCGTAGATGGATAAAGCTAAAAGTGAAAAACAAAAAAGGATATAAAACCAAAACAACAACATCGACAAACATTTATTCAAAACAGGAGAAAACTGTAAATATGAACAATATTAAGTGGGTCTTCCTTGGGATGTTGCAAACGTTGTTGAATCTTTTCACTTGCTTTTTAATGTGTTGACAGCTTCAAAAGGAATGCTAAAGACATGTTGCAACATCAGTTACCCTACGAAAAAATCAAGATAATCATCATGAAAGCGATAATTTTGTTCGAGTTATGGAATTTGAAAAATTTCAAGAGTCAATAATATAAATTTACCTCTTCATCCATGTTTTTATAAATTAACTATAACAAAAATATTTCTGTAATTTATTGCTCGAACAAGAAAAAATCCGTTTTAACACAGAGAGAATTTTCTTGGACGAGTGTTAATGAAATTTTCACTAAACCAATTAAGTTTTCTTTAAAATGTGAATGAAAAATTTCTTAAACTTTATAATTTCTTATGAAACTATTTTTAAAGAAGTTTTGTCATTAGGCGTATAAAATTTTAAATAAATAAAATTAAATTTTTCATAAAATTTTATAAAAAAAAAATGCATTAATTTTATGAAAAATTTCAACGACAGAATTCCAGTAAAATACTATTTAAGAAGACTATTTAATTTAACTTAATTTGCTAAGTTTGAACTCTTCTTAATCCACCTTATCATACCAGTGGGTTTACAAACTACTCAGTGTCGCTCAATATGCTCTCTTTTTATTTGTTCGTAAGCTTGCACCGAGCAAATAAAAATATGTTGCAGAAATTTAAAAGTTTAAATTAATTTTCATCATGTTTTTAAATAATAATTTAATAAAATTTTTTATTATTTCAGATATTACTGATAAAATCTTCAAGATAAAATTAAATTATATTGATTTTTAATAGAAAATAACAAAATATAAGCAAAATAAAAGTGAGTGTTTTAAGCAACAATGTTTTATCAACGTGTATCAAACATTTTTAGTGTAAAAAACTGTTTTCATTTGCTTGCCTGAATTCGGTATTTTGTTGCTGAGAGGTCTGGTAAGTGTAGTCTCTCTATTTGTGTATACTCTTTGATAATACCCCCTGTAGCGTACTTAAACAGTAAATGTTAAGTTTTTTCAAAGTTATATCTCAAGTGCATAAATTTTACTAGTTAAACTCTCTGATTGATACGCAGTCACTTAGGAGCACATGCACATTTATCTGTGCATTACAACACAACAAAAGCGTTGGAAACTTTTATTTTCTTTTGCAGTTGCATTGTAACTCAAGTAAGAAAAAATCCAGTCACAGGATACCAGTTCTGGTGAGGGAATACCAAAGAATTCTTATACGAAAGACATGAACTAAACACAAAATATTCCCCTGCTTCCGTTTTATGTTAATTTCTATTTGTAGTGATTTTTTCGTAATGCACCCATTTTTCTTCTGTTTTAGATAAAAAATCAAGGGATATAATTTCTAAGAAATCAAATAAGTATGTAAGTGTTGTTGTCCTTAAGTGTTTTTTTTGTTAAGAAAGACATTTTGTAATAATTTTTTAAATTTTAGCAGGGAATAACCTCCAAGAGAAATTAACTGTTTTAATAAATATAAATCTAACTTTTCTTTCAACTTCGCAAAATATTCCATTGCTTTTAAATTCACTCACAAACGCATTCTGTATGAAAAACTATTTGTTCACTCCAGTGAACAAATTGTGTAGCATCAGCTGATGCTAACTCACTCGGCGCTAACTAACTCGGCAAACTCAACACAATAAAGAAAATCTAAATCAAAAGTATTACCAACAAATCAACAAACCCTACAACTTAATGTACATTTATAATCTGCATTAATAAAATATGCCAGAAAAACAAAAACTGCTTAAACACCCGAGTAAAAACGTTTACATATTCGCTCATTTACTACAAGACTGCCATAAGTCAAAAAATGCGATTTTTGAGCTAATAATGTAGATTTATTAGTTATATCATGCTTTATATTGTATAAAAATTTCATATTAATATAATGTACACTTTTCGAGATAGAGGATAGTATATTTTATTTTTTCTTTAAAGTGGGTGCAAAAAGTATATACCTCATAGAGAAACTGTACCACTCACGCGTCTCTCGATAATTAGCGAATTCGCACATAACTCTCACTAAGAGAAAAATATATTAATACCGCCTATTTATAAAGAGAGTGACCAAATAAATGGAGAAAGGATCGAGCGAGGCAGATATGAATTGAAAACTTTAAACTCGTTTTCTGCAAAATCGTGTTTTATGTTTGAATTATGTCAGTCTTGCAGTAAATGAGCGATATAGTCATGAATTGTTTTGTATAAATATATATGTTATTGCATGCTATTACATGTAAATACATGTGTTTATGTATGTTTATATATAATATGTTATTTCTCAAAATTTGTAATACAATGCCACATATTACATATTACATCTTACTACATGTCGGCCAATATATAATTGTATATGAAATATACAATTATATATGATTAATCTAATTATGTACAATTACATGTATAATAAGATATAACACAAATCAAAATTATATATAATAATATATAGTGTAATATTCAAAAAATGTATTTAATTTTGGATAAAACGATATCTTAACCTATTCATATATATATATATATATATATTTCCATACCAGAAAAATGTAGAACTTCTTTTGGATAAAACTATATATTACAACATTAAAAGTCTGCTGGCTGTACATGAGTCTGTCCCGAATTTAAAAAATCAACGAATTTCCTCACCTTTATGGATAAAAATAAAACATTGTTTTTAAGGGTACATGCCCGCGGCCTAATGTTTGGACAAAGAAGAGTTTAACGCCAGTATTCATAAAACATCTAAACTCAGATTTCAAATACATTTTACCTAAAACTTTATTCAGAAACGAATATTAGCTTAAAATACCTATTTCAAACCTTGTGTAAAAGCTAATATTTGTTTATGAATACAGTTTTAAAGCTTAAAATGTGTTTTAACTAAAATATATTTGAAATCTGAATTTAGATTTTTTATGAATACGGGCGAAAAATTTTGGCAATGCTGAGCATATTATGGGAAAAACATTTATAAAATTTGATGAAAACCTCCGTATATTTACAAAAATAAAGCAAATTATACATATTAGCTAGGCTGATACTAGTATTTCGACCTTGCTAAAGATCTCATCATAACCCGAAATTTTAGAAATGCTAGAAACTCTAGACATATTAGCAAGGCTGATACTAGTATTTCGACCTTGCTAAAGATCTCATCACAATAGGCAGGGCTTTAACAAAATAGTCAGAGCTTTAACAAAAAACATAATCATCAATTTTGCTCCATTCTTATCTTCTTAGTAAGCAAGCACTTGGCTATGGTCTTTTCCTAACGATCAACATGACGTTATTAAACTTTGAAGACCTAAAATGTTTTATATATATAAACAAATTTTGAAAAATGTTAAGTTTTCTTCGATCTTCTCTTATTTTATTCTTCTTAGTTTAAACGAGCTAAAGCTCATTTATTTATTAATTATTTATTTCCAATATTTCTTCTCCACATTGAGTGACTTCTTCAGGGAGCAAATATTACAATTTGAAAAACTCGTTTTAATAAAACTAGTTTTAATTTTTTTCAATTTGAAAAACTAGTTTTAATAAAACTAGTTTTTCAAATTATAATATTTGTTCCCTGAAGAAGTCACCCAATGTGGAGACGAAATATTGGAAATAAATAAATTATAAATAAATGAACTTAAGCTCGTTTAAACTAAGAAGAATATAAAAAATTTGTTTTTTTTTTAATTTTTCATTATATTTTTTTTTTTAATTTTTCATTATATTTTTTTTTTTTTATTGATACTTTGAGATACAACTATTCAATGAATTTTTCTCCAAAACGTCATCACAAAAACGCAACTGAAAAATGTTTTTTAATCCACTAAATCGCCAAAATGGACAATAGTCTTAAAATTGTTTTTTCTACCGGATATCCGAGTTTCATCAAAAATATTTTACCTTAATTGAAAGCTAAAGCTTTGACAAGACTGCTCGGAAAATGCAACAGTCCTGCAATTTTTATATTTTTCAAGGGCTTTTGAGAAATCACTAGATCTTGTGTTAGCAATATTTTCCACGATTTCTTTGTAAAAACTTATGATTTTGTAAAAACGAATTAACAATTTTTAAACAATATTTGTTGACAGCACTATTTTTTAATATTTTTTTGTCCTAATTTTGGTAAATTTACTTAATTTAAATTCTCTTAAGAGTCGTAACTTCTTAGCACTCAAAACTGTGTTTGCTGCGAATGAAACAAAATTGCACTTTTAAGTAAATTTTCCTGTTATTGTTAGATTTGTTGAGTATCTTTACAATACGAAACTGACATTGGCTTTAGTTGCTGAAGATGAGCGCAAGCAATTTCACTTCCATTAGCAGTCTTTTTAAAAATGTATGATGTTTGTTGTTAGAATTCTAACTCGTTTGAATTTACGTGCAATTTTACTACTATTAAATTGAAATAAAGTAACAATTTAAAAAATTCATTGTGTTTTTTTTCAAATGAACCATAAACAAATTTTAAGGTATTTTATTATATTAACCTGTCTACTGAGTAGCCAAAGTTAAAAAAATCTTCGTGTGTTGCGTCGATAAAAAACAGCAAAGACGTATATATACGTCTTACGCAAAGTGGGAAGCACAGCATATCTTTTTAACAAAAAATTTTGAATTTTTTTAATTAAACATATTTTTATTGAATTTTAATCTACTAATGTTGAAAAAAAATTATTCGTACAACTAATTAAATTTTTTCTGATGCCAATTACAAAAAAAATTGTTGCCAAATAATTAGGAGCATTTCAACTAATGAAGTTTTTTCACATAAATTATTCAAACATTAAGTAGAAGCAAGAAAAAAATTGGTAAAATGCTACTAATATTCGCATAATTTTTGCGAATAAACTTATTTGTTGAAATGCTTGGAAATGGATTTTTTGTGTGAGTACCAATTAAAGCAATCCATAATTTTTTAAATTTTCATATTCAAAATTAAAAGCTTTTAGAAAAATAGTTAACAAAATTCATTATTTTGTGTGTAAAAAAACTAAAATCGACCTTCAATTAAAATATTTGTTGATTCAATTAAAAGTTTAATACGGTCCTATTAACCCTTATCCTGTGTAAGTGGGTCAAAACCAAAAAAGTTACTTTTATTTTACTTTATATTGAAAAGTTGTTAATATATTTTTCTGAAACTTCGTGGCTTTTAATCATTCGAGAAGATGTATAGAATACAAAAAAAAATAAATAATCCTATCACCTAACATAGCGTCCACATAAAAAAAGTAAGTGGGTCAAAATTGCCCAATACAAATTGCATGATAATTTTTACGTTTATATGTATTTCTACTTGTACATTCATTTATTTTATGTCACATTATATGACA
>CM037851.1:301181053-301241911 GCA_021234595.1 Delia radicum | reverse complement strand
ATTATATGACATCTGAATTTTTAAATTCAATGAAAAACACTTTGCAGTTTCGAATTTTTGAATAAAACTAAGTAATTAGTTCATAGTTTTTCCCAAATTTTTTTTTTCATAAGTACTACTCTTATTTTAACAAATAAAAACTCAACTCAGAAAATAATTTTTACATTCATAGTTTAGTATGAACATTACTTTAGTCTGAATACAATTTCAAAGCATGCGGTTTTTGTAAAAAAAATTAAATAAATGTCGCGATTGAACGAAAATGAAGTTCATGATTTGTATGTAAATCAGAAGATGATGAAATAGCTAACGATCCGTAAACAGATGAAGATGATGATGTGATATCAGATATTGATTCCTTATATAATCAAAAAAGTATCAGATTTGAGTGATTAATTAGTCCTTAACTATACTTGCAAGCGTTGATAAAATAGGTGGCCACAATCCTTATTTACAACATGTTGGACATCTCCGCGTATACTGACATTAACGCTGAATGGAACAAACAAAAACACTTTCGACGCAGTCTTTTTTTTTTTGAAGAATTAGGTAATGCCCTTGTCCATGACGAAATTCAAGTCGTCCCATACTGTTGAGAAGTAGTTTTGCCAAGTCGACTGTACGAAGTTTGCAGAAGGAGGATAAAGTGGTTAATAAGAGCGCTCCAAACAGAGGGCCGATGCTATATATGCCCCCAACGTTCATCCAGTATAAAATATTCAAATAAATGTACTAACTGCAATAGTTTTATTTGCAAAAGCCATTCAAATGTAATATTTTTATGTGAAAACTGTAAAAATGATACATTATTTAATGTTTTTATAATAAATTACTTATTGGGCAAAATTGACCCACTTGCACCTTATACGTAATTTTTTTTTTACACAGGATAAGGGTTAAGAAAATTGTAGTATCAACTAAAATAATTTGTAAATAATTGATTTTATTTTTAACTAAGATTTTAATCATACCTATTAAAAATTTAATTGAATATAATTGTGAAAGGCGTGGTAGAGAAGAATGAGTGTATTTTCTAAAAATCATAACTACATTGCAATTCTCAATTTTTTTTGAATCAGACTGCTCAGTTTCTGGTATTGAACCTTCGTCAGTGACCCTGTTTTTTGAATTTTTGAATAATGTAATATTTGTTATGTTTTTATTTGTTCGATTGCGTCTATATGAAATTTTCTGTGCAATCACTGACCGTGGTATAGATAAACTGATTTCTAATGCCACATGCATTCGCACTACACGTTAGACAGAGCGCCTCTGAGCTATCGTCAGGTCGAGTTTTGTTGTGATTAAAACTAGTTTTATTCAATTTCAAAAAAAATTGTAGATACTATTAAAACTATAAAAATTAAAAAAAAATCACTAAAAATATTAACAAAATTAAAAAAAGAACCGTCAAAATTAAAAAAAAAGACTCGAAAATTAAAAATATCATCAAAATTGAAAAAAAAATGCTTAAAATGGGATTTTTTTTAATTTAAAAAAAAAATAGCTGTAAATGAATAAAATCGTCAAAAATTAAAAATCGCTTATATTAGAAAAAGTCTCAAAAATAAAAAAACTCTAAAAATTGCCGAAATTAAAAAAAAAATACAAATTAAAGTAAAAGTCAACATTAGCAAATATTGGAAAACAATTATCAAAATAAAAAATATCGCTAAAATTAAAAAATAAAAAAACACCCAAATTTTAATTTTAAAAATGTTCAAAAATTAAAAATAGTTAAATTAGAAAAAGTCGCAAAAATTTAAACAAAAATCGTAAAAATTCCCGAAACTTAAAAAAATTTACAAAATTAAAAAAAAGCCAACATTGGAAAAAATCGTTAAACAATTGAACAGTTCATGCGAATAAGGACGAATAGACCACTTTTTCGCAAACACGTTTTTTGCATAAATGCATTTTATTAGCAGAGCCCTACAATCCTATGCAGAAATTTAGAGGAAATTTTTACTTTTAAGGCTAAAAAAATGACTTTGAAAGTGCAATAATTCGTATATTTTTATATTTTTGTTTAAATTGGAAGTGAACTAACGCACAATTTTAATTAAATACAACACAAAAAACATACAAAAATTTTACTTTCGGTAACAATGTGTTAAAAGAACATTACGAGGAACAAACCACACTTATTGTATTGACAAAAAATTTTACCGTTCTTGAGTTACAAGACTTTAAAGTGTGGAAAGCAAAAAGGGCGAATATCCATCCTTAACAAAATATTATATAAAAATTATTTAGCTGCGAGTTTAAAATTGATATTAGCTAAAATTTGAAATTGTACACAAAAAAAAAACAATCTTAGCACATACAAACAAATTAACCAGATTGCGAAAAAAAAATCTTCAGTGTTACCGCGTAATTAACATCATATAACCACGAATACATGGTCTAAGCATATTTTAAACCGTCTTTTGAATTATTTTATTTCGGAAATCAAATCTTTAAACATATTTTATAGTTACTTTCCTTCGATAAAGGAATATTAAAAAAAAAAATTAACAAAAAAATTTTTTTTGCATGTCCTTGCAATCCTTAAAAAGTGTATCATTAAAGTCCTTAAAGTGTTACAAAACAAATACCAACCACAGTTCGTCAAGTTTTGCAAGTCTCATGAAAATGTAGTCAAAATCTGCTGCAAAATAACACATTTTTATTCAAATTTTAATACATTTTTTTGGATATTCTCCCTTTTTCCATTAAGCAAAAATTGAAGTCCAATTTTGGCAAGTTCTTTTTCGAATACCTTACTAAAATTTTGTATATAGGTAGATGTGACTTAAATATTTAAGCTAATACCAAAAAGTTGACAAAAATATTATTTTTTAACCGTTTATATTATTTTTTAAACCGTTTCCCCTGTAAAATTCTACAAATGGTCTATTCGTCTTTATTCGCATGAACTGTTCAATTGTCAAAATTAAAAAATTAGCTAAAATTAAAAAAAATAAACATGCAATTTGGAAAAAATCAAAAAAATTAAAAAACGCTAATATTGGAAAAAAATCGCCAAAATTTTGCAAAATCAACAAAATTGAAAAAAAAACGCTAAAAATTTAAAAATCTTCAAAATTTAAAAAAATTACCTAAATAAAATCTGATAATATTGAGCGCTGCTTCTCAAAAAATATTTTTTTTGTATAAATATAGAAAATAACTAGACAAATTAGATTCATAAAAGTTTTTTATGTTTTTGGCAGCCATAATTACGGTTTGCAATTCGGACGTATATGCAACAGAATATGGTTTTAAATGAAAATATACCCACCCTGCCATCTATTGTGGCGATTTCAATAGCCACCATAGCCTTTGGAGGTACGCAGCTGATGATGAAAAAGGTGACTCTCTTCTCCAATGGTCTGAAAACAACAGATTACAACTCCTGTTCGATGCTAAAGATCGCGGTATAATAAATCGTAATGCAGCCACTTATGCGACCGATTTTTTGTTAACATTTAGAAAGTTGCAAACAGTATTTGATTCATACGCTTATTTCAGCTATTTATGCAACGGAATAGAGTAAACGAAAAAACATACATATACGCCTTACGCAGCAGAAGGGTTAAAAATGCAAACTTTATTTTCGCAATTCACTTTTTTTTTTTCAATTTAATGTATTGAATTGTAAAGAAGAAAAAATCATACATGCGTAATTTGTTAAATTTAAAAAACGTAACATGACAAAAGCTTTTTTTTTGTACGCGTCACGAGAAGCAAATGCACATTAAATTTAATTAAATTATTTTTAATATAAGTAAACTTTAAATGAAATTTGTTTTACACAATATTAAATTGATTACAATAAACCATTAACCCATTATATTGCAAAATTACTTACGGATATGAGTGGAGTTGCTTCAAAAATATGACAGACGGTAATGGTAAGCACAGTGGTTGAGAAAGCACGAAAAGTTAAAACTGAAATTATTACAATAGACAAAAATTCTTGTTGAAATTGAAAGTAAAAGTTGAAGATTACCGAAAAAGAATGAAATGAAAATATTACGGCTTGTTCAATTTTGGGTATGAATTCTACACACAGAAAGAATATGGTTTAAGATTGTCATATTATAATTGGGGAAATGTTATTATTATAGTATGGTCCTAAATATCATAATATGATCCTAAATCGTAGTTATTATCATAAGAATTATTATCATAAAAATCGTAATTCAAATTATACAGTGATGCTTTCAAATCAAATGTACAAACAACAAAAACTTTCTTAAAATTAACAAATTTTCGTTAACTTTACAAAAGTTTGTGTTATATTGAATGTTTTATATCTCGATTTAATATCAAGCTATTTTGGTTAGCCAAACTACAAAATAAATATAATTTAATGCACAAAATGTTTTCTAAATACTAATTTTAAATTGGTTCAGTAGTTTAAGACCTATTGGTCAAAAATACACGGAAAATGTAGTTTTTTCGACAAAAATGAAAAATGGTGTGTTTCCACAAAATTTTCTATTATTTTATTGAGCTAAAGATCCTTTATTTTATAATTATAATTATTTATTTCCAATATTTCGTCTTCGCTTTGGAAGACTTCTTCAGGGAAAATTTTTTATAATTAAAAAACTTAAAAATAAAAAAAAAATTAAAAAATATTTTAAATTTACTTTCATCGGGATAAACATTAATTGCATTTATAGTAATTAAATGTGCTAAAGTCCCAAAACTTATTTAACAAATTGTGAAAAGCAATCTGATGTAGGCGTGTCCCTATCCGGATTTCATTCCTGCCTAAGGAAATCTTCAGGGAACTTTGTTATTAGAATTTCTAGAGATATTTGTTATGTTAAATCACAAACTCAATGAGAATTTCTTGTCCTCGTCTAGGAGCGAGATTCAAAATATAAAATATCAAAGAAAAAACAAAAACAACAACAAAAAATTTTCACAATTGGCTTTGTCATCTTCCAAATAATACTCTGTTTTTTTGACAGACCTAGCAATGTAGTGACGTTTATTCAAGTAAATCAACAATAGAAATTCATATGTTTTCTATTAGTGTCAGTTACATTTAAATTTGCACAAGCACCTGCATATTTGTTATTTAAATTTATTTTCATCGGGATAAACATTAATTGCATTTATAGTAATTAAATGTGAAGATTTCCTTAGGCAGGAATGAAATCCGGATAGGGACACGCCTACATCAGATTGCTTTTCACAATTTGTTAAATAAGTTTTGGGACTTTAGCACATTTAATTACTATAAAAAAATATTTTATTTTCAATTTATAACGAGCTTTCAACCTCCGTATATTTACAAAAATAAAGCAAATCAAACATATTAGCTAGGTTGATACTAGTATTTCGATCTGGCTAAAGATCTCATCAGAACCCGAAGTTTTAGAAAAGCTAGAGCCTACATAATAGGCAGAACTTTAACAAAAAAACCTATTAATAATCAATTTTGCTCCATTCTTCTCTTCTTAGTAATCAACCACGTGGTTAGGTTTTTTCCTAACAAGCATCATGACGTTACTAAACTTTGAAGACCAAAAATGTTCTATTTATATAAAAAATATTTTATTTCCCGCCTTTTTTGTAATTATTATTTTTAAGTTTTTTAATTATAAAAAATTTTCCCTGAAGAGTCTTCCAAAGCGAAGACGAAATATTGGAAGTAAATAATTATAATTATAAAATAAAGGATCTTTAGCTCAATAAAACAAAAGACAAAAATTTATTTAAAAAGATCGAAGAAAAATAAGAAAATTTCTTATATTTTTGATATTAAAAAAATTTATTTTTGAGGAGGAAATGTCCCATTTTCCCTCCCCTGGATCCGCACCTGCTCTATTTATCCCATGTATTTGTCGTTGGCATGGTACGTGTTGCAAATATTAAATTTGGCGCATTGACTTATATTACCCCAAGGAGAAAACCTATTGATTTTATATAAAATCATCCTATGTTTAGACCTAGTTCCCTTATAAGGGTCCCCCCAAAAAAAATTACTTTTATGTTTATCCACAAGTCTCAATATTAAGATATTTCCATCATATTTGGCACACCGATCTATGTGTGTGCCAACTTTCATAGAAATATTTTAATATTCTGGGATACTTTAGCATAAATGGTCATAACTTGGGTATTTATTCATAGATTTTCTCTGAAAAATTATTTTTTTTCTTTGTTGAAGCACTACATTCTTTTCAATTCATTTCATTGCAAGGCCAATATCTTTAATATTTTTTTTTAAATTTTAAGTTTTTAATTTTTTTCAAAAAAAAAATAACTTTTGCTGTGTAGTTTCGACCCATAGGTCCTAAACTATTGAACCGATGAAAAAAAAATATTCAAAATATATGTTTTGCATTACAAAATATTAGTTTTAACTGACCAAAATTGCTTAATATTAACTCCAGATATACACCCACAAAAAAACTGGGGGTATATTATCGAAGTGTTTGGTAATTATACAACTACATAAGTTTCAAGTTAGTTTCACAAAGTTCTAGTAAAATTTAATTAAAATTTTTTGTAAAATATATAAAAGCCAAGTAAAACATTTCTAAAAAAAAATCAAATATTTTACAAGAAATTTGTAAAACTAACCAGAAACTTATGTAGTTGTATAATTACTAAGTACTTTGGTAATATTTCCCCAGTGTGTTTCTGCGTGTAGTCAAAATTGTCGAGTAACTTAAAAGTTAGTACTAAGGCATATTTACATGTGGTGAATTCAGGGAATTTTAACATTTTAAACCATTAAATCCCTGTTTTAATGGCATTTTTGCTCTTTTTTAAAAGAAGGACAACAAAGAGCCTTGCCTTGAGGAGTTAGAAGGTTAACATATTCTACAAAAATATTCTCCGTAACAGTTTACATAAATTTGCTGAACACACTATATACTTTAAACGTAAGCTTTACTCGATTTTCTATGCCGATTGCCAATACAAAATTTGCATTTGGGTGAAACTTTACCTCCGCCTAAAATGAAACCCAGATGTAAATTTTCAAAACGCCGATACACGTGTCTTTTTTTCGTCTCTTATATCAAAATTTATAGGTCGGACCTTTTAATTTTGGAAAAAATTTAATTTTGTTTAACAGTGTTATTATAGGATCTATATAAAAATAATTCCCCGTTTTTTTATCTATCTAACCACTGTGCACCTCTTTTCTCAAGTAAATTTGACAAGAGAAACCTGTAGAGTATGTTTTACTTTACAAATATCTTTAATACCATTCAATTTACACTTTTATATCGTTGTCTTATATTCAAACGGAGCTATCTACATTTTTTGAGAAAATGAGGTTTTGACGCCAAAATGACGTAGCTGTCATATATTGTATTAATTTTAATCTTAAAAGTTTATTCTAACACAGTTTTCCTTTTTTGCAAAACTAGATTGAGCTATCTACAACAATGTTATTTTTTGAATGCAAATAAACTATATCAGTGAGTTTCTATCTACCTCAGTCTCTCTCAATCTGCACTCATTTTATTTGTTCGTAAACTTGCACCGAGCAAATTAAAACATCTTGCTAAAATTTAGAAGTTTAAATAAATTTTTGTCACGTTTTTAATAATAATTTAATAAAATTTTTAATTATTTGACAATATAACTGGCAAACGATGTTTTTCAACGAAATTCATACCATGTGCTTCACTCGAGAAACAAATAATAAGTTCTTCAACAAAATTGTTTATCGTTGCGTAATTTAGGCGATATGAGCCAAAATATTTTAGGGTAAATTTTGGAAACTACTGCATAAAAGTTTTGGACAAAAAATAGTTCTCTTACCAAGATATAACCACGCTTAAAAAACTATTTTTGTTCTGCTTCTATTTAAGAAGATATCGCGATTTTTGATTTTTGGAAAAAGCTAAATTAGGCGAAAAAGTATCTAAACTTCAATTAATATTGTTCAAAACGCTTTACTATTAATACTTAATGTCTTCTTTCTGCAAAATTGCTTAAAAATCCGTCTATTAGCTTATAAGTTAAGACGATGTCTTTTAGATGAATCCTGATAAAATCCTGTGAGTCCTTGGACTAAAGTAAGGACTTATTATTAAATATAAAGCTTCAATCTTACCTATATTTTATTCTAAAGAGTTATTAGTCAACTTAAATTGGTTTTTTAGATTTTTTAAAACCATTTTTTTTTTATAATTAGTTTTTTGAAATTTTGATTTTGAAGCTTTCTCGCTTCCAAACCGTGGACGGCACACGAAAAAATATTTAGCAAATTTAGTTTTCTATCGGAATATGTTAATTTCTGAGTATAAAACGCTCATTGTGGTAAATTTTATGAAGACTGTCCTGAGGCAGCCGTACCCGTTAGAGGTTTACAATTTTAATGATAAAATAAGCAAGATAAAATTTAAAAACATTAAATTTGAATGGAAAATACGAAAATATAAACAAAATGAAAGTGAGTGTTTTAAGCAACAATTTTTTATCAACATGTTGACATTATTTTTTAGTGCAAAACAATGTTTCCATTACCTCGGCCTAGTTCAGTAGCTTCTTTATTTGTATATACTCTTTGGCTATATACAGTAAGTTGTTGCTTTACAATAACTGTTTCGTATATTTATAATATGGGTTGTAACCGTAGTTCGCCTCCTCTTGGTACATCATGGGTAACGCTAAATGAAGTACTAGGAATCGGAAGCCAAAGTTTACGTTTATACAGAACAATCACATAAAATCCCCAGACTAACAAATATAGAAAAAGTGAAAATAAAAATTCAAGAATTACGGAAAATAATAAAGAAACAATATATAGAGTTCTGATTCCTAGGAGGAACTCTTAATACATAAACAAGATCAAAATTTACTCACAAACAAAAAGGAATACACAATAAAAACTTTCGCACTATGAACAATACATGGCAAAGGCCGCAAAGACTATAGGACCTCAGGTCCGCATATGCCAATTAAATATAGAGGGCATTAGCAAATCTAAGTCCGACTATCTGTCACGATTCCTGATAGATGAAAAAGTAGACGTAGTCCTAATATAGGAACCGCAGACATCATCACATGATATATTAAATATGCGTTCAGGGCTAAAAACTTCTAAGTAGCAGCCATTAACGACAAGGATACGGCATTGCGACGTATATACAAAATGATATACATGGGGCTGAAGTCCTGTCATGCACCAAAAAAGTCAACGAAAAATGCTAGAATGGCCAAATAAAAACCAAAATTATAACGGTGATCTTACATTGTTTTCTATTTCAATTCAGCTAAAGCTAAATACACTCAAAAAAATAAGTTTGTTAAGTAAGCAAAAAAATTTGCAGAGTCAGCAAAATTTTAGTCAGGTGCTTGCAAAAAAATTACTAATGAAAATCAGCCGGCTGATGTTTACAAAAAAATTAGTAGATTCAGCAAGAGCTTTGCTAACATTAAATGAAGAAAGGAAATTATGGCATCTTTTAAAGGAAGACAAATACCATATATAATTCTAGAAACGAAACGAAAAAATAACATAATATGATATATACTACACTTTTTTGCAATAAGATAAAGGAAACATAAAAAATTACCCAGGATGTGTGTTCTGGTCTTTCGCTTTAGTCTTTCTACCAGTACGTATATTTGTTTGCAATTTCAAATTGCCAATTTGACCACACTACATTAATAATCTTGTTTAAATTTATATTTATTTTAAGTTTTAAATAATATGTCTTAAAAAATTTACAATGTCTGAGATACTGTTAAGAGACTTATAGTTTTATTTGTGTCAAATATGCAAATAAAAAAAATAAATTTCGATTTTAAATTGTAATAATCATTATAAACATTTAGTTTACAGATACACATTTAATCTTTATTAAATTTAATTACTTTGTTTTGTCTTTAGTTAATGAACAATTAATTTCCCAAGCCGGTGACAACACAAAACTTGCAGTTATTTTAATCCACAATTTTTTTTTTGTTTTATGTACGAAAAACAGATACAAAAAGCTTTCATTGTTGATTTTTAGTATATCTTAAAAAAGTTGTACTTTTTAGTATTATCTTCCTCTTCTCTGCTACATCTTGTCATGCCGCGACAACAACTTCATTCTGCGTATATTTTTCAATCTGCTTGTCGTCCACACTATTAATGTGCTTATCAGCAGATTTTATTTAGCAAAATAAATTAGTAAAACATCAGTAAAATATTAGTAAAACATTAGTTCAAAACAGTTAAGTGTTGAATAGGTATAACTAAAATTTTAGCTGAAAACATAATTTTAGCGAAAAATTTGATAATTAGTAGTATACTTGATTCACAAAACGTTTTACTAACTTTTCTACTAACATATTTTTTGAGTGTACACTGTGCTACTATACATTAAAAAAGAAAAATAATATTTTTAAGCACAAATTTTGTCGTAACAGTCTAATGAAAAGTCTAATATGAGGATCGCCAGAGGTGCTTATAAAGTGCTTATTTGTTTTTATTAATAAAATGCTTGTATTTCATAACAAAAATTTTTCACTACTTTATGAAAAAATATTTAAAAAAAAAATTAAATATCCATGCAAAAAATGCCCTGGATTTGGTAAGCTTTGGTTTGTATGCTTTCAAAATAACGCTTCGCCGCCTTGTATACAATAAAGCAATTAGGGAAGGCATTCTGTAGTGCTTCCCAAAATGCTTTCTTTGAAGCAGTGAATTATGCTTAGAATGAAGCAATAAAGAATGCATACTATGAAGCATTAATATTGTCAACATACAAAAAAAGATTTCTTATTGCCTAAGAAGGCATGAATTTATTGCTACTAAGAGGACGTGAAAGAAGCGCTTTTCACCTGCTTAAAAGCGACATTCTAAGTGGGAAATCGCGAACAAAAATCATTCGTTCTGGATTTGATATATAAGCGCTTCGTAATTAATTAATATCTTCCGGAAGCGCTTCTAGGTAAGCACTATTTTTTCCTGGGATAGTTCATATATTTGACAATATGACGTGTAACAAGGTTCAAAAAAAGTAAATCAAGTGCAATATACTACTAAGGAAGACAAAAGAAAAATAAAATGTACAATTTTTGAAAAGTTAATTGATCATAAGAGACATATATAAATAAAAAATATAGTTGAAAAAGAAAATAGAGAAGCAAATTACCTTTGATTTATGGTGCATATCATTGAAATCGTCCAAAGATTTCATTGTTTTTCGGAAAAAAAAAAAATAAAAATTTAGTTTTATTTTTTTGATATTTACAAAAAAAATTTAAAAATATTTAAAACTAAAAATTCAAAAATCAGGCCTAGCAGCTTTGTGCAAAATTTTATAACTTGAAATACAAAAAACAAGAGTTTTTTAAATCGGTTAGGAATTGTAGTCGGAAATGTTATTTGCTCAAAAAAGTGCTTTTGGAAACACTTTGAGCCGGCACCCAGCTAGTAAGTTAAATTCGAGTAAGGAGTGCGCGACAAATAAATGTAACATACTTTTAAGCTTATATCTTTAAATACTAGTCATTATTTTTGCACTTGACATTTTTATAACGTTTGTCATTTGTGTCAAAAACTATGTGCCTAATTTTATATTAATCGCCTGATAAGTTTTTTTTTACAATGGATAATAGGGTGGGGCGATAAGTATAGAAGGAAAAAAATCTTAATGGGCGCTTCGCGTTTTTGATTCTTGGGATTGTATTGAGCAAAAAGTCCAATAGACCAGATGTGAAAATCGATACGGTGAAAATCGAGCTTCCACATTTTGACTTGCAGTTTTTCTCAGACTTTTGTCACGTTTTTTTGGATATTTTGGCCTATAACAGCCAAACCATTGAGATTTTTGATCCAATACTAAGACAAAAATTGTAGCCAAGACAATAGTTAAGAACTCTCTAGTACATCAGAAAAGCATTGGAACGCTCCTTCAGGCAGTTTTGGCCTTGTGAAAGTGCAAAGGGACAGGGTTACTTTCACAAAATACGGCTAAAAAGGCCTATTTTGAAATTAAAAATTAAACCGCAACCACAAATATGATTGATGCATTACTCTGCTAGATAATCTTCCAAAGAAGAGATTGATACCATAATCTTGGATAAGCTCCTCCTACTTCCTAAGATATGTCCATCCCACACATTGTTACTTTCACAAAATACGGCAAAAAAAGCCCTATTTTGAAATTAAAAATTAACCCCTTAACCCCCACCCACAAATATTATTGATGCATTAATCTGCTAGAGAATCTTTCAAAGAAGAGATTGATACCATAATCTTGGATAAGCTCCTCCTTCTTCCTGAGATATGTCCATCCCACACATTGTTACAAGCAAGTCAAAATCTGTTTGCAAGTCAAAATCTGGAAGCTTCTTTTCACCGTAGACGTATGGTCTAGTGGACTTTTTTGCTCAGTACAATCCCAAGAATCAGAAACGCGAAGCGCCCATTAAGATCTTCAAATCGCCCCACCCTAATGGATAATCAAGAAAAAGTGAATGAATTTTTTATTAAAATATTCAATGAATTTCAGTGTCATCCGTACAAAACAATTTCTAGGAAAGCTGGTGTTTCCGGCAAACGATTTCTTGTGTTATACAAAATATAAGGAACAACTGACAAGCAAAAGGTGATCTCAAAATGAAAAAGAGTTTGGAAAAAGTGTACAGCTGCTTTTACAAAAAAGGAAACAAAAGATTACTGCATCTTTTGGCCTTAATGGAAGGCATTCCAGAAAAAGGTAAACATTTTATTTAAAACAACTTAAAAATCTAAAAGCTTTGTAAATTAAAACTTTGTTTTAAATATTTATTAATAAAAAAAAATAAAAACTTAAACACTAAGATGTTTGGTTTAAAGTTATAAGCCTAAAAGCATGTTTTATTTAACTCTGGCGCACTCCTTACGCTGAATTTATTGAACATAGGCATTTTTTTGGGTTAGTACTTGTTTTCGCGATATTTGCGATTTAAAATTTCATGCAGAAACAGTAAATATTCAATACAATTTTTGTAACTTATTACATAGAATTTAGATCAATTCATCCAATGAAAATCACTTACAAATAAATTTTCGCGTTAATTTATTCTAACACGGTTTTCCGTAAATTATTCCCAAAGTTTTTATTTTGTCGATAATATTCAAGATTTAATATTATCAGAGCAAAACAAAATTGTTGTTGTATAAAAATATGTCTTGCGAATGTCTTGCAAGACATTCATGCTACACTTTAGTATACAGGGGCAGTTTTTAATTAATATTGTAGAAGGTCGACTTGCAAATATTTTCTATTTGATCAAATTAAACAGTTTATTCGATCTCCTTAGCAATTGGTAGATAGCTCCGTTTGAATATAAGACAACGATAAACATTTTCCTTCCACATAAAAGAAAAAAAAAAAAAACTATTGAAAAAAAATTCGAACACATAAAGGTAGAGAAAGTGCGGGTAATGTGGAGTAGGCGGGTAATGTGGAACAGCCCTTTATCTCGCAATCTAAGGACTATTTCAGAAATGTTTGTTGTTGCAGCCGTTGCATATTCATATACGAGGGCGGATCAATAAGTCCATGACTTTTTGAATGAAACATATTTTTTTTTGCAAAAAAAAAAAAAATATTTTTCAACATAATCTCCTTTTAGCTCAATACACTTAGTCCAACGTTTTCTCCAATTTTTGTATCCCTTTCAAACAATAGGATTTTCCGATGTTCATAAAATAGGCATTTCTTGGCCATATGGGGTCGTTTTTTTTTTAAAAAATCCTCGTTAAATCGGTCCAATAAGTTGGCATAATATTTGCAGTTTATTCTTTTTCCCTTCTGAAGGTAATCGATGTGGATTATCCCGCGTGCATCCCAAAAAACTGCTGTCATCACCTTATTGACCACGATTACGTTTATGGTCAATTGAGAGCAAACGCGGCACCCATCTTGCAGACAGCTTTTTTAAAGCCTATGGCATCAACAATCTCACGCACTTTTACTCTTCGATCGGCCAACACCATATCGTGGATTTTTTCGACATTTTCGGGTGTATTGACCTCAATTGGCCTTGCAGAACGTTCAATGTCGTTTGTTCTTGTGCGACCACAACGAAAGTCAGTAAACCACTTTTTTACCATTGAAATCGGTGGTGCAGAGTCCCCATAGTATTTATCAAGCTTTTCCTTGTTTTGAATGACGTTTTTTTTTCGCATTTTTAAAAAAATTCACGAGGTTGTATGTTTTGAACAGCTTTTAAACGCAAAGTAAATGACGGAACTTAGTACTTGATGGGAGCATTGTTGCTTTTCATATAACTACGAGGGAAGTTCGAAAAGTCACGGACTTATTGATCCGCCCTTGTAAATTAGTGCCACTCTTACATTTTTGAGGCTAAACTTAACTGCTAGTTTTTAGTTATTTAAAAAGTAAAACTTGGTATTTTTTACAGTTATATTAGTTTTTTGTTTTTATATACATCGAGATTATTTTTATGTTATTTTCAATTTATAACGAGCTTTCAACCTCCGTATATTTACAAAAATAAAGCAAATCAAACATATTAGCTAGGTTGATACTAGTATTTCGATCTGGCTAAAGATCTCATCAGAACCCGATGTTTTAGAAAAGCTAGAGCCTATATAATAGGCAGAACTTTAACAAAAAACCTATTAATAATCAATGTTGCTCCATTCTTGTCTTCTTAGTAATCAACCACGTGGTTAGGTCTTTTCCTAACAAGCATCATGACGTTACTAAATTTTGAAGACCAAAAATGTTCTATTCATATAAAAAATTTTTAGTGTGTACTCTGGCTCAAGTAATATTTTTTACAGTTATATTAGTTTTTTGTTTTTATATACATCGAGATTATTTTTATGTTATTTTCAATTTATAACGAGCTTTCAACCTCCGTATATTTACAAAAATAAAGCAAATCAAACATATTAGCTAGGTTGATACTAGTATTTCGATCTGGCTAAAGATCTCATCAGAACCCGATGTTTTAGAAAAGCTAGAGCCTATATAATAGGCAGAACTTTAACAAAAAACCTATTAATAATCAATGTTGCTCCATTCTTGTCTTCTTAGTAATCAACCACGTGGTTAGGTCTTTTCCTAACAAGCATCATGACGTTACTAAATTTTGAAGACCAAAAATGTTCTATTTATATAAAAAATTTTTAGTGTGTACTCTGGCTCAAGTAATATTTTTTACAGTTATATTAGTTTTTTGTTTTTATATACATCGAGATTATTTTTATGTTATTTTCAATTTATAACGAGCTTTCAACCTCCGTATATTTACAAAAATAAAGCAAATCAAACATATTAGCTAGGTTGATACTAGTATTTCGATCTGGCTAAAGATCTCATCAGAACCCGATGTTTTAGAAAAGCTAGAGCCTATATAATAGGCAGAACTTTAACAAAAAACCTATTAATAATCAATGTTGCTCCATTCTTGTCTTCTTAGTAATCAACCACGTGGTTAGGTCTTTTCCTAACAAGCATCATGACGTTACTAAATTTTGAAGACCAAAAATGTTCTATTTATATAAAAAATTTTTAGTGTGTACTCTGGCTCAAGTAATATTTTTTACAGTTATATTAGTTTTTTGTTTTTATATACATCGAGATTATTTTTATGTTATTTTCAATTTATAACGAGCTTTCAACCTCCGTATATTTACAAAAATAAAGCAAATCAAACATATTAGCTAGGTTGATACTAGTATTTCGATCTGGCTAAAGATCTCATCAGAACCCGATGTTTTAGAAAAGCTAGAGCCTATATAATAGGCAGAACTTTAACAAAAAACCTATTAATAATCAATGTTGCTCCATTCTTGTCTTCTTAGTAATCAACCACGTGGTTAGGTCTTTTCCTAACAAGCATCATGACGTTACTAAATTTTGAAGACCAAAAATGTTCTATTTATATAAAAAATTTTTAGTGTGTACTCTGGCTCAAGTAATATTTTTTACAGTTATATTAGTTTTTTGTTTTTATATACATCGAGATTATTTTTATGTTATTTTCAATTTATAACGAGCTTTCAACCTCCGTATATTTACAAAAATAAAGCAAATCAAACATATTAGCTAGGTTGATACTAGTATTTCGATCTGGCTAAAGATCTCATCAGAACCCGATGTTTTAGAAAAGCTAGAGCCTATATAATAGGCAGAACTTTAACAAAAAACCTATTGACTTTGTTTTATATGTGTTCAAAGATTTATTCGGTAAACAAATTTTGTATAGGTTAATATCTTACACTTGTGTCACAAAGTGTATGAATTAATGAATTTTTTAATTTAGTTGCAGATCGGATAATGTGAAATATCTTAAGGAGCTGTGGAGTACTATTCCACATTACCCGTTCAGTATTTTTAAAAAATCTAATATAACAATTTTAAGTTGTATTTACTACTTCTATCTACTTTATTTATTTGTCATTAATGCAACATGCACACTCAAAAAAAAAGTCTGTAAAGTCAGCAACAAAGGTGCTAATATCAGCAAAAAAAAAATTAGTAAATTTAGCAAATATTTTGCTGATATTATCCATTTTTCTGCAAGAATTCTCCCAACAAAAATGTTGTTGACTTTACAGATTTTTTTAGTGCAATAGGCCTCTGACGCGTTCTTAAATAAGGTATTTGTCTTTTCTGTGTCATTAAAACCGTTCCGTACATAAATATATTATTCGCTAATTTGTATTCACTCGTGAAATAGTGTTAAGTTTTAAAAGAATGTAGATTTCTCTTCTTTACTAGTTTTACTTTTGTAAAACTATAAACTAATCTAAAGAGCGAGACTCGCATTTTTTCACATTTTTTGAAAATCAACCATTCTGAACCTTAATTAATAACTTTGAAATCCAATAAGCTATGAAATTTCTCTTTGTTTCGAAATAATTTATTTTAATAAACCGCTTCACAATTATTTCTGAAAGCAAAGCAAGTTGATATCCAATCATGAGTACTACTTTTTTTTAATAAAAAACTAATTGTTTATGTCGATATTTGTCTGCACTTGAACTTCTCCATTGAAAGTTTTTAGTAAACCAGTGGGTTTCCATACTACTCAGTGCCGCTCAATCTGTTCTCTTTTTATTTAATTTCATTTATTTATTAGGTCAATTGCATATACAAAATTCCCTACAAATGAGATTTAAAAAATATATATATAAATTAATGTACAAATAAGTATCTAAAAATATAAATATTAAAAATTTACTAATTCAAAAATTTAAAAATCAGCAATTTGAAGGTTTCTTTCGAAGTGCAAAACTCAATTCTATGGTTAGGATTTCATTAATAAAATTTATATCACTAAGCGCACGATTTAAAGTACTTTTTTGGGTATAGTTTGTGCGATGACAAGGTGTATTAAAAATATAATGATTATAAAGAGAACTCTAGGTGTTCGTAAACTAGCACGGAGGAAATGAAAACATGTTGCAGAAATTAAAAAGTTTAAATTAATTTTTATCATGTTTTAAAACAATAAATTTTTAATTATTTCAAATATTAATGATAAAATCGATAAGATAAAAAAAAAATATATTAATTTCTAATAGAAAATAACAAAATATAATCAAAATAGAAGTGAGTGTAAAAAACATGTTTTCATTTGCTTGTCCGAGTTCGGTATTTTGTTGCTGAGAGGCGTGAGAAGTGTAGTCTCTCTATTTGTATATACTCTTTGATTAAACTAAGCCAATTTTCATAGAATTTTATAAAAAATATAATATAGTTTTTTAAAATTTTCATTAACTCCATTAAAAAGCATCATTAAAAAAAAAATTTCATAAAAAGTTTAAAGCTTTTCATTAATTTTAAGGAATGTTTCGTTCACATTGTGAAGAAATTTTCATTAATTAACTAAAAATTTTCAGTATTTTTCGTTCACAAAAATTCTCTCTGCAACAAAATTGAAATTGTAAATGATTCTGTAATTAGATTTGATTGCGTGTAATGTGGAATAGTATACCACATTACCCCCGAGTTACTTCACATTATCCTCTATGTTTGAGCATATCACTCATTTACTGCAAGGACGTCAGAACTCAAAAAACATGACTTTTGAGTTAATGACGCAGAATTATTCGTTATCATATTGTGTATAAAAGTCGTATTGACTTCTTGTATCTTCACCTCTTTAGAAAAATTATGTCGTTATTTTTTTTCTTCAAAGTGGGAGTAAATTGAAAACTTTAAACTCGTTTTCTACAAAATAAAAATTTTTGAGTTATGACGTTATTGCAGTAAATGAGTGATATAGTCTTTTTGGGTACTTAAGCCTTTTCGTGTATAACTATTTTTTCAATACTCCTAATGCATTTTTGTTATGACCACAGTTCAACAACAAATTAATTTATATTTTAACATCGACTTTGTTAATTTATCGTTAATACTTTGGCTTAAAACTACAAAAATAAAATTGGTATTCCACATTACCCGAACTTACTCTATTGACACTTGAGGCATAATTTTTTTTTTTTTTTTTGTATGGAGACAGGAGTATGCATGCACACTGTCTGTACAAAGAAGCCTTTCATTTTTTGACAATGGCTAAAAAAAAACCGCAGGGGATCTATTGAAATAACATACAAGTGTTAAAGAAAAAGGATGTTTGAAATAATCTATGGTAAAAGAGAAATATTTTCATTGAATGTTTTTTTTTTTGTTTCCATCTTTTTAATTTTCCACATGATGTAAAAAATCGTAAAAGATAATAACACGTTTACTTTTATATGTATTCATAGAGAGAAGTTATTTTTAATACATGCTGAATCAATGTGACAATAGGGAATCAATTCATTAGTATCCTGTATTTGTTGAAAGATCTCACACATAATATGGGCGAAAATACTGATCTTAGAAAACACTTTTGTATGATTTTAACTCATTTTAAAAATGAGTAGCAGAGTAAAGATTTTCTGCTCAAACGGTCTTCAGTAGAGTTGTATAATTACACACTGCTACAAAAAAAAACTTTTTGTCAGAACTTGAAAACCGACCTAGTGGGGGTTGTAGGCCTAGGTGAGGACATACAAAAACCGTTTTCAAAAATTTTGAAACACCCTCAACATTTTGAGTTATTTTCAAAAAACTGTTTTAGGGTAGGTCGTAGCACTTTAGTACCTCTAACTCACACATTTTTTGACCGATTTCAAAATTTTAAACAGTTTTGGAAAGACAAAGAATTAGGCTTTCATGAAATGTATTCATTAAATATATATTCCAAGACATTAGGTAAGTGTTTAGCAAAAGTTTCTCTTTTTTTATTTTTTTTTTCCAAATTTTTCAAATTCAACAAGAGTTATTTTATTTTTTTTTTATGAAAACCTATCTTTTTCTGCACTGTATTTTAAAGACAATTTTATATAGAATTAGATATTATTTGTTAAAATCGGTTTCTATTTGCAAAAGTTACTAAACTTTTTCTAAAGTAAAATGTTAAGATTGCAGACTTTTCTTCTGGTAAACCACTTGACTTACAAAAATGCTTGTTTAATTTTTTTTTTTTTTTATTCATATGGTTTGCGCTGGGGGAGAAAATGCTAAAAACAGGTGTTAATGAAAAGTTGAATAACTTTTACAATTTTCATCCGATTTGAAAAATTAAAACCATGTTTTGTTAAGAACTAAATTTTCTTTATACGTTGGTATAAATTTTTATAAGCTTTCATATTAAAATAAGCAATGAAAAGCTACTAAAATCAAAAAAGTTTATAATTTTCGTTTTTTTTGTAGATATTCTTAACAAAAACAATACTTATAACTTACAAATGTATAAGAAATGCACGTCATTTTAAAGCCTAATCAGTTTTCTTTCCAAACCCGTTAAAAAAATGTAAATCGGACAAAAACTGACTGAGTAACAGGTCGATAAGTTGACGAACATCGCTTGAAACGGTTTTTTAGAATAACTTCTGAATTTGAGGGTGTTTCTGATATTTTTTGACACAATTTGTAATGTACTCAACAAGACCTATAACCCACGCTAGGTCGTTTTCCAAGTTTCTTTTCATTGTAGCACCGTGTTATTATAGCGAAGTCGCATTTTGATATATCTTCTCTTTACAAAATGTAGGTCTGAAGGAATCGAGTATTTTTAAATTAAATGACGTACAAGTTAGACGGCTTTCCCAGCCAACTTCCATGTTGTATTTAGTTGAAACTCATTTCATGAGATCCCATCAATAACATCTAATGTATAGTGCGATATCTGAGAAAGCTCGATAAAAAAACGAGGGAAGTCATTAATGACAACAAAAGTAATAAGTTTTGATACCAGTGCGCCGTACCATACGATCAAACGCCTTAGAAATATCTAGAGCGAACACTTTATTTTCACCACTCCAACGTTCCGAAAGGAATGCTAACATGTCACCAGTAGAACGGCTTCTACGAAAGGCATGCTTTCGATCACTAATAAGTGAATTTGACTCTAGGTAATTAACAAGATATTGATTAACCATATTTTCCATCACATTCGAGCACACAGAGCATATTGCGATTGGGCGGTCATTTTCAGGATAACTAGCCGCACTGTTTTAAATATTGCATTGCACTTTTGAACATTGCACGGTACGACGAGCTAAAAAAAAGTAAGCCAATAGACCGGCAAGCGGCGAAGAGAACTATTTCAGCACCAGCGCAAGTACACCATCCGGCCCCGCTGACTTATTTATGTTGAGCTCCGCAAGAACCCTTTTAACTGCACGACATAATACACGATACTCTTGCGAGTTCGGACATTAGTTGATTGCTTTCCGGCAGAGCTGAATGTTCCGCTAGCATCTTAGCCAAATGTAAGAGTTTGGACTAATGAACTAGCATTTTCCATTATGCTTTTAACAAATTACCAAAAGCTCTTACTGCCTCAACGAGCAGAAAGAGCTTTAGCATGAAGACGCTGTTCGTAAAGAAGCTTTTCCCGTCTAAGTACCCTGTAACACTCTGATTTCGCAAAGTGTGCGTAGCAGATCGGAATTTACGTTTTTATTATTGCGCAAAATTCCAATTTAGAAAAATTCAAGTCAAATGTCCACAAACACTACTCCCTCTTTCCTTCTCTTCATAACCTATTGCTTGATATCAACAAAATGCAATGCATTAGTAGGGGCATCCCCAGTGTTGGTTCAACTTAAAAAAAAAAAAAAAAAAAATTAATCAATCCATTGGTTTAGACGAAATGCGTTTCGTCCCAATGAATAATTTCATTCCCAGCACTATAATTTGTTCCGACTATTTTCGCAGCGGCACTAACATTATCATCTAAGAAACAAAGTCTCCAGTTAAAGTGACGGAAAAAATTTTTAAACTCAGCGCAAAGTGCCTTTTCGTTAGAAAAATATGAAATCCAAAGTACGACAAGGATGCGGAAATGGTGCAATGATCCGAATTACCAAGACATTTTTAACAAAACGTTTAATTGACTCAATGAAATATTTTTTTTTTTTTTAGTACATAACTAAAAAATTAATTCAATAAATTGAACATTTAATTAATTTGTTCTCTTTATCCGGATCCTGCAAAACTATGTTATTTGTCAATGGGTTATGGGTTAATAAAACAAAGGTTCATAACTCAAAAAGGCGATTTAGTGGAACATTTTGACCACAAATCAGTTTTAAGGAGAACAAAATCATTTTAAAAACCCACATGAAAACTAATAATTTTTTTTTAGTATTGTTATTAGAATTGTCTAAAGAAAATACAGAAACAGAAAAAAATATGTTCCTACTTTTTTCAATTAAATCGATTTGTTGAAAATTTTAAAAGCTGTCAATTAAAAATTAATTGAATCAATTAAATGTTTGCTCAATTTCGGAACTTGCTTGACATTTTTTATACTATCGCTCATAATATATTGTTGTTGTTTTTTGTAATATTTATGTATGTAGTTGTGTTTTTATAAATGTTTATGTATTAGTAATAAATATTTAAAATCCATTTAAATTAAATTTTATTAATACTCATTCTGTTTATTACTTCATAAAGCTAAATGATTTAATTTAAGTTGTTTAAGTGTGAATATTAATTTATTCTAAAACATTATCATAAAATTGGTAATGTAATTTTTGAAATTAAATTTTGTTTAATAAAATATAAAAATTTTTTTTAAAGAAAAAAATGCTAAAAATAAATTTAAAATTATTAAAAAAAAAATCTTATGCCTTAGCAAGAAGGCTTATTTTTGCGAAAAAAAATCCAAAAAAATTTTTCCATACTCCCTACGTCTCAATAGAAAGAAACAGAACTAATTTCTATGTGAACTTGTATAAATAAATCTGCTAACTAAATGAGAATTTCATGCCGGTTGAAATTCAATGTTATTAAATGCAAGCTATAAAAAACATTTGGTATGTCAACAACACTTTTATAAAAAAAAACAGTAGGTATGGCAACAAAAAAAATTTTTTTTTGGGAAGATATACGATATTGATCACTTTTTAATGTAATGGTTAGCGCGTTGGACTGTTACACAGATGGTCCCAGGTTCGATTCCCGGTGACGACAACATCAATTAAGAAAAATAATATGTATGAGTTTTCTATCACGTATATGTATCGCAGCGCTCACCTTCGGTGTTCCCATAGCACTTAACCCCACCGAAGTAAAATAATGAATCAGGGATATGAAACAAAAAGCTTCAATAAATTCGCCAACTCTCCATCAGGTGGCGAGCAATAAGACTTATTATCTCGCACAATTACAGTGTTGCCATGGTTGAAGCCCTTCTTCTTTCACCACCTTTCATCTCTCCACTATCCCTTTCCAAAGAAAGCAACACATTAATTAATAGGAAGAATTTCCTGAGTGTAGCTTCTCTTAAAAAAAAAAAAAAAAAAAAAAGTTATTATTAATTGAAAAATAATTCAATTAAAGAGCTATCAATTTCTAATTGAATTAACAATTTTCGTTGTTGGCGGAATTTCAGCAATTAAAGTTATTGAATCGGTGGTTTTCGTAATTGAAATTGGCTTCTATTTTTTTGTGTGTACATGTGTTTGTTTTTTATGCTTCTTATATTCACTCATGCTTAAATTTAAGTGCTAACATGTAATAATCTTGTAATACAATTCTCCTGGCTACAATCATTCAATATTACAACATTTTGTCGATTTATTAAATCTTCTTTTCCTCTTTGTATAGGGGTTCCACTGTAATAACTATAAAATTAATGTTGTTTTGGTGAATTAAGGTGTTAAAGTGTTTGTAAAGGATGGACCTTTACAACAATTACTTATCACCCCTGTAGTTTTGAGCGAATTCTTTGAGTTTTCCTTTATGGGTTTCGTTACTTAATAATAATAATAATAATAAAATGATATTGCATTCTTTGTATAATCTTTTGTTTGGACTTAATTTAAAATTATGAAAATATTTTTCTTGCCTTTTTTTGTGAAAGTCCTTTGACAATTTATCACGGTATACTAAAGTTAATTTAAAATCCAGTTTAGCTATGAAATTGAAAATAAAAGAAGGACGGGGAAAACTTGTGTTAAATATAAAATCAACAGAAAGCATAAAATTTTAAAAAAATGTATTAATTGCAAGTACACAGAGAGAATTTCTTGGACGAGTTTTAATGAAATTTTTTCACGAAACTGATGAAGTTTTCTCCACAACGTGAATGAAAAATTTCTTAAACTTTATGAAAAAGCTTTAAAGTTTTAATAAAACTATTTCTAATTAAATTTTTTCTTTAGTCGTATGAAATTTTTAATAATTAAAATTAAATTTTTTATTGAATTTTATGAAAAACTGCATCAATTTAATGAAAAGTTTTAATGGACGAGTTCCAGTGACATTTCATAAATCTAATGCATAATTTCATAAATCTAATATCAATTATGCAGGAAATTGTCTAAGTGTATTCAAAGACATTTAATTAAGTTGATTGTAAAGGGTGATTTTTTAAGAGCTTTCGGATTTGATTTAAAAAAGAACAGGTAAAATTTAAAGAAATTTATGAAAGCTTTATTCGAGTCGATAGAACGATCTTCGAGGGAGGATCAATAAGTCCGTGACTTTTTGAATGAAACAGTTTTGTTTTTGCAAAAAAAAAAAAAAAAATTGTTTTTCAACCTGTTATCCACCTCCTTTTATCTCTTAGTACAACGTTTTCTCCAATTTTTGTATCCCTTCCACAAAATAGGTCCATAAAATAGGCATTTGTTTGATCAATAATTTAATCGTTGGAGCTAAATCTCTTTCCACCGAGCCATTTCTTTAGGTTTGGAAATAGACACTGGGGACTAAATACGGAGAATATGGTGGATGAGGTACCAATTCGTAGCCCAATTCATGGAATTTTGCCATTGAGACCCGTGCATTATCTTGATGAAAAAGAACTTTTTTCTTGGCCATATGGGGTCGTTTCTTTTTTTAAATCCTCGTTAAATCCGTCCAAAAAGTTGGCATAATATTTGACGTTTATTGTTTTTCCCTTTTGAAGGGTAATCGATGTGGATTATCTCGCGTGCACCCTTATTGGCCGACAAACTTATATTGGCCTTCTTCGGAGCCGGTTCACCCGGAGAAACTCATTGTTTAGACTGCTGCTTGGTCTCCGGAGTGTTGTAATGGATCCATGTTTCATCCACAGTTACAAAACGCCGCAAAAACTCATTCGAATTGCGGTTAAGCAACTCCAAACAATCCTTTGAAGTTGCCACACGATTAAATTTATGGTCAATTGAGAGCAAACGCGGCACCCATCTTGTAGACGGCTTTCTTAAACCCAACTGATCATTTAAAATCGAAACCACACTGCCATATGGCATCAACAATCTCACGCACTTTTACTTTTCGATCGACCAACACCATATAGTGGTATTGACCTCAATTGGCCGTCCAGAACGTTCAACGTTATTTGTAATTGTGCGACCACAACGAAAGTCAGTAAACCACTTTTTTACCATTGAAATCGATGGTGCAGAGTCCCTATAGTATTTATTAAGATTTTCCTTGGTCTGATTGACGTTTTTTTTGTTGCAAAAAATAATGTTTAATAAGCACTCGAAATTAACTTTTTTCCATTTTTAAAAAAACCCCCGAGGTTGTATGTTTTGAACAGCTGTTAAACGCAAAGTATATGACGGAACAAAATTTGATAGTAGTATATTAACAGGTGGTACTTGATGGGAGCCGTGTTTCATTTCATATAACTACGAGGGAAGTTCGCAAAGTCACGGACTTATTGATCCACCCTAGTATATAATTCAATGTGTAAAGATGACTTCATGTAAATGTTGACCGCGGCTAGGCCTCAAATAGTTCATACGCTGGGTCCAATTTTGGCATACTCTCTCCAACATATCGGCCGGTATCTGCCGAATAAATTCTTCAATATTGGCTTCCAGTGCGTCAACCGTTGAAGGTTTGTCCCTATAGACAAGAGAATTAGCATAGCCCCACAAAAAATAGTCTAAAGACATTAAATAGCACGAGCTAGGCAGCTAATTAACCGGCCCCAATCGTGAAATAAACTGTTCACCGAACTCGCCTTTCAATTGGGCCATTGTTTCGCGTGCTGTGTGGCATATGGCACTGGCTTGTTGTCGCCCAAGTCCAGCTCTTCCGTTTTGCGCAAAAAAAAAAATTGCACGGTAGCGCTCACCATTCACAGTAACGCTCAGGCCTTCGTCGTCTTTAAAAAGTACGGTCCACCGGCCCATAATTCACACCAAACAGTGCAATTTTCGGTATGCATTGGCAGTTCTTGCAATGCTTCATGCTGCTCTTCACACCAATTACGCAACTTTGCTTGTTCACATATCCATTCAACCAGAAATAAGCTTCGTCGCTGAACACAATTTTCCGATAAAAAAGTGGATCTTCATCCAACTTTGCCAGCGCCCATTCACCAAAAGTTAGCCGTTGTGGTAGGTCGTGTGGCTTTAATTCTTGCACCAGCTGTAGTAGTAGTAGTAGTAGAAATTCTTTATTTAACAAATGTTTTTTTTTTCATTTTTTTTTTTTTTTTTATAACTAAAAATAACATTACATAATTCTTAAAGAATATACGGCTGTGACAATAGTCGTTAGCCGGAAAAAAGAGTTTAAACAATATAAATTGCATTTCATTTTTATAAAATTAATTAATTATTGTATTCTAAGATTAATATTTTACGATAAGCCAAAGCATTAATAATATATTGTACTAGGTAGTTCCAATTGTTTTCACCATTAAGTATTGAAATTATTTCATCTTCCGATATTGTTACCTTATTAAACCACTGCTGTCTGTAGCTATTTAAGATGGGACATCTTCCAATAAAATGTTGAAGGTTTTCAATTTCTTTTGAGTTGCACAGTGAACAATTTTTAAAAGATCTTCTCGAGTGCCGGGAACCATTTAATTCAATTAGATCACAACGAGCTTTAAAAATCCACATTATGCTCATTTGATCATCGTTTTGGAAATAAAACCGTCCCACATATGGGTCTAAGTTTTTATAAAAGATTCTGTTCGATTCATGTTTCCTATTCTCTTCCGGTGATAATCGGATTTTAGACAATTAATAAGCATGAATTGTTGTTCGTTCCACTCATTTAAAGATATATTTTGTGACCAGTGCATATTATATTCAGAGCTTAGCGAATTCAGGCGCTTCACCCAAGATATATTGCTTTCCAGTGCTAAAATACTTAATATATGTGGCAGTCTTGATTCTGAATACTCGAAAATTGTACGTTTTATATATTTCATATGCAAATTTAGTGTAAAAAGGTGACTATCTTCTATACCAGCTGTATTTTATAAGGTTTTACACCCAAATCCTTGCGCCCCATATAGTGAAGTAACAGAGGCCCAATTGCTGCGAACGGCGCCGAATCGATAATTCACGGGCATCAACAACACTGGAGGATACAGCTGCGATATTTTCTTCTGTCCGCACTTTTCGTATGCGTGTTGGTGGTTTAATGTCCAATAATGTAAATTTTGTGCAAAATTTAGTCGCAAGATTCCAAATAGCCGCCTCAGAAGGTCGCCCAAACTGACCATAATTAGGAACAAGTTCACGATGCACTTTCTTAACCAAGCATGAATTTTGATAATAAAATTCATTAATCTGCAAGTGTTGTTCGTTTGTAAGTCGATTCATGGCTAAATTATAGACCAAACTGAACATGTTTAACAGTAACATGTTACACGAAAACAGCTGAGCTGTCAAAAACGGTATTGCTAAAAAAAAGTTGCTAAAAAATCACCCTTTATTAGAATGAAATAAATTCTTCGAAAACTTTTCTTTATATTGACTTTCTAATATATTTTGTTCCGTTTGAGTTCAATTGACATATTAATTTTAATTACAATATTAATACTCTTATTTATCAATATGTTAAGTATATAAATCAATGATTTATTCTAATATCTTCTTTTTAATATTTCTCAATAAAAAATATTCATTTCCTCTTTGACCTGTAAACAATAGAATACAAGTAGTATATGAAGTATGTTTGTTATAAAATATTAATTAATATTCTCTTTGTATTGTATTTATGAAAATCTTAATAAAACCATAATTGAAATTTATAATTCTTAAGCCGATAAGTGAAGACATTACAGAGTATTTACATAAAGGTGGCACTTATTTCAAGTCTATTTTCCGTTTGCAATAAATACGAAAATCTTGAACGAAAGAGATACACAGTGGGTTCTATCACACAATTTTTGCAAATAATTCGGACATTTCTTAAATGCTTTTCCCAAAAAACTGCAAATGAGTCGGAAAAAATTTGGAATTTCGCAATTTCAAATGAAGCAAAAAATGGCGTAAACTTACAATTGTATATGGAAAAAGTTCCATATTTGGGGTGGTCATATTGCCGCCCTCGGGGAGTCTGGAAGGTTCAAAATCAAAACTTAAGCTAATATTACGTCCCGTATGCCTGTTCCGAATTAGTAGCAGTAAATCATCATGCCAAAAATACATTTAGAATTATTTACAAGAACTTAATTACCAGAAACTTTTAAAATTTTTTTTCTTATTCTTTAATTAGAATATTGTGGCGAAACTATTTTAATAAATCGGACAATAAATTAATTTTTTTTTTTTTTTATTAATTAATAATCATATAATTACAAATTATATACTATTACCCTAATCGAGCACTAGCTACTATGGCTTTCGGCGCGTTGTAGCGAAAACAGACCAGTGTGTCTGGTGGGAATCGAACCCACGACCCCCGCACTGATAAGCCAGCTCGCTACCAACTAGCCTACCTTGGCGCACAATAAATTAATTATTGTCTTTAAAAGTGTGAGATTATTTTAAACAATTTTATATGTATTCGCTGCTAAATACTTTACAATGTAAAGTTTACAGTGACTTTCGAAATTTTAAATTGTCTGACATAAGTTGTTATTAAGTTCTCGAATGTTCATGGAAATACATGTTTGATGACGTTAAATGGAGGATAAAATTAACCAAATATCTTTGCGGGGCAACAAATATGCAACAAAATAGCATAAAACTGTTATAGTTTTGCAATTTAAGCGTATATTTGCAATTTTTGCTTAAATACACACCCCAGTCCCAGTGTATAAACGGTAATGGCATGTAATTACTTTTCTCAGTACCAGTAATGACACCAGCTTACTCAACGCATTACTTTAACACAAATAATAAGCACCTACTTATAACTAGTGAATTTATCCATTATTTCAATACAAAAAATAATGCGTTACCCATAAGAGCTTATTTTTATCATTATTTTAAATATAATGTAATGATCTAAATATTTTTGGAAATCTATTTTAGACTTATTATATTTTCACTTCTAGTATGTAATTACTTATTTTTTATGTTTGTAAGCTGAAAAGTAATGACATTTTCTGCAAGCAAGTCATTTACGTTTTTATCAATCAAGTATAACATCCAAATGTAGAAACGGCAATGACATGTCATTACTTTTCTCACTATTAGTAATGCCACCAGCTCACTCTCTGCATTGCTTTAACACGAATAAAAGAACTTTCTAAGTTAATTTTGGCATTATTTAAACTCAAAAAATAATGAATTACCTACAAGTACTTATTTTTATCACTATGTTAAATATAAAGTAATGATCTCAAAATTTTTAGAAAATCTATTTTTATACTCAATATTTTTTCACTGCTAGTAAGTACATATATAGCTACTTACTTTTGATTTTTTGTAAGCTGGAAAGTAATGACATTTTTTGCAAGTAATTTATTTATGTTTTTATCTATCATGCACTATAACATGTCGAGTTAGTGCAGATGGTATAGCTGTTGACTGACAACCTAGACGCCCGGGTTTGCATCCCGTGTGGGAACATTTATTAACCCTTTCACTACCCTTGTACACTACAGTGTACACATCTTTGCCAAATAATTAAAATATGACCGAATAAAATATTTACTAATTTTTGTGTACAAATATGTTTATTGGGATGTTATCTAAGCTATAAATTTTTTTTGGGGAGGAAAAATACATATGGGTTGTTTCTATTCGCGATATTTCATGCCAATATTTGCTATTTTCGGATTGTGAGAGTTTTATCATTTTGGAGCTTTAATAACTTCTCTAGAATAATTTTTAGGTACTTCAAATAATTTTTTTATTAAAGCAGATACTTCAACGATTATTTTAGTTTTTATTTGAAAAAAATTGAGCGATCGGTTGGGTCTCGGCAATAGTTAAAAGTTGTGTACACTGTAGTGCACATTGGTAGTCAACGGTTGTTACTCAATATGTTAAGCATGGCTTCATTTTTTGCATGTAGTTTAAAAGGTCGTTTGTGTTAAAGTACCTGGTACTTGTGTTATTTTTTTGAGAATTCCGCGGTTGTATTTTTTAGTAAAAAGGCATTATTACAGACTAAAACAGATACGACAGTAGGGTTTTATAACACATAATGGGGAACAACAATTTTAGTGAAAGACAGAGCGATTTTCAACTAGTTTTATAGCAAACACAAAATATAGCAAACACAAAAAGGACGTGGTTCATCAGATCAACTGATTTGTAAAGAAAACGTAGTTATTATCACTAAATGGTACGATAATAAACCAGTCCATATGGCTTCGAATTTTTTTGACAAACATCAAAAACATACCTAAAAATTCCAAGACCAGAAGTTGTAAAGATATACAACGATGGAATGGGTGGTGTTGACCTTCTTGGTCAACTTGTGGCATACTATCCTATCTTTCTTAAATAAAAAAAAATGGACGCTTCGCCTAATGATGAATTTTTTCGATATTGCCATAACGGCTTCATGGCTCGAATACCGAAAAGATGCAGCCATGGCAGGTATTCAATCCAAAGACAAAATTGATCTCATGAACTTTAGAATGCAGGTGTGCAATACATTGGTTTTACTAGAAAAACCCTCTGTCAGAAGAGTTGGTCGTCCATCAAATAATCCGTTTTCCGAAGTCAATCAGGATGACAAGAGACGTTTTACGGCTCCTGTAAGAGACATTCGCTTGGATGGAGTTGGTCACTTTCAGATGTTTCATGATTCTACAGCACCAGGACGTTGCAAACTTCCAAGTTGCACAAAAAGAACGTACATTCAATGCGTAAAATGTAAAGCACACTTATGTATACAACGTAACAACAACTGTTTCCTCACTTATCACTCACCATAAATTTTGTATTTATATTTTTTTTAACTTTTCGTGAACTAAAATATTCTTTTTTTTAATAAATATTTGTAAAAAAAATAATAATTTGCGTTTTTTTTATTTTCAAATTTCATATTGAACAGTAAGTATCAAGTACTATAGAGTAATAGAGCTCTGCAACCGTTGACTTCCAATGTACACTGTAGTGTACAAGTTATTTCGGTATAAAGGGGAAGGGGTAAAATTTTTTCTTTAACTTTTTTAGGATATTTTTAGGGTCCCAAAAATAAATCATAAGTCAAAAAAATTATTTTGAAACACACGAAAAGTCGGTAGTGAAAGGGTTAAAAAAAAAAATTCAATAAAAAAAGTATTTTTTTATTAAATTTAGTTTTTTTTTAATTATTTGTAGACTCGTTATTTTTGTCCATAATGGTAAGCATATAGGTAATCATATATTTTTTAATTCTTTGTAAGGTGTTTAGTAATGATATGTCTTTATTTGGCGCTACATTCCCATATAAAAGTAATGAGATTTGTAACTACAATTATCAAATAAGTATTTATAAGGTGGCGCAAAAGTAATCCTCCTATCAGAAAATGCCATACATAATAAAAAAAAAAACATCGGAAGGTTATTTTTGCGCCACCTTATACATATATAACCACTTATATGGTAATGTTTTTCTACACTTGATGCCGAGAAAATATTTTTTTATTATAAGCTTGGTATGATATGGTAAGCATATAGGTAATCACATATTTTTATTAACCTATTTGGTGATCATGTGTCATTATGAAAGTAATGAGATTTGTAATGACAACTGTAAGTACTTGCCATTACCAAATATGGACTTATATAACCACATATATGGTAATGCGTTTATACCCTGACTTGATTGCACAAAATGTCATTACTTTCCAGCTTATAAAAAAAATAAGTAGTTATATATAGTTATATTATTAGAGTTGGAAAAATAATGAGTCTAAAAAAAAATGTTGCACCCTTTTTTCGATTATAAAATGCAATTTTGTTTTCTAAATCCGCCGTTCAAACAGCTGTATTTCGAAAAAACTGGTTTTTAAAAGTTCTTAAAAAATATATTAATTAAATATTATTCCCCCTTCCCGTTGCCAAATCAATACATGAAACTCTTACGTAATCCGAAGTTATGAATAAAAATTTTAAAAATATAATTTAAAGACCGATAACTCAGAACCCGCAGAAAAACAGAAAACGTGTATTGAATATCCACCAGAGGTGGACCTTGCACATCAAACAAGTTTTCAATTTATTTTTTGATCAATGGTAATAATCTTTAACTTCAAACTCATATATATATTAGTTCTCATGTAGTGAGTAAACTAGTTCATATGTATGTTTGATGTTTGGCATGGGATTGTTACCGCTTTCAAAACGTGTTCTGATGATGGGAACCTAGAAAATTCCCGAAATAGATCTATTAACACATTCCTGAAAGGGTCAAATAATAAATTTGAAAACAAAAAACTCTATAGATTATTTGTTAGGACAATACCCTAATGAAGAAATATAGAATATGGCCTCGAACTTGAATAATTTTCATTTTCATTGCACAATTAAAGGTCGAAAAAAAAAAAAAAACATAATTTTTATTTTTAATAAAAATTATAACAAACTTGTTCATTAATATATTTTTTTTAAGAATTAAAAAAAAACAATTTTTTTGTAATACATTTTACCATTAAACAATTATTTTTTTTTTCTAATTTAAAACACGATAACTGTACACCAAAAAAACATCGGTAAAGTCAGCTAAATTTTTGCTGGGAGGATCCTTGCAGAAAAATTTGCTAATGTTAGCAATATTGCGGCAAAAATGTTGCTGACTTCTTTTGTGAGGTATCAATGAACCCGATAGCTTTAACGGTTAAAACGATATACACGATAATGCACGACTAACTTTGTTAAATTTTCGATTTTTTCACATTTTAAAAAGCGATATTTACACAAGCGTAAGAGCTGCCAACCTAAAACTTAGACTTTGACATATTTATATGACACTTACCTACCATATATTAGGTTTGGCTAAAACTTAAGGAGTTGGAGGTCAAAAATTAAATTTTGATTGATGGTTTTATATGGAATGAGTCTGAAGCATAATTGCGTCAGTAACTGTTAATGTTCATTTACATGACAATACTTATGTATGTAATTGTAAGTTTGACTATGTACTAGCGTAGTTGTGTGTGTTCACTTGTAATTTTATGCATGTTAAGCTCTTAAGTATTATTTGTCATTTTCCAATTTCTAATTTTAATTGAACAAAATAATTAATTGCATTATGTATTCAAGCTTAAATTATTGTTTAATTTCTAACATAGAATAACGGACAGAAAATCGAAATAGGGGCAAGGAGGGTATAGGTAACCAGCTATTTTTTAAAATATCATTGCGCGTTGGACTATTACACAGATGGTCACGGGTTCCATCCCCGGCGACCACAACATCAATTTAGAAAAATAACAAGAAACAACTATTGAACAGTTGTTGCTCGCCAGTTATTGTTCCAAGACTTATCACCTCGCGCATTACAGAGTTTTCATGCTTGAAGGCCTTCATTTTCCCCACCCTTCATCTGCCCTCTTTCCTAAGAAATCAACGCATTAATAAGTAGGAAGAATTTTCTACGGGTTGGTGCTCCTTAAAAAAAAAAACAAAGGGTCAAGGAGGAGGAGCCTAGGTTGGCAAATTTTTGGGTATAACAATTTTTGATCAATTTACATTGCTAAAAAAAGACCCATATTTAATTTACACAAAAATTGACGAAAACTATTTTTTTATCTTTTTAATTAATATAATAAGGCAACACTATTCCGTTTTTAATCTAGTACTTTTAAATGGCGAAATATTTTTTAAAACGATAAGATAATTAAACAATTTGACTACAATCGTAGATAAAAAAAATTATTGGACCCAGTTATTTATAGTTGCCAAATATTTATCGGGGGATGGGGTCTTTCATAGAGGTGCACTTGTGCGGAAAGCTTTCTGTCTGCCATCCACTTGGGCATGGCAAGAAGCAATTCCTCTATCGAATTTCCCAAGCAGCTCACAAATTCCGGTCTTATGCCCGTGGTTTCAAGCAGGGATACCTACCGGTGTAATGATATGTCTTGACACCGGTACGTATCTTTGCTTGAAATTACGGTCGTTATAGCAAGAATCCCCTGGAAATATTGTCCAGACATCCGTCTGGCGGCAGCTAAAGTGAGAAGGCATGCAGTTGAGTGCCCGAATGGCATACTAACAACATGCGTCTCGGGTTAGTAGGTGTGAAACACTGAAACTTAACTATCTCTTTAGCCGTCTTTTGGCTAACCTGCCTAGAGGTTGTTGGCAGCCCCAACACTAGGAACGGTCAAGGTGGCCCAATCAGTCGCTTTGACCTAAATTAAGATTATTAATGAAACCACATCAATTATATATTTGCGGCCCTTTGTTCCCAATAGGAACCACAGAACATAATATAAATATTTATTGAAAAAAAAAAACAAAAAAAAAAACAATTTTTGTCCCTTTTCGAAGGAACCTTTTTTTAAAAATATTCAAAATTATAAAAAAAAAATCTAAAGTTTTATACTTTTTATTGTTGTAGTGCTATGTTTATTGATATACACCTATTTCTCGATTTATACAATATTTTTTTAAAACAATTTTTTTATTTCTCGTTTAAAATAACGTCGATTTACACGTTTTCCTCTAATAAAATTGTTTTTATTAAAACTTAAAAAATTTCAAATCTTTAATCGTTGCAACTATATATATTAGGCCGGGTCGATTTGTATGGAGGCAAAAAAAATCGCTCAACCTTCAAGGAAAATCGTATTCTAGGGATCAAAATAAGAAACTTTGCCGAAGGAACCATACCTCTAAAACGAATTCTGATGTCCCGACTTTTGACCCGTAGTTTAAAATTTTGAAAAATTTAGCTTTTTCTTTTGAAAAATCTAATTGTTTACGTTTTTGTAGTTGTGCTATTTTTTGCCCATTTCCAATATTTTTTTGCCATGAACACTTCGGATTTTGATATTTTATGTCATCTCTGGATATCATAAATCTTCTGCGCTCTAAATTTAATAAGTTTCTTTATTACGAAGATTTTTTTTTTTAATAAAGAGAAGCAACACTCAGGACAGCACAAAATACCAACTTCTGGTCGCGGTGCATAGTGCCACTCTAATCTAATCTAACACTCAGGAAATTCTTGCTATTAATGAATGTGTTGCTTTCTTTGGAAAGGTGATAGTGGAGAGATGAAAGGTGGTGAAAGATGAAGGGCTTCAAACATATCAACACTGTAATTGCGCGAGGTGATAAGTCTTAGAACAGTTGTTGCTCGCCACCTGATGTAGAGTTGGCGAATTAAAAAAAAAGTTCCGGCATCTTTGGTTTTTCTAACCTAAAGCATTACAAAAATTCTTTTATATAATTTACAGGAAGTAAAAATTTGTTAATTCCGTATTTTTCTGAATAAATCACATTCTATTGTTTAGTTTTTCTCCAAGAGATTATCATCATTTATATTAAAATAAATTTGAAAAAACTTATGATTTTCAATGCACATTATGGTGTATTTCGATTTAAACGATTTTCTATACAATAAAATTCTAATTCGATTTACACAATTTTCTTTCGAGGGATAGGTGTATTTCTGAAATTTACAAAAATAATCAAAAACCACGATTTGTTTCCAATAAAACTTAAAAATCGGTTTACTAAAAAAAGTTTAAAGTTTTATATATTTTTGGGTTATAAAAAATTACCCTTGTACACTACAGTGTACACATTTTAAAAGCTGTCATTTTGTCAGCTGTCAAGTGATTTATTTGTCAAGATATTATTTTGGCATTTCGCTTCTAAATTGTGAAAATTTATTTTGAAAATCATGGTTCTGTTCGAAATACGTATCGCGCACTATGTACATTTTACGGTCAACATAATCGTCCATCAGAGCAATTAATTCGATTAACTATATAACGTTTTCGCACCACGTTTACTCTAAATGATAATATGCATAAACAGAGACGTCGTACAGTACGTACAGAAGCAGTCATTCATTGCTGCTGTAAAGTGGTAACCGCTATAGAACCATGATTACTGACTTTTTCGTACGTCAATTGAACAAACATGATGTGCAGAAGCTGTGGTTTCACCAAGAGCGCGCAACATGTCACACAACTAGTGCCATAATTGATTTATTGAAGGAAACGTTTGTTAACCGCATAGTTTCACGTTTCGGACCCGTAAATTTGCCTCCAAGATCATGCGATTTAAAACCGCTGGACTATTTTCTGTAAGGATATGTGAAGTCGCTAGTCTACGCCGATAAGCCCGAAACGATTGATCACTTGGAGGACAACATTCGCCGCGTTATTGCCAATATACGGCCACAAATGTTGGAAAAAGTCATCGAAAACTAGACCTCCAGATTAGACTACGTCCGAGCCAACAGTGGCGGTCATATGCCAGAAGTCATATTTATATTATAATGCCAGGAGGTTATCTTTCGAATAAAGTAAATTTCATGTCAATTTAAAAAAATCATCTTTGTTTTATTCCATATCAAAGTTATATACCTCTATAAAAAACACACTTTACATGGTTGCGAAATTAGTTAAGAAAGTCAAATTTTTTTTGATCAGCCTTTATCTTCGAAAAAAGGGGCGTTTGGTGTATCTCGTAAACTAACAAAGCTAGAATCTCGAAATTTGGCACATAGCTTCATCTAATGACAATAACAAGAACAAACGAAATTATATATGATTGAACATGATTACAGACACGAAATTATCATATTATGATACTAATTATCATACATATGATTCTGACTGATCATATTATGATTATGGTAGCATAATATGTCATTTGGAAACAATATGATTGCTACGATCATATTATGAGTGTCAGACATTGTAATCATAACATTATGCTCTTAAACTTTCATAACACGATGCTCTTTTTTCTGAGTGCAACCAAATCATTTTTGTTTATTTGAATGCTTAGTGGTCAAAATAGTATGAGAGAAGTTCCAAAAAAATCGATTTTCGGACTCATTTTTTGGTGGGTTGGAAGGGGAGGGTTAAAATGTGTAAACTTTTTCTTTCTATTTATAGTAATTAAATGTGCTAAAATCCCAAAACTTATTTAACAAATTGTGAAAAGCCATCTGATGTAGGCGTGTCCCTATCCGGATTTCATTCCTGCCTAAGGAAATCTTCAGGGGACTTTGTTATTAGAATTTCTAGAGATATTTGTTATGTTAAATCACAAACTCAATGAGAATTTCTTGTCCTCGTCTAGGAGCGAGATTCAAAATTTAAAATATCAAAGAAAAACCAAAACAACAACAAAAAATTGTCACAATTGGCTTTGTCATCTTCCAAATACTATTCTGTTTTTTTGACAGATCTAGCAATGTAGTGACGTTTATTCAAGTAAATCAACAATAGAAAATCATATGTTTTCTATTAGTGTCAGTTACATTTAAATTTGCACAAGCACCTGCATATTTGTTATTTAAATTTATTTTCATCGGGATAAACATTAATTGCATTTATAGTAATTAAATGTGCTAAAATCCCAAAACTTATTTAACAAATTGTGAAAAGCAATCTGATGTAGGCGTGTCCCTATCCGGATTTCATTCCTGCCTAAGGAAATCTTCAGGGGACTTTGTTATTAGAATTTCTAGAGATATTTGTTATGTTAAATCACAAACTCAATGAGAATTTCTTGTCCTCGTCAAGAAGCGAGATTCAAAATTTAAAATATCAAAGAAAAACCAAAACAACAACAAAAAATTGTCACAATTGGCTTTGTCATCTTCCAAATACTACTCTGTTTTTTTGACAGATCTAGCAATGTAGTGACGTTTATTCAAGTAAATCAACAATAGAAAATCATATGTTTTCTATTAGTTTCTTTCTAATTTAAGGGTCCCAAATAAGAATTAGAAGTCTAAATAGAAATATATCCACAAACAAAAAGTCGGTAGTGAAAGGGTTAAATTTTGTAATATCTGTAATCCATTATGATTCATATTCTATCAAAATCTCAACTTTGGTTGCTTATATTTTCACTAGAATGCGCAGTAAGACAAAAAAAAAAACCTTAATTGAAGCATTGCTTAAAATATGTTCAGCGGATATATGACGAGTTCTTAATGAGTGGAAGATTCAACAATATTTAATATAAACTAATTTAACGCTTTTTAATATTAATTTCCCACCTGCTTTTTACAAATTTTATTCCGAATTTAATACATATTAATTAAAGAATAATAAATGTATAGAAAATAAAAAAAAAAAACAAAATCCTAAGCCATATCGCATTATTTGGCAATACAAATTAATCAGATTATCACCTTAAGTAGTAATTTGCCGTTAATTGGACAAATTCTTAGCCACATAAAATACTCAAAGCACTCAAAATGCAAAGTAATCCCAACTGTTTATTTTTGGTCAGCCAATCATTCAGCCATTTACGGGGGGCGGGGTGGTCGTTGAGCTAATTGGGTGAACTAACTAATATTGTAGGAAAATTGATGATTGAATTTATTACTTAAGGTTGACTGATTAACCTTCTTTAATGCGTGTAGCACACAGCCAGCCACAAATGTCTAAATTTTTTCCATTTATAGAGGGAAAAAAAAACTGAAACAGTAATATTGATAGTAGGCAACAGGAACGCATAAATTAATAAAATGTTATTAATAAATTAGCAAATCAATTCCCTCTTGGTAAGCATATTTTTCATAAGTAATTAATAATTTTTTGTTATAAGCTAAAAGGTAAAGGAAGGACGAAATGATAATGGCTTAGTAATGATATGGTTGTTAAAGCTTAATGGAAAATAAATATATTCTATGATTCAACAGCAACATTTATTTTAAGCATGGAAACGATAAAATTTTTACAAAGTTAAACATCACCCAGTAAAATAGTAAACTCCAAATAACAGGTTGCAGAACAGCTTCCCAGCAAAATAGCAAAATCCAAATAACCGGTTGCAGAACAGCTTATACTGTATTATAACAGGTTCTAGTTTCTGTTCTGCAACTGGTTCTTTTTATATGGAGTTGGTTATATTTGCAATAGGTTCTTTACCTCCAAACAAGAACAGGTTGCTTTAGAACCAGTTCTAGAACCAGTTATAGAACCGGTTTTGGGACAGAGACACCTTACATTTTGACTCCCAGCAACATATTCTAGAACCGGTTCCATGTAACCGATGGTAAAAAAAGTTGTTCTAGAATCGGATCCATGTAACCGGTATTAAAAGAAGTTGTTTTAGAACAGGTTCAAGTTAAAGTTAAAAAATTTTGCTGGTATCAAATTATATTTGATTTTCGTTTTTACAGGGCTAGTTCAAATGTTTGCCATTGCTAAACTAATAAAACTAGAAGACTGAAATTTGATGACCTATTACAGTGTAGTTAAACCTTTTAAATTAACTTTTTATTTCGAAGAACTTTGCTTTAAATCAATCAAAGATATTGAACGATAAAATTTTAAAAAATATATTTTTTATATATTTCGTCCTGCACTATTAGGATCAATACTTTTAGCAGAGATTATGATATTTCATTTGATACCCATATTGGCATCATTTAATATGTATAAATATTTAAATTATTTGTTTAAAAATTTTACTGTAAATGTCCTTTTGAAAGGACATAGTATGTGATAACCAAAATCTAAGCACGAAGTTTCACTACATGTGGTCTCAAGTTGTTTAACATGTATATCAATTTCACAGGTGAGCAAAAAAATATTAAAATTTGCCGTAGCACAGCAAAAAATAGTGCTTATCCAGAAGCAGTAGTGGAAGGCATTATTATGTGATTACCATGTATAGAACTGGTACTGGGACAGTGACACCTTACATTTTGACTCTCAGGAGCCTGTTCTAGAACCGGTTCCATGTAACCGGTTGTAAAAGAAGTTGTTCTAGAACAGGTTCAGAGGTAATCTGTTCTTACAAATGTTGCTGGGAAATTACGGTACTCCCGTAAGCAATAGAAAACCCGTTTTCTCTGATATCTAGATAGTATAAAATCGAGATGACTTTTCGTTTACTTTTGGGCTGTTGATGGTCAATTCTATTATTTGAGCTTCGTTCGATTTTTAAAAATGAAAGGTGCCAAATCCAATAAAAGAATAAAATGTACAATTTTCTTACTAAAACAAAAACCTGTTTGTTGTTTAATGTAAAAAATCTGCAGAAACTAGGTGATGCCGAGGGAGTGCTAAAGACAAACTCAGGCCGGGAAATTGTTTTTACATATTGAAATATATAGTACACACAGAAAAAAAATTTAGCTATTTGCCAACTGAAATTCGGTCACTTCGACTTAAATTCGGTTATTACGAGTCTCAGTCGGTTGGTTCAACTGAACATTAGTTTTCACAACAAAGTTCTGATAATTCAACTGAATTTTACTTGCAACACCCAAAATATTGAGAAATCGAATGTAAAATCGTTGTTCCAACTGAATTTATAAGTTGTTTCTATTAAAATACGCTTTTCAATTCGGTTGGCACTTTATTTCTCTGTGTGTACACACACAAAAATACAAACCCATTTCAATCACGAAAACCTCCTAATAAAAAACTTTAATTACTGAAATTCCGCTAACAACGAAAATGGCTCATTCAATTAGAAATTGATAGCTGAATACTAAGAAGACAAAAATGGAGCAAAATTAATAGTTAATAAGTTTTTTGTTAAAGTTCTGCCTATTATGTAGGCTCTAACTTTTCTAAAACTTCGGATTCTGATGAGATCTTTAGCCAGATCGAAATGCTAGTAGCAGCCTTGCTAATATATTTGATTTGCTTTATTTTTGTAAATATACGGAGGTTGGAAGCGCGATAAAGATTAAAAATAATGATAGCTTTTTAATTGAATTATTTTTCAATTAAATAATAACTCATTTGATTAAAAAGTGATCAATATTGTATACCTTCATAAATCCACTCGTTCCCCATTCCGATGTCGTTCGGACATGTTTAATCTTTAAATTAAACTCATTCTCCGTTCCATTATATTTCGTTTCCAATATTAAGCTCTCCAATTCCACTCATTGTTTGTTTTATTCCATATCGCTTCGAATTCAAAAAAAAATCTTTGAAAATATTATGTATTTTTACTTGCCAGCCCTTTTTCCAACCCACAATTTTTTTTTTTAACAAATGCTATTTTTTATCAATTGTAATTACCCTGCAAAAACATCTTCTCTTCTAATTTCACATTTTCATCGATGAATTTAACATTGACTTGTCATAGGAAGGAAGCATTCCAAATTTGATTCTTTAGAAGTTTTCTGCCTAAGCAACTTCTTTGGTAGTTATTTAGGCATAAATTATTCCTGGGAAGTTGTTTTGTACAATTACAAGAATGATTCCCTCCTATGACAAGCCATTGTTAAATTTATCGATAAAAATGCTGAATTAGAATTATTCTTTGGCTGAACAGTTTTTGTTGGGTAGTTATTTTAATAGAAAATATTTCAATATCATTAAATGGTAATGAAATTTTTTTCATTTTCATTGGTTTTAACTAATAAAATTTCAATGGTAATGAAAAATTCCCAGCTATGTTCTGTAAATTAATAGTCAAGTTATTGTGGTTATTAGAGAAATTGAAATATCCTAACTCTTGAATTGCTTTAATTTCTACCACAACTAATTAATCATAATTTTTCAAGGATGGTAACAGAGTCGATGCGGGTAGAGGTACCGCAATTTTCTTTTATTTCTGTAACAGTATTTTAGGGGGTAACGATATTTCAGTTATTTCGGCAACGGGTGTTTAGCGATAACGGTATTTAAGGTATCGGTAATTTGGAAGTAACGGTATTTTAGTTATTTCAGTAGCGATATTTTGAGGATAACGGTTTATCAGATATTTCGGTAACGGTATTAAAAGGAAAACTTTATTTTACATACTAACAAATTTTTTAATTATTTATATTATTTTATAATTATTTTAATGTAACGATATAAAACTGGTAGGTGAAATTAACAATACATTTAGGATATTATGTAGGTAAAGACGACAGCAATTGTAGTCAAAAACAAATAAAATTTCACTTGAAGAAAGGATGACTAACATTTCATTAAATTCAACTAACAGTTGTCATTTGTTTTTACTGTTCAAAAAAATTACTAACAATTGTAGTAAAAAAAGCAAACATTTACTTTTTTAATTTTTTTTAAATAACAAAAAACTAAAAAAAATTAAGGTAAAATCATAAAACAGTCATTTGTTGTGGTTTGTTTTTTTTTTTTTAATGAACTACAAGGTTAGTAGAAAATTAAATATGTTCTACAAATGACTGACATTTACATTAAAAATAAAAAAAAAACTGTATTACAATCGAAACAACTACATATTTTTGAAGCAGAAGTTCCCTGAGTGTAGGACTTAAATTATTAAAAATAATAAACGTATTGCTGTGTTAAAGAAAACGCTATTTAAAGATTTTAAGACAAGCGTAACGCTATTTCATTTATTTCGGTAACGGTATTTTGGCGATAACGGTATTTTAATTATTTCGGCAATGGTATTTTAAGGATATGGGCATTTCAGTTATATCGGTAACGGTATTTTACGGACAACGGGTTTTTAATCATTTCGGTAACGGTATTTTAGAGATAATGATAGTCGGTTGAAAGGGTTTTGAATCGCTAACGGTATTTTAGCGGTATTACCTGCCAACCATGTAATTTTTACATCGTTTTTAATCTTTTCTACTAGACATTGCAAAGACAAATATTATTCTTCATTAATTTAACAATTATTTAAGAAAGAAATCTAATTTGCTAATGTAAACACTTTACAACCATATTAATTGTCTTGATATGAAACTAAACCCATGAAAATGCTAAAAGAAAATACATAGAAATAGTGGGAAGTAAGAAAATAGTATAAAGATTATTTGCCACTGACTTGACAACGCCAACCGTTTAACCTCAAGTGTCATCTGGCGTTAAACAAGATTTAATGCAACTTAAGGTCATTTGTTAAATAGAATAAAGCTGAGCAAAAAACTTCTCAAGTTTTTTTTTCTCCCCGCTTACTCACACGCCCATAGAGAGGAACTTAAATAATAAAGGAACTTAAATAAAGATACTCGTAATTAAACATTTAAAAAAAAAAAACATAATATATTTTATATCTTGCCTGTTTTAATTAAAAACCATAGTGTAGTTGTTAATGTTGAGTCGTACATTTTAGATATGGAACATAAAACTAAAGTAGCAAAAAAGTAGTAGTAGATTATTTAAAAATTATGCATTTTTATTAGAAAAAAAAAACAAACTCAAAAGGAAGCTCGGTAGAAACTCAGCCATATCTCTTAAAACGCAGTATCATAGTAGGCGGATCATAAGGCAATATTTTTCATTTTATAATGAACGAGCTTAAAGTTACCGGTAGATTTATATATAGAAAAATGTTAACACGCTGAATAAAAAAAAGGCCTGCTAGAAATATAAATGGTGGTAATATACTTTTGTTTGGTAATATACTTCTGTTTCCCATGTTTCTAATATAATATGTTTGCTTGCAAATATAATCATGTTTGCCTAATAACATATGTATGTTTCGAAATAGTGAAACTTATATATGTTTGACTGCAAATATATATGTTTATTATAAGTATGCATGTCCCAAACATAATATCTAAAAATTTTAAAAAAATTTTACAAATATACCTTTGTTTAGGTTTAAAAATTTGAATCATTGTAAACATATATATATATATGTATGCACAGCGCATACTTTAGGGACATGGCCAAAATTGTACCCGAAATATGCGGTGTATCGAAAAAACTGTCCTCATCTAATACGCTATAGATGAGGACAATTTTTTCTATACACCGCATATTTCGGCGACAATTTTGGGCGTGTCCCTAAAGTATGCGCTGTGCATACATATATATATATATATATTAGAGCACCCATAAAGTATATGGGATGTGCATAATTGTTTTTTTTATCGCTCCCCGCACATTTTCAGTTAAGACGAGAGTAAAAAAAGAATTTTAGACAAAAAGTGTAGTTTTAAGTTTTAAACAGGCCAAGCAGTTTGAACTTTTGACCTCAAAAATAGGACAAAAAACCTTTGTAGCTATTTTTGCTTATAACTCCTAAAATAAAATTTTTACGGGATTAACCTTCATAGCTTAATTTTTAAAGAATTAAAAAGCGAAGATTTTTCTTTAACATTGTTTTGACCTAAGTCTTACCGGTCGTGGTGTTATGCGTGGTTAAAGTTAAAATGTAAGTAAGAACTTTTCTTCATAAAATTCTCGTAAATATTCGAATGGGGGAAAACTTGAACTCTTTGCATAGTTTAACAGGGTGTTTAATGTAGTTTTACAAAAAAATAATTTTGGATAAAATATATCGACCATTCCATGAGAAAACACAAATCCTACTATGAAGCAACATTTTATTTTTTTTTTAACTTCAACTTATTTGCTTTCAAAAATTTTTTTTGCTTTAGTACTCTTTGCATTAGTACTATAAATTTAATGTATTAATATAACAAGTTATATAAAATAAAAATTAAATATTTTTTTTATTAGATTGCTAAAATAATATTGAATATTATTCCGTGAAAATATTTGTAAAATGTGGATAGAAATGCTTTATTGAAACATTCCAATTTAGTTGGTAAGTTTAAGATTATTTGAGTTTCTGAAGGTCTCCAAAATGTTTTTTTTTTTTGTAGGAAAAAAAAATAAGCGGGTTTAGTGGAAATATGCTTCCAAGCAAAAAAGATCTTTTTGGACGATTACTGTGTCTTATTGAAAATAATAAAAAAAGTGTAAAATGTAGTGTTTCCATTATATCGAAAGAAGTCATTAAAGTTTTTCAAAAATTTGAAATACCAACAAAAAGACGAGACGGTATTGAAAAAAACATTATAAGATTATATAATGAGTACAAAAATATAAAAAAACCGATTGCGAAAACTAAATTGTCCGAGAGCAAAGGCATTTGTTGATTCCCTAGATGGTTTGTTTGATGCTTCCCACGTTAATGCTTTAAATTTGTTAAGAAAACAAAACAAGCAGGAAGTGATCGATTTTTTGAACGACCATTGTAAATCAATGGTAGCTGTACGTAAAAGAGTACAGTTAAACTTTAAAGATCAATCAACGGATTTTGTTACGATTGATAATGATACTTCTGAAGAAAATCTGATACTGATACCGATTCTGACTCCGAAGGCTCAGTATATGTACCGCCAAGACAAATAATTAGAACAAATAATGGTTTAGTTTATTATTTATGCTTTAGTTTAGTATATTGCTGTATTATTTATAAATTGTATTAACTATTAAAATATGAAATCAACTAATTAATGTAAAACAATAAAACTTATACTGAAGTTAATTTTAAACATTTTTTTTTTGTAATTTAAGTGTTCTCAAAGGAAGCCGTTATTTTTTTTTCAGATTTTATAATAAATTAGTTTTAAAGAAGTAGTATTAAATGCATTAAATTTATAAAAAATTATCAATTAAAAAAAAATGTTTGCTTCAAAATAGGATTTGGGTTGATTTCATGGAATGGTCGACATATTTTTTCCAAAATAATTTTTTAGTAAAACAACATTAAATACCCTATTAAATTACGCAAAGAGCTGAAGTTTTTCCCCATTCGAATATTTACGAGCATTTCTTAAAAAAAGGTCTTATTCAAATTTTAACTTTAACCACGCATACCCCACGACCTGTCATTTTTCGGTCAAAACAATGTGAGGGAAAATCTTCGCATTTTCATTCTTCAACAATTTTGTTATGAAGGTTAATCTCGTAAAAATTGTACTTTAAGAGTTACAAGCATATTTATCTATTAAGCTTTTTCACCCCTTTTTGAGGTCAAAAGTTCAAACTGCTTCGCCTGTTTAAAACCTAAAACTAAAATTTTTCGCTAAACATTATTTTTTACTCCCGACTTAACTTAAAATGAGCGGGGAGCGATAAAAAAAACAAATATGCACATATGGGTGCTCTAATATATATATATAGCGCTAGATGTATGAAAAGGCGCGAAAATTTTGGGGACAGTCCCCAAAGTAAGCAAATGTCCCTAAACTATGCGGGGGAATGAATAAATGTCTCTAGAGTATGCGGTGTACATACATATATATATATATATATATTGTATATATATATGTATGCACAGCGCATAGTCTAGAGACATTTATTCGTTCCCCCGCATAGTTTAGGGACATTTGCTTACTTTGGGGACAGTCCCCAAAGTTTTCGCGCCTTTTTATACATCTAGCGTTTAAGATGAGGACAATTTTGTCTATACACCGCATATTTCGGCGACAATTTTGGGCGTGTCCCTAAAGTATGCGCTACGCATACATATATATATATATATATTTATATGTATGCGTAGCGCATACTTTAGGGACACGCCCAAAATTGTCGCCGAAATATGCGGTGTATAGAACAAATTGTCCTCATCTTATACGCTAGATGTATGAAAAGGCGCCAAAACTTTGGGGACAGTCCCCAAAGTAAGCAAATGTCTCTAAACTATGCGGTGGAATGAATAAATGTCTCTAGAGTATGCGCTGTGCATACATATAATTACATGCAAACATATTCAAAAGTATATTGTTTCTGCGTGTGGCTTTGCATAGGCTTTTTATCATTGAAACTCCATTTATACTAAGATTTTTATCAAAACTCATAAAGCACACCTTCAAAAGATTAAAAGGAAACCCGCCCAACCAGGAATTTGAGACGTTACAAAAAAAAAAAAATATTTTCAAAGCGTTTGTTTTCGATGGTACAAAAAATTAATGATTTTCAAAGCGTTGCTCTGTGGGTTCAAATGATGTCAAAGTGGCGATTAATTGCAATTTAGAAATCAAGTTTTTATAATTTAATTTGATATCGGGTAAAAAGTAGATAACATTTGGCATCAGCAGTTGTCAAAATCAATCAACTAAGTTGTTTAGTGAGCCGTCAGAGTTAGAAATTTTTTGGTGTTTTTGCAAAAAGCTGAAAAAAAACTAAAATTCTTTGCAACTCAAGTGCTTATTTTTTCTATTAAATCTTTCAAAAGTAAAACTTTTATGATGGAACCTTCAACTTCTGATATTTTAGTATATTAGTATTACTAGTTAATATATTAGTGCTTATTGCTAAAAACTGGAAATAGTACCTAAAAAGTCATAAATTTTAAATTTATTTTCATAGGGATAAACATTAATTGCATTTATAGTAATTAAATGTCCCAAAACTTATTTAACAAATTGTGAAAAACAATCTGCTGTAGCCGTGTCCCTATCCGGATTTCAAATTTTGTTTCAACAGAAGGTTTTCACAACCAATTAATATAAAATTCAAATAGCATAAACCACTTACGAAATGCCAATTATTTGGAACAATTACAGTTAAATAAATCCCTTCACCCAGAAAACAGACTCGGAAGTAGCAACCAACCGTATTTGTATTCAATCGAATAGTTCGGTTGTAGCTATAGATTCGGATGTAGCTAACCGATTTTCTGTTGATTTTGTTGTCGTACAAGAATCTATGTTGCTTCAATCGAATAATTGTTATCACAACCGAAAAATTTTGCAGCAACAACCGAAGCATTCGATTGGCAATAAATACGGTTGTTACTACCGAGTATGTTTTCTGGGTGTACTACAATTTTAACACATTAGACATTTTTCAACCCCTCTCTCCAGATATATAGAAACATTCTTCATTAAGAAATTTTTGCAAATAGTGGAAATATTGGCAACCAAAGTTGTAACTTTGACACCATACAAATCCTAGACGGTTTAAGATATTTTAAAAATTTAAATTTTTTATAATTTTGTAAACAAATCTTGATTTAAAAATATATGAATTTTTTTTTATTTAACCGATTTTTAAAATTGTTTGGAAAAATATGGTGGTTTTTGATGATTTTTTAAAATTTACATATGGCAAACCTGACTATACTTAATTTTTAAAAGTTTAGTAGTTTTTAATAAAAACCCACCATTATTTATGTTTTGAGTAAAAACGGAAAAAATTTTGGAATAATTTAGACTTAGTTTATTTAAAAATTTCATTGTTCGATCGGTCTAATTTCTAGCAAAGAAATACATTTTCATATTTTTTCATCAATATAACAATCAATAATATAAAAGATTAGGCTTTTTTATATTTTGAAATAATTTTTGAAAAAAGTTCCAAAATTTATTTTTTTCAAATAATTTTTTGGCAACTCTGGATAACAGTTTTTCACAATTTTTGTTATCCACGATTGTTGCTAAAATGTTGGATAATTGTAAGGGTTTTAAAACATTTAATTGTCTTTTTCCAGTAAAAAGAAATATAGCCGGTTAAATGTACTGGGTTGAAAAAGGAACACTGTGTCAAAAATGAGTTAATACTTAGTGTTGGTTGAATTGGACCATGGCAAAAACATTTAAATGTAGACTTATAAGAAAACACGTTCTCTTCATTGAAAAATATGTATCGAAAATCTACCCCAAAATGTCAAACAACTGAAATAAAAAATCAAAAAATATTACTTGAGCCAGATTAAACACTAAAAATTTTTTATGTAAATAGAACATTTTTGGTCTACAAAGTTTAGTAACGTCATGATGCTTGTTAGGAAAAGACCCTAACCACGTGCTTGATTACTAAGAAGACAAGAATGGAGCAAAGTTGATGATAAATAGATTTTTTGTTAAAGTTCTGCCTATTATGGAGACTCTAGCTTTTCTAAAACTTCGGGTTCTGATGAGATTTTTAGCCAGATCGAAATACTAGTATCAACCTTGCTAATATATTTGATTTGCTTTATTTTTGTAAATATACGGATTTTGGAAGCTCGTTATAAATTGAAAATAACATAAAAATAACCTCAATGTATATAAAAACAAAAAACTAATATAACTGTAAAAAACTAAATTAAACCAATTTATTTAATATTTGCGATATTTTTATAATTTCCCGCTTAAATCCTTTAGTCCGTGAATACGTAAAATCAGTGTTTGTTGCTAAAATAATGTATTTTTTGTATTTCGTTTTATCTGTTAGCGTTTGAATTTCAATTTAAATATTGATTTTTTTATTTGAATACTTCGATGTTTTGTTTTTCTTTAATATTCATGGCTGTGTAAAATAAAGAAAATTATCAAATCAACTCTCCCTGGTTAACCCGAATTGTCCCACAATTATTTTTTTTGGAATATCCAATATTTGCTGCCATAAAATATTTGAAGGGTGACTAATGATTACAGAAATATTAACAAAACATTTTTTCATTAGGGGGTTTGGTCGGTGGGGGGCCGTTGCCATATGGCAACACTGGGTCATACTGGAAATTTACATGCAAATAAATAAATTCTATGTTAAAATTTTTTTCAAATAATTTCTTTATTTTTAATAACAAATAACATAAAAAAACATTAAATTAAAATTAAATGCGAGTTTTTGTAAGTTTTTAAAACAATTCAAAATAGTAAAATAAAATAAATATACCCAAAAACATTTTTTTTTTTTTTTGGATTTTTTCAAAACAATTGATGCACATACCAATATTACATTTTTTACAGGCAGTACGCACAGTACTCGTGCAGGTGTCTTCAACACATCGTCTTTTCTTTCCGATAGTCATTGGCCAATGGTTGACTCCATCATAACGAAGTGATTCCAGCACCGTTCCTTCCATTTTGTGCTTTCGTGTCGCACCAGGTCTAATAGGAGCTACTCCGTAATGTTTGCAGTAAAATGTCGCAATCTGTAGTCGAAATTCTAATTGTGGCATAGTCTGTTCTAGAGATCTCTGTAGTTGCCATGCATTTTGAACCAACACATCAACCAACCAAGTAAATATGGAACTCCACCATTTTTTTGCCTCTATTTGCAATTCGATATAGACTTACGTTTTGGTCCATTCTATCAACGCCTCCCATATATTGATTATATTGTCCAATAACGTTCGGACGAGGCAAATTTATTTTTCGCTTTTGTGCCGTGGAGTAGCGTTGGGTATTAGATACTGGATTCATGCCAAATGCCGTTGATGCAGCACATACTATCGAATTATCCACCCATCTTGTCAATACAATGTTTCCGTCTTTTATTTTTTTGAAACAGAGTAACCAGGTTCCATTTTTTTCGAATTGTCTTTGGACGGCAAAGGACAATTTTTTGGAATTCTGTTTTCTCGAATATGACAATAATAATTTGTAAATAAGTTGTCGAAATAGAATGAAAATGGCAGTGCCTGCTCTTCCGGCGTGATATCATCAATCATGTTTATAAATGGGGCAGCGCATTTTCAGAATCTCTCTTAATAGTTCGGATTTGACCTTGGATTTTGGCCTTGATAAATCTCAAAGTTTATCAAATAGCCTGCTGGAGTACACACTGACCATACCTTATAGCCAAAGCTCATCGGTTTACCCTTGATGAATTGCTTGCAGCCATGTCTGCCAAAATAGGCAATCATGCTCTCGTCATAAGACAAATGATGCTCAGGATGAAAATGTTTCAAATTGCTAGTGTGTTTCAAATTGTAGTCTTTAAAATTTGCTGGTGCAAATATTGGAACCATATCTGTAGAAGTATCTTTTATCCAAACAAATTGTTTTGTTTTATTGCCTTGTGGTAATTCAATAGTTGATTTCGATGGAATAACTTTACGTAATCTGCTTTTTATAGTTGAAGTCGATTGCTCCTAAAGATTTGTTTCTATATTTACTGCAGAGTTGTTCAATATATTTTCATCAAATGTGAGTTCGTCATCCGATTCATCCAACTGAAGTGCACCAGCTGTATCCACATGTTTTCCAGATCTAAATACTAAATATTTCACAGTTTGCTTTTAGTTGACTTGCACATACATTATCTACGATGGAATCCTCTTCATCTATGCCATCGTCTTCACCAATAACCACCCCACTTTCGATTTCAGGCGGCAATATATGTATAGCTTCAGGTACTTTATCGTCGAGACTCAACTCTTCCAAATAGTCGATTGTCTCTTGTAGTGTTATTTTCCTAAACAAAAATTTAAAAATTCACTTTTAAATATTTTGAAAATTCCAGTATGACCCGGCGTTGCCATATGGCAACGGTGATATAAAATATCAAAAAACTATATAAAAACAAAACATTTTTAAAAAGTTAATATTTCTAAATAATCTCCCATCTATCTAGATTATAATTCATCATAGAAAACCATTTGGATATAAACATTAGATATTACAGAAATATACTAACCTCTTCATGAATTCAAATTTGCACTTTTTGACATTTTTTTTTACATCTTCTTTGTATGACTATCACGTAAAAACTAAACAAGATATTGTCTCTCCACTTGTAATGGAAATCAACGGTACTTTTAAGAACAAAAAATCGTCGCCTACTTAAAACTTTATCGATACGTTGATTTTTAAAAAATCTGTAACTGCAGACCATTTCTGCGTTGCCATATGAACACTCTGGGACAATTCGGGTTAAGTTACCTTTATAGTTTTGCCATGAATTGGACAATATTAAATTAAGTTATTTAGATTTTCTAATATATTTTCAGTTATAGCAGCCATAATAAAAATTTCGAATTCATATTGGTGATCATAAATGAACACAAACCCAAAAATAGTCGAATGCCAGTTCTACTATTTACCAATTAAAAAAATATAAATATTTTAAACAATTTTGGCAATCGCAACCAAAACAATAGAAAATGTCACAAAATAAAATAATCTGAAAAAGGAAATAAAAAAATATTTTACAATATAAAAATAATTAGTTCTCTTAATACTTAAAAAATAAAATATATATAATATGTCAAAGGTATGGTATAGAAACTATCTGGCCCGCATTGTTGCGTTTAGTTTTATGGTAATATATAAATGGAATACGTTTTATTATATTCTTAACCATTATTTTATTATCAGATGCAATAACCCGCTGACCTAGTATCAAGTAAAACAAGCATTTTGGCAATGGATATCAGTACCCAGCAAAATATTGGTAATGTCATCTTATTACTGTTTGCATTACCAATAAAGATATATCATTACCTTATGCATTATTTTAAAATATAAAATATTGACTTCTTAATAACGGCCTATTGTATTGATTATTTTAAGATAAAAAATAATGAAAATGAAAATAATTTAATTTCCAGGCCATACTCTATATTTCTTTATTAGGATATTGTCCTAATAAATAATCTATACAGTTTTTTTTTTTCAAATTTATTAATTGACCACTTTCAGGAATGTGTTGATAAATCTATTTCGGGAATTTTCTAGGTTCCCATCATCAGAACACGTTTTGAAAGAAGTGACAATCCCATGCAAAACATCAAACATTCATACACTCAGGGAACTTCTTCTTTAAAAATATGTAGTAGTTTGGTTTGTAATACAGTTTCTTTATTTTTAATGCAAATGTAAGTCATTTGTAGAACAAATAAAATTTTTAACTAACCATGTAGTTCATTTAAAAAACAACTCACATCAAATGACTGTTTTATGATTTTACATTCATTTTTTACAGTTGTTTTTTGTTATTTAAAAAAAAAAATAAAAACAAATGTTTGTTTATTTTTTACTACCATGTGGTTCATTTTTACTACAATTGTTAGTCATTTTTTGAACATTAAAAAACAATTGAAAATGTTAGTTGAGTTTAATGAAATGTAAGTCGTTCTTTCTTTAAATGAAATTTCATTTGTTTTTGACTACAATTGCTGTCGTCTTTACCGACATAATTTCCTAAGTGTATAAACTAGTTTTCTTACTAAATGAGAACTAATAATAAAAAATAATAAATTTGAAATCAAAAACTCTATAGATTATTTGTTAGAACAATATCCTAATAAAGAAATATAGAGTCTGAACTCGAACTTGAATAATTTTCATATTCATTGCACAATTAAATGTCGAAAAATCATAATTTTTATTTTTAACTTGTATAAAAAATAATGACTTACTCATAATGGGTTAAATAAGCACTTTTTAATCACTCATGTAAAAAAAATGATATGGTGTTATATGTTTTCAACTCAAAATATATTGTAATATGTGATTATATATGGTGTCATGCATGGTCATCTTATATCTTATTACATGTTTCTTATGTGCTAACATATATAGTATATAACATATATAGCATATATAGGATATAACATATAACACATACCTATATATAACATATAGTATTATATATAGTATTATATATTGACTTTTATAAAATTAGATATTAATCATATATGCTATACATAAAACGATATGATAGATCTATTGTCATATATAATAATACATTAGCATACATAACACAATATGTAATCATATATGTTGACGTATAAGCTATATGTTTCAAGATATAATAATATATACCGTCTTATAAAAAATATTTTTGTGTGTGCTATGAATAATGGAATTCAAGATATAATTATATATGATATTAACATAAACAATTTAGTTTGAGATATGATTATATATGGTTCAACATCAATAATATTTTCTATGCGTATAATATATAGTTATATATTGTTAGATATAAACCCATACATAATTATATATGCTATAAACTATTTTTCTTTAATTTTATTTTATATTTTTATTAAATATAATATATGTCATGTGATATAAGTAAATACACTTTAATCTCAAAATATCTCATTCTATCCACCAAAAATTACTTATCATTTTGGATCTAATTATATCGAATAATAGTAATTGTGCAAAGCTACGAATTTTTTTTTTTTTTTTTAATTTAACCAATACTCAGGGGATGCCCCCTACTCATGCAGTGCATTGTATTGATCAGGAAAATAAGGTATGGGAAGGAGGAAAGAGGGAGTAGTGTTTGTGGATATTTGATTTAAATTTTTCTAAATTGTAAGTAACAAGGAAGACTTCTGCGGGAAGTTTGTTCCACATACGAATCGTTCGACTAAAAAACGAATTTTCTCTGTAATGCGTTGTGCGAAACACAGGACAATCAACTACAAACGGATGTGCTCTACTAGATAAGCGAGTATTACGAATAAAAACTCGGGCTCGTGGAATAAGTTCACTTATCTCAGATGAGCATATCCCATGGTAATATCGATAGAAAAGTGTCACACAACCCACATTCCGACGATGCTCCAATGAATCAATAGAGTTGGATACACTACTGTCATTGATAAGCTTCACCGCCCTCCCCTGAACACGGTCCAGAAGCTTCAGAATAGACAATGGAGCCCCTGCCCTTATATGAGAGTTGTATTCCATTTTTGGCCGGATATAGCTGGTATAAATAGTAAGGAGATCGGATGGAGTGAAGTAAGTCTTGCACCGTTTTAGAAAACCGAGACACTTGAATGCCTCTTTCGACACTTGAAATACGTGCTTATTCCAACGGACATCACACTGTATTCTCATGCCCAGAACATCAAGAGTATCCGATTCCTCAATACCTATACCATCCATAGTTACAGATGACAATGTCAATTCCACATTGGGTCTTGAGTGCATTAAAATCGACCTTATTCGCGCGACCCCACTCGGAGATTGTAGAAAGGTCTTGATTGAGTGTGTCATTCATGTTCTGCCGCATGCCCTCTATCTCCAAAGAGTTTGGCCTGTGATCGAATGAAAATGAATGACAAATGTTGCTGTCATCTGCAAAAAGAGTAGATAGGGTTGATGGTCTGACCAAGAAGGTCATTAATAAAAATAAGAAAAAGGGTAGGAGAAAGAACAGAACCTTGCGGTACCCCTGAATTTAGCTGAAACTCGTTTGATGAGACCCCATCTAAAACAACACGTATAGTGCGGTCTCTGAGAAAACTCGTTATAAATCGAGAGAAGACATTACCGACACCAAAAGCAACTAGCTTAGTCGATTCGGTTGGATAACAATTTTGAATTTGTATTAGTGTGTAAGACCAATAGTTGCTAAGAATGACTGTACCGAAATTTTTAAACTTATAGATTTTTTTAAACTCCATAAATTACAAAACTAAAGTGAGCTTTATAAATTAAAAGTAAAAATTTATTTTAAGCATACGAGTATTATTTAAAGTATATTTGGATAAGGTTTTAAATAGCTTCCTAAAGATCAAAAACAACAAACATCAATGAATAAATGAATTAGAATTTTACATTAGTCTTTTTTTTTTTTTTTTTTTTATTTCCTTTATTCATTCCACTTGGGAACATAGGGCTTTTACAAGAAAATTCCAACTTATTCTATCATTACATACAACTTTAATTTCGTCAAACGATTTGTTTTGGATATTAAGCTCTTGTAGGACTGTTCTACGCCAGGTATTCTTAGGGCGGCCTGAGCGTCGGCTACCCTGGGGATTCCATTCCAATGCAGTCCTTGTGATGCTGCCAGTTGGTCTTCGCAATGTGTGGCCTATCCATTTCCATTTTCGTCTTGCAATTTGGCGTATTATGGGCTCTTCATTTGTTAGTCGCCATAGTTCAATGTTGGTGATAACGTTAGGCCAAAAGATGCAACATATTATGCGCAAACATTTGTTTATGAAAACTTGCAATTTTTTCGCTATAGTATTCGTCATTAGCCACGTTTCACTTCCATAGAGTAGTGTGGATTTCACACAGGCATTGAAAATGCGGATCTTTGTATTTCTCGAGATTTGAGGGGATCTCCAAGTTTTATTTAACCGACCAAAAGCTGACCTTGCCTTGTTTAGCCTGTGTGACACGTCTTCTTCCACTCCTCCATCTATCGACATCATGCATCCTAGATAACAGAAGGATTTAACATATTTTATGCGTTGCTCTTGTACTACAAAGTGATTGTCAGTAGTGTTATTTATACGCATTGCGTGTGTTTTTGAAAAATTTACTTCCAGTCCAACTCTATCTGCCAACGCAACCAAATCATTTATTTTGCTCTGCATATCGTTAAACTTGTGCGATATGAGACAAATATCGTCAGCAAAATCCAAATCTTCTAGATGGTTTTGGAGATCCCAGACAATGCCCCTTCTTTTACTGCATACTTGTATCATAACCTCGTCCAAGACAACGGCAAACAATAATGGAGATAGAGGGCAACCTTGCTTAACTCCAGCGTTTGTCATGAAAGGTTCACTGGTCATGCCATTGTGACGAACTTGGAGTGTGGTGTTATTGTACATAGCTTTGATCAAATTTGTCAATTTTGTTGGTACACCTTTTGCTTTTAGTGCATCCCATATTGCACTACGTTTTATTGAGTCAAATGCTTTTTTAAAGTCTATAAATACTAAATAGAGCGGTGTTCGCCATTCGACCGATTGCTCTATTATTACACGGAGCGTATTGGCTTGATCTACACAGTTGCGGTGTGGTCGGAAGCCTGCTTGCTCATCACGAAGTGATTTTTCGATACTGTGTAATCTGTTATTTATTATGGTAGCAATAACCTTGTATACAGTGTTGAGCAGAGTAATACCTCTCCAATTATCACACTCAGTCAGATCGTTTTTCTTTGGTAGCTTTATTATTTCACCTTTTGTCCACGTATTAGGTAGCTGTTCGTTTAACCAAGCATCATATATATATGGATGTATGATTTCCGCGGCTATTGCTGGGTTAGCTTGGAGTAGCTCTGTGGGTATACCATCTTCACCTGGCGCTTTGTTTCTTTTTAGTTTTTGTACAGCGCATGTAATTTCCTCAATGCTAGGGGGCTCTGTAGATATTGCGTCGTTGGTTGTTGTAGACGCATCAGTATATGAGAAGCTTTCTGTGCTATCGTCTACAATGTTGCTGATTTCTTCAAAATGCTGCCTCCATCTTTGTGTTTGTTCTTCTACGTTCGTAAGCAGTTGACCATTTGCATCTTTTACTGCATGATTTCGATTCATATTTTGATTTGAGAGACGACCTATTATTTCGTGTAGCGCCCTCATATTGTTTGCGCCTGCAGCTGATTCCGCTTCACTGGCCATAGTTTCAATATATTTTCTTTTATCGTTTCGGGCTGATTTCTTTACGGCTTTCGCAGCGGTGGTATATTGTGTGTTGAAGTTTGGGTTATCAATCTTCCGTTGTTTCAAAATGTTCCTTTCCTGAATTAATTTCCAGGTGTTGTCTGACAGCCATTTTTTTCTCTCTGCCTTTTGTTTGTAACCTATTCTTTCTTCTGCAATGGCCCTGAGTGAGTTGCATGTTTCTTCCCATGTTGAGTTACTTGCTGGTATACATTGTCTTAGAACTTCTCCAATTTCATTATTTTTCTCCTTATCCCGTAGTTTTCCAACATCAAAACGTTTACGTATCTGTTGTGTATCTCTTTTGTACATTTTTTTCAATTTAATTCTTATTGTCGCCACCAATAGCTCATGGTCACTGTCTATATCAGCACCTCTTTTAGTGCGCACGTCTATTAATGATCCTCTCCATTTACGCCGAATGCAAATGTGATCTATTTGATTATGAATTTTACCGTTTGGAGATGTCCACGTGTACTTATGTATGTTTTTGTGGGGGAAGATTGAACCACCAATAACTAGTTGGAAGGTCTGGCAGAATTCTATGAACCGCTCACCATTTTTATTTCTAATTCCCATGCCATGTGTTCCCATGATTTGGGATATGCCATGGTTGTCTTTACCAATCTTAGCATTGAAATCTCCAGTGAGGATAAGTATGTCACGGTTTGGAATGTTGTGTACCGTAGTGGTTAGTTGATTATAAAATTCGTCCTTGACTGAATCGTCAGCATCCTCCGTGGGTGCGTAACATTGAACAATGGTGATATATTTTCCAACCTTACTGAAGAAACGAGTTGTTATAATTCGATCCGATATAGGGTTCCATGAATGCAGGTTTGATTTTAAATCTTTGGATATTAAAAAAGCAACTCCACTTTCGCATCTGTTCTCCTTTCCGCTATACAATATCATATTCCCATTTGTAGATACTATTTTCCCATTTCCACACCACCGCATTTCGCTAATACCCAGAATGGAAACATTAAATTTCAATATTTCAGCCTCTAGTTGTGCGAGTCTTGATGTTTCGCTTAGCGTTCTAACGTTCCATTGTCCGATTCGTATCCGTTTTCGTGTGCCAAAGGTTGTCATCGATGGGGCGGATATGTTTTCTAATTCTCTTGTACTAGTTTCGTTAATCGTTTACATTTCAGATAAGCGGGTGATTGGTCCACTGTATCCTATGATGGTACTGGGGCTGCCAGTTTATAGTCGCCATCCCGACTGTGATACACAGCTGAGTTTCAGTGGCTATGTGTGTTGTTTCTGTCACCTATTTACCTGAGACGCGTCGGTGTTAGCATGCCAATCAGGTTACTCAGCTATGCGCCTTCTCACTCTAGCTGCCGACAAACGGGTGTTTGTACGACATTTCCAGGGAATACTTGGTTTATGACCGGAAGTAGTGAGCTGCTTGAGAATTTCATCAGAGGAGTCGCTTCTTGTTATCCCCAAGTGGATAGCAGACAGAAAGCTTTCCGCCCAAGGGCACCTCTGAGAAAGACCCCATTCCTTAGTCTTAACCAAATCAAAATATAAAAACAAAAAAAAACAAATAAACAAACCTTAAAAGATTCAAGAAATGAAATAAAAATAAAACATTATCAGATCTGAAATCAAATGTCATAATCAGGAAGCGGAAGTTCATGCAAATGCCTGTTTTTCCTTATAATAAAATAAATGAAATATCGTTACGAATTTGTAAGTGCATATTTTTGAATAGTTTGCTATAAATCCATTTTTTGCATATTTTGCTTTAAATGAATATTTTTATTGCATATTTTTACTTATTTTGTTTTAAATGCATACTTTTAGGTATTTTGCTTTAAACGCATATATTTATTGCAATTTTCTTCGTAATATATTTTTGTTTTTATAATTAAATGTTATACATATTTAATGAGTTCTTTAAGAACTCAACAGATATTTTTGTGAAAGAACTGGCAAACACATACAACATCATATATGAAACAGCAAATTTAGATGAAAAATTTACAAGTATACTTTTTCCCATTTTTAAGAAGAGGGAGAAAAGAATACTGTGAGTAATTATCGTGGTATATCTTTTATAAATAAAATTGCAAAAATTTTTATGGGCTTTCTAAATAATCGGCTTAATTCGTGGCTAACTAAACACGATAAACTCTTCGAATATCAAGCAGGATTTAGAGAAGGATGTTCAACGGTTGATAATTTGTATAGTTTAGCAGCAATTGCTCACCTTAAGTTCAAAGAAAACAAAAAATTGTATGCTTTTTTCGTGGCTTTCAGTGCAGCTTTTGATAGAATCTCAAGGAAATCTCTGTTTTATAAACTTAATACTATTGGCGTATCAACAGAAATGGTCAAAATGATCGAAACCATATATAGTAAAACTAAATTTAAGGTATGGGACGGAGAGGAGGTCTCAGATGAATTTGAAACTGGTTCTGAAGTTAAACAAGGCTGTTTACTTTCATCAACACTTTTCTCAATATATCTAAACGATTTGCATGAATATATAGGAGAAGGAATAAATATAGGTCCTACACATGTTAGATTACTAATGTCCGCAGACGACATCGTAATTTTAGCTGATGATATCGTAACAATGTAACAAATGATAAATCAACTTGAGAGATATTGTGAGATGTGGAACTTGCAAGTCAATTTGAGCAAATCAGAAATTATGATATTCAAAAAAGGAGGAAGAATCGCAAGACGGGTAAGATGGACCTTTAATGGTGAGCCTGTAAGAATCACAAATAAATATACATATTTGGGAGTTACTTTATCACCTAAAATGCCTTTTAAAAAACACGTTAAAAAAAGAAATTTATTTGCAAAAAAACAGCATTAATGCAACATGGAATGATTTTTTGGTGAAAAAAGAGATATGCTTAAGAGCAAAATGGAATTTATTTAAATCTGTATGCCGTGGAATTCAGTCTTATGCCGCCCAAATATGGGGATTTTCTTTTTTTGAAGAAGTAGATAAACTTCTACGTTTCTTTTTAAAAAAAAATTTAAAACTGCCACCATTTACACCCACATATATGTATATTGATGCTGGAAACTGGTGTAGAGAATAATCTTATATTCACATTAGATTTACATCTAAGATATATTATTAAAACATTACATGAATACAACAACAACCGTTTACCAAACCAGCTTACAAGAATTATATTGCAAAAAAAAAAGTGTATTGGTATGAGCATATACAAGGTGGCGCAAAAGTAATCCTCCTATCAGAAAATGCTATAAATTTTGAGATTGGCCTCTAATGTCAGTTCTGTTTTGACATTTGTATAGTAAACACATGCGAAATACACGTTAATAAACAATGTTACGCTACACTGCTCCAGAACGCGGAATATTGGTGACTATTTATTTGACCAATAATCGGTCGGTGACTTTGGCACAACGTGAATTTCGTCGCAGATTTCCTGGCCGTCCAACGCCTACTGATGAAACACTGCTACGTTTAGCCGCTCGCCTCGAAGAGACTGGCACAACACGAGATGCTGCCAGGCAGACCCCGGAGTAGCCGTTCTGCAGAGAATATTGCTGCTGTAGCCGAGGATGTCATGGAAGCGCCGTCGACATCGACCAGACGACGTGCCACGCAAATGGGTATCAGTCGACAGTCTTTACAGCGAATTTTGGTACAAGATTTGAAGATGTTTCTGACCGCCAATCGCGTGTAACATACGCTCAAGCCATCCTTAATCACCACCAAGAGGAAGATGATTTTTCATCAAAAATAGTTTACGCTTCTGGGGCACTGAAAATCCGCGTGTAACCCACGAAGAGCCATTACACCCGCTGGAGGAGTCATCGGACCTTTTTTCTTCGGTGGAGGAGTCATCGGACCTTTTTTCTTCGAAGACGTCGCGGGCCAAACGGTTACTGTGAATGGTGAGCGCTATAGAGCAATGATCAACGAGTTCTTTTTGCCGCAACTTGATGAATTGGGATTGGAAAACATGTGGTTCCAACAGGACGGTGCAACGGCCGCAACCGATATGCTGAAGGATGCATTTCCCGGGCGCCTAATCTCCCGTTTTGGCGATTTGCACTGACCAGCAAGATCGCCTGATTTGACCGCTCCAGACTTCTTTTTGTGGGGCTTTTTGAAGTCGCGGGTTTATGTCAACAAGCCTCAGACTCTTGCAGCTCTTAAAGACAATATCCGTCAAGAATGTGAGGACCTATCGCCGGAAGTTTTGGCCAAAGTGATGGAAAATGCCATAAAAAGGGCTCAAATGACAATCAAC